>OX465289.1:103211735-103554951 GCA_949987695.1 Merzomyia westermanni
GTAAAGTAAAGTAAAGTAAAGTAAAGTAAAGTAAAGTAAAGTAAAGTAAAGTAAAGTAAAGTAAAGTAAAGTAAAGTAAAGTAAAGTAAAGTAAGTAAAGTAAAGTAAAGTAAAGTAAAGTAAAGTAAAGTAAAGTAAAGTAAAGTAAAGTAAAGTAAAGTAAAGTAAAGTAAAGTAAAGTAAAGTAAAGTAAAGTAAAGTAAAGTAAAGTAAAGTAAAGTAAAGTAAAGTAAAGTACAGTAAAGTAAAGTAAAGTAAAGTAAAGTAAAGTAAAGTAAAGTAAAGTAAAGTAAAGTAAAGTAAAGTAAAGTAAAGTAAAGTAAAGTAAAGTAAAGTAAAGTAAAGTAAAGTAAAGTAAAGTAAAGTAAAGTAAAGTAAAGTAAAGTAAAGTAAAGTAAAGTAAAGTAAAGTAAAGTAAAGTAAAGCAAAGTAAAGCAAAGTAAAGTAAAGTAAAGTAAAGTAAAGTAAAGTAAAGTAAAGTAAAGTAAAGTAAAGTAAAGCAAAGTAAAGCAAAGTAAAGTAAAGCAAAGTAAAGTAAAGTAAAGTAAAGTAAAGTAAAGTAAAGTAAAGTAAAGTAAAGTAAAGTAAAGTAAAGTAAAGTAAAGTAAAGTAAAGTAAAGTAAAGTAAAGCAAAGTAAAGCAAAGTAAAGTAAAGTAAAGCAAAGTAAAGCAAAGTAAAGCAAAGTAAAGTAAAGTAAAGTAAAGTAAAGTAAAGTAAAGTAAAGTAAAGTAAAGTAAAGTAAAGTAAAGTAAAGTAAAGTAAAGTAAAGTAAAGCAAAGTAAAGCAAAGTAAAGTAAAGTAAAGTAAAGTAAAGTAAAGTAAAGTAAAGTAAAGTAAAGTAAAGTAAAGTAAAGTAAAGTAAAGTAAAGTAAAGTAAAGTAAAGTAAAGTAAAGTAAAGTAAAGTAAAGTAAAGTAAAGTAAAGTAAAGTAAAGTAAAGTAAAGTAAAGTAAAGTAAAGTAAAGTAAAGTAAAGTAAAGTAAAGTAAAGTAAAGTAAAGTAAAGTAAAGTAAAGTAAAGTAAAGTAAAGTAAGTAAAGTAAAGTAAAGTAAAGTAAAGTAAAGTAAAGTAAAGTAAAGTAAAGTAAAGTAAAGTAAAGTAAAGTAAAGTAAAGTAAAGTAAAGTAAAGTAAAGTAAAGTAAAGTAAAGTAAAGTAAAGTAAAGTAAAGTAAAGTAAAGTAAAGTAAAGTAAAGTAAAGTAAAGTAAAGTAAAGTAAAGTAAAGTAAAGTAAAGTAAAGTAAAGTAAAGTAAAGTAAAGTAAAGTAAAGTAAAGTAAAGTAAAGTAAAGTAAGTAAAGTAAAGTAAAGTAAAGTAAAGTAAAGTAAAGTAAAGTAAAGTAAAGTAAAGTAAAGTAAAGTAAAGTAAAGTGAAGTAAAGTAAAGTAAAGTAAAGTAAAGTAAAGTAAAGTAAAGTAAATTAAAGTAAAGTAAAGTAAAGTAAAGTAAAGTAAAGTAAAGTAAAGTAAAGTAGAGTAAAGTAAAGTAAAGTAAAGTAAAGTAAAGTAAAGTAAAGTAAAGTAAAGTAAAGTAAAGTAGAGTAAAGTAAAGTAAAGTAAAGTAAAGTAAAGTAAAGTAAAGTAAAGTAAGTAAAGTAAAGTAAAGTAAAGTAAAGTAAAGTAAAGTAAAGTAAAGTAAAGTAAAGTAAAGTAAAGTAAAGTAAAGTAAAGTAGAGTAAAGTAAAGTAAAGTAAAGTAAAGTAAAGTAAAGTAAAGTAAAGTAAAGTAAAGCAAAGTAAAGTAAAGTAAAGTAAAGTAAAGTGAAGTAAAGTAAAGTAAAGTAAAGTAAAGTAAAGTAAAGTAAAGTAAAGTAAAGTAAAGTAAAGTAAAGTAAAATAAAGTAAAGTAAAGTAAAGTAAAGTTAAAGTAAAGTAAAAGTAAAGTAAAGTAAAGTAAAGTAAGTAAAGTAAAGTAAAGTAAAGTAAAGTAAAGCAAAGTAAAGTAAAGTAAAGTAAAGTAAAGTGAAGTAAAGTAAAGTAAAGTAAAGTAAAGTAAGTAAAGTAAAGTAAAGTAAAGTAAAGTAAAGTAAAGTAAAGTAAAGTAAAGTAAAGTAAAGTAAAGTAAAGTAAAGTAAAGTAAAGTAAAGTAAAGTAAAGTAAAGTAAAGTAAAGTAAAGTAAAGTAAAGTAAAGTAAAGTAAAGTAAAGTAAAGTAAAGTAAAGTAAAGTAAAGTAAAGTAAAGTAAAGTAAAGTAAAGTAAAGTAAAGTAAAGTAAAGCAAAGTAAAGTAAAGTAAAGTAAAGTAAAGTAAAGTAAAGTAAAGTGAAGTAAAGTAAAGTAAAGTAAAGTAAAGTGAAGTAAAGTAAAGTAAAGTAAAGTAAAGTAAAGTAAAATTAAGTAAAGTAAAGTAAAGTAAAGTAAAGTAAAGTAAAGTAAAGTAAAGTAAAGTAAAGTAAAGTAAAGTAAAGTAAAGTAAAGTAAAGTAAAGTAAAGCAAAGTAAAGTAAAATAAGGTAAAGTAAAGTAAAGTAAAGTAAAGTAAAGGAAAGTAAAGTAAAGTAAAGTAAAGTAAAGTAAAGTAAAGTAAAGTAAAGTAAAGTAAAGTAAAGTAAAGTAAAGTAAAGTAAAGTAAAGTAAAGTAAAGTAAAGTAAAGTAAAGTAAAGTAAAGTAAAGTAAAGTAAAGTAAAGTAAAGTAAAGTAAAGTAAAGTAAAGTAAAGTAAAGTAAAGTAAAGTAAAGTAAAGTAAAGTAAAGTAAAGTAAAGTTAAAGTAAAGTAAAGTAAAGTAAAGTAAAGTAAAGTAAAGTAAAGTAAAGTAAAGTAAAGTAAAGTAAAGTAAAGTAAAGTAAAGTAAAGTAAAGTAAAGTAAAGTAAAGTAAAGTAAAGTAAAGTAAAGTAAAGTAAAGTAAAGTAAAGTAAAGTAAAGTAAAGTAAAGTAAAGTAAAGTAAAGTAAAGTAAAGTAAAGTAAAGTAAAGTAAAGTAAAGTAAAGTAAAGTAAAGTAAAGTAAAGTAAAGTAAAGTAAAGTAAAGTAAAGTAAAGTAAAGTAAAGTAAAGTAAAGTAAAGTAAAGTAAAGTAAAGTAAAGTAAAGTAAAAGTAAAGTAAAGTAAAGTAAAGTAAAGTAAAGTAAAGTAAAGTAAAGTAAAGTAAAGTAAAGTAAAGTAAAGTAAAGTAAAGTAAAGTAAAGTAAAGTAAAGTAAAGTAAAGTAAAGTAAAGTAAAGTAAAGTAAAGCAAAGTAAAGCAAAGTAAAGTAAAGTAAAGTAAAGTAAAGTAAAGTAAAGTAAAGTAAAGTAAAGTAAAGTAAAGTAAAGTAAAGCAAAGTAAAGCAAAGTAAAGTAAAGCAAAGTAAAGTAAAGTAAAGTAAAGTAAAGTAAAGTAAAGTAAAGTAAAGTAAAGTAAAGTAAAGTAAAGTAAAGTAAAGTAAAGTAAAGTAAAGTAAAGTAAAGTAAAGTAAAGTAAAGTAAAGCAAAGTAAAGCAAAGTAAAGTAAAGTAAAGCAAAGTAAAGCAAAGTAAAGCAAAGTAAAGTAAAGTAAAGTAAAGTAAAGTAAAGTAAAGTAAAGTAAAGTAAAGTAAAGTAAAGTAAAGTAAAGTAAAGTAAAGTAAAGCAAAGTAAAGCAAAGTAAAGTAAAGTAAAGTAAAGTAAAGTAAAGTAAAGTAAAGTAAAGTAAAGTAATTCGCCCACTATGTATGCTCGACACAGCGGGAAAAATGATGGAGAGCCTTATAAAGCAACGTCTAACAGCAGCCATAGAAGACGAGGGTGGACTCTCCCACCGGCAACATGGCTTTCGGAGAGGGCACTCCACAATAGACGCCATAACAGAAGTCGTAGAGGCAGTCCGGAAGGCCGAGACGGCAAGCCATCAAGCAAGGCCGGTGGTACTATTGGTGACGTTAGATGTTAAAAACGCTTTTAACTCTGCCAGGTGGGAAGACATGCTTGATGCATTAGAACGCTCCTTTAAGGTCCCGATATACTTGTTAGATATATTGAGGGACTACTTAAGAGACCGTTGGCTAATCTATGAAACGACGCAAGGCCAAAGAAAGGTGAAGCTAACAGGCGGGGCAGCACAAGGGTCGGTGCTCGGCCCTGATCTTTGGAATGCTACCTATGACAGTCTCCTTCGAATGCAGATGCCAGAAAGCACTTTTCTAGTTGCTTTTGCAGACGACGTGGCTGCGGTGATAACAGCACGAAACTGCGACCTGCACAGCTTAAACTGAACCAAGTGATGCGCAGTGTAGACGAGTGGATGAATAATCACGGCCTCCAACTGGCTACAGCCAAGACAGAGATCGTGATACTAACGAAAAGAAGGATTCCCACAATCACCAACATGAATGTTGGGGATCAACAGATAGAGACGCGCCGCTCTACGAAATATCTAGGGGTGAAATTGGACAACAAGCTGACCTTCTCGGAGCATCTAAGAAGCTCCTGCGAGAAGGCTGTGAAGACCATCGCAAGTCTGAGTCGGCTAATGGCAAATACAGGTGGACCAAAGCCATGCATAAGAAAGCTGCTGGCGTCCTCCTCAGATTCTATACTGTTGTACGGTGCAGAAGTCTGGGCGGACGCAATGAAATTTGGGAAGTATCGGGCCGCTATTACCGCAGTCCAACGTAGAGGGGCCCTGAGAATCGCCTCAGCATACCGCACGGTCTCCGCAGATGCTGTTCTGGTCATCGCGGGGACTATACCGATATATCTCCTCGCTGAGGAAAGAAAAATGACTTACGACACTCGTGCAGAGGTACGTAGAGACGTTGCTGCAACGCAGGCGCGTGGTGATTCGATCCGGCGGTGGCAACTACAATGGAGCAGCAGTGCTGCTGGAAGGTGGACCAGGGTATTAATCCCCGAACTAGAACCATGGCTGAACCGACCTCATGGAGAAGTCGACTTCTACCTGACCCAGTTCTTAACCGGACACGGTTATTTCCGTGAATATCTCCATAGAATGGGCAAAGTTCAAACCCCGAACTGCACCTACTGCGGAGCCATAGACGACGTACGCCACACCTTCTTCGAATGCGAGCAATTTGCAGAAGAAAGAAGGCGGGTGGAAGAGGACAATTGGCGAACTTTCCCCGGGCAGTGTCATTCGCAAGATGACCTGCGAAAACGTTAGATGGGACATAGTCAGACGATACGCGAGGAATGTCCTCCTTGCGAAACGGGAAGACGGTTGTCTAGCCAGTTAGCGTGAGAGTAGCCATAGAGCTCACGTAACGCGCTTCCTTACCTGAAGTAATGCTAAGCGCGGTCCCAGGTAAGGAAGAATGCGCGGGCCGTGGAGGTTAGGTTTTAGTGCGGTATACTTCAAGAAAAGAAGGAGTCCCACACTCGGAGAGTTCCGCTGCTAGAGAATCTAGTAACGAGGGCTCAAACCCGGTTAGTGCATAAAGCATTTCCTCCTCCCACGAACACAAAAAAAAAAAAAAAAAAAAAAAAAAAAAAAAAAAAAAAAAAAAGTAAAGTAAAGTAAAGTAAGTAAAGTAAAGTAAAGTAAAGTAAAGTAAAGTAAAGTAAAGTAAAGTAAAGTAAAGTAAAGTAAAGTAAAGTAAAGTAAAGTAAAGTAAAGTAAAGTAAAGTAAAGTAAAGTAAAGTAAAGTAAAGTAAAGTAAAGTAAAGTAAAGTAAAGTAAAGTAAAGTAAAGTAAAGTAAAGTAAAGTAAAGTAAAGTAAAGTAAAGTAAAGTAAAGTAAAGTAAAGTAAAGTAAAGTAAGTAAAGTAAAGTAAAGTAAAGTAAAGTAAAGTAAAGTAAAGTAAAGTAAAGTAAAGTAAAGTAAAGTAAAGTAAAGTAAAGTAAAGTAAAGTAAAGTAAAGTAAAGTAAAGTAAAGTAAAGTAAAGTAAAGTAAAGTAAAGTAAAGTAAAGTAAAGTAAAGCAAAGTAAAGTAAAGTAAAGTAAAGTAAAGTGAAGTAAAGTAAAGTAAAGTAAAGTAAAGTAAAGTAAAGTAAAGTAAAGTAAAGTAAAGTAAAGTAAAGTAAAGTAAAGTAAAGTAAAGTAAAGTAAAGTAAAGTAAAGTAAAGTAAAGTAAAGTAAAGTAAAGTAAAGTAAAGTAAAGTAAAGTAAAGTAAAGTAAAGTAAAGTAAAGTAAAGTAAAGTAAAGTAAAGTAAAGTAAAGTAAAGTAAAGTAAAGTAAAGTAAAGTAAAGTAAAGTAAAGTAAAGTAAAGTAAAGTAAAGTAAAGTAAAATTAAAGTAAAGTAAAGTAAAGTAAAGCAAAGTAAAGTAAAGTAAAGTAAAGTAAAGTAAAGTAAAGTAAAGTAAAGTAAAGTAAAGTAAAGTAAAGTAAAGTAAAGTAAAGTAAAGTAAAGTAAAGTAAAGTAAAGTAAAGTAAAGTAAAGTAAAGTAAAGTAAAGTAAAGTAAAGTAAAGTAAAGTAAAGTAAAGTAAAGTAAAGCAAAGTAAAGCAAAGTAAAGTAAAGTAAAGTAAAGTAAAGTAAAGTAAAGTAAAATTAAGTAAAGTAAAGTAAAGTAAAGTAAAGTAAAGTAAAGTAAAGTAAAGTAAAGTAAAGTAAAGTAAAGTAAAGCAAAGTAAAGTAAAGTAAAGTAAAGTAAAGCAAAGTAAAGTAAAGTAAAGTAAAGTAAAGTAAAGTAAAGTAAAGTAAAGTAAAGTAAAGTAAAGTAAAGTGAAGTAAAGTAAAGTAAAGTAAAGTAAAGTAAAGTAAAGTAAAGTAAAGTAAAGTAAAGTAAAGTAAAGTAAAGTAAAGTAAAGTAAAGTAAAGTAAAGTAAAGTAAAGTAAAGTAAAGTAAAGTAAAGTAAAGTAAAGTAAAGTAAAGTAAAGTAAAGTAAAGTAAAGTAAAGTAAAGTAAAGTAAAGTAAAGTAAAGTAAAGTAAAGTAAAGTAAAGTAAAGTAAAGTAAAGTAAAGTAAAGTAAAGTAAAGTAAAGTAAAGTAAAGTAAGTAAAGTAAAGTAAAGTAAAGTAAAGTAAAGTAAAGTAAAGTAAAGTAAAGTAAAGTAAAGTAAAGTAAAGTAAAGTAAAGTAAAGTAAAGTAAAGTAAAGTAAAGTAAAGTAAAGTAAAGTAAAGTAAAGTAAAGTAAAGTAAAGTAAAGTAAAGTAAAGTAAAGTAAAGTAAAGTAAAGTAAAGTAAAGTAAAGTAAAGTAAAGTAAAGTAAAGTAAAGTAAAGTAAAGTAAAGTAAGTAAAGTAAAGTAAAGTAAAGTAAAGTAAAGTAAAGTAAAGTAAAGTAAAGTAAAGTAAAGTAAAGTAAAGTAAAGTAAAGTAAAGTAAAGTAAAGTAAAGTAAAGTAAAGTAAAGTAAAGTAAAGTAAAGTAAAGTAAAGTAAAGTAAAGTAAAGTAAAGTAAAGTAAAGTAAAGTAAAGTAAAGTAAAGTAAAGTAAAGTAAAGTAAAGTAAAGTAAAGTAAAGTAAAGTAAGTAAAGTAAAGTAAAGTAAAGTAAAGTAAAGTAAAGTAAAGTAAAGTAAAGTAAAGTAAAGTAAAGTAAAGTAAAGTAAAGTAAAGTAAAGTAAAGTAAAGTAAAGTAAAGTAAAGTAAAGTAAAGTAAAGTAAAGTAAAGTAAAGTAAAGTAAAGTAAAGTAAAGTAAAGTAAAGTAAAGTAAAGTAAAGTAAAGTAAAGTAAAGTAAAGTAAAGTAAAGTAAAGTAAAGTGAAGTAAAGTAAAGTAAAGTAAAGTAAAGTAAAGTAAAGTAAAGTAAATTAAAGTAAAGTAAAGTAAAGTAAAGTAAAGTAAAGTAAAGTAAAGTAGAGTAAAGTAAAGTAAAGTAAAGTAAAGTAAAGTAAAGTAAAGTAAAGTAAAGTAAAGTAAAGTAGAGTAAAGTAAAGTAAAGTAAAGTAAAGTAAAGTAAAGTAAAGTAAAGTAAAGTAAAGTAAAGTAAAGTAAAGTAAAGTAAAGTAAAGTAAAGTAAAGTAAAGTAAAGTAAAGTAAAGTAAAGTAAAGTAAAGTAAAGTAAAGTAAAGTAAAGTAAAGTAAAGTAAAGTAGAGTAAAGTAAAGTAAAGTAAAGTAAAGTAAAGTAAAGTAAAGTAAAGTAAAGTAAAGTAAAGCAAAGTAAAGTAAAGTAAAGTAAAGTAAAGTGAAGTAAAGTAAAGTAAAGTAAAGTAAAGTAAAGTAAAGTAAAGTAAAGTAAAGTAAAGTAAAGTAAAGTAAAATAAAGTAAAGTAAAGTAAAGTAAAGTAAAGTAAAGTAAAGTAAAGCAAAGTAAAGTAAAGTAAAGTAAAGTAAAGTAAAGTAAAGTAAAGTAAAGTAAAGTAAATTAAAGTAAAGTAAAGTAAATTAAAGTAAAGTAAAGTAAAGTAAAGTAAAGTAAAGTAAAGTAAAGTAAAGTAAAGTAAAGTAAAGTAAAGTAAAGTAAAGTAAAGTAGAGTAGAGTAAAGTGTTACCTCCTCCATAGGACCATGTTAAGGTGTATCCTTATACACATTCCCCAGTTTGTTTTTGTGTCCACTGGCCGAGGCGTGTGCACTTCGTGGGATCTTTTTAACGACCAACGAACCAAACTGCGAAATCATGCCCTGAGCAGATAAAAAATATACTTCATTGCACACAAAAAAAAAACTCTCCAACGCTATATAACCTTTTTAGCCACTTACCGCTGTTTCAGTAGCCACTTAGCCAAGCAGCATTATGGATGATGTTATCAGCTGCTCCTAACCCGCCCTTCCATGGCTTTTTCGCTGTTATAAAGCCCCTTTGTATTACCCTCAGATATCAGACCAACTTAGTAACGAGACTTAAAATTCCATATTGATTACAATATTTATTGATACAAATTCAATCCATTTTGATAAAAAAAAGGTAAACTAAAGTTTAATACTTATATTTATGTATATGCAATGAAAAGAAAACATCTTAAGTAAGTAATGACACAATGAACCACCCTATTGTTTCTTCCTAACAAATCCTTTCCTATCCCAACTTTAAATATTACATGGGTTCATTGAACTCTGTAAAAAATATATATATGTATACGTATTTAAAAGAAAAGGGAAGTACATATGAGTACGTAGCTCATTGAGGAATTTTAAAGAAACAAGAAAATAAAGATAAATGAGAAAATTCAGCAGCAAAAAAAAACTAATCAAACCAACATACGTATGTACGAGAGTAATATGGTATTTGCCTGCACTGATCTCAATGCAGGTAAGTATGCACGTCCATATATGTGTTTGTCAGAATGTGCTTACGACATTAATATAAAAATTTATCAATGAAATTGAATAGTAATTTGACTTACAGTGGTGCTTTAATACATTGCATGTTCAAAAATTCGTCTGATTCTGCATATATATATTTTCGACGCGTCGAAGGCCTCCTCGCTCGATGACGATATCTGCATCACCCTGTAACTTGACAACAAATACATATGCATGTGCACAAACAAATAGAAAATTGCAAAGGCTGTTCCTATTCAAAAAAAAACTTATTATTCAGCAACGTGCTGCAATTATTTTTCTCTAAAGTGTAATTTAGAGCGCATGTTAAAAGCAAACAGGCGTAAAAAAGTAAATAAAAAAAACAAATTTTGTTAACTTTACATACATATATATAGCTTTAGATTTTTAACTGTGATCATACTTCGAGAGAGAAAGGGAGCGGGAGAGCTCAAGTGCTAAATGTGTTAGATTATCAATGGAGTTGAGTTAGGTTAGGAATCATCACGCGTCTCTTCAAATATTCCTAACTAATTGTTATCGTAAAATTATTTTGCTATAACATTAGTGTAACTATGTATATATGCAAGCCTGCTTATGATTATCCATGAAATTTTACTTGTTTGTTCTTTTGTTTTTTTTTTCTTTAAGATTTACATAAGGGTATTTAAACCACATAATATTAAGCTTTTTATTTCAATTTAGATATTGGTATTTCTAAACTAACACTTAAAATGCGCTTTCTAAGTTAAAATTTTAAATTAATTTAATTCGCATTATTATATTTTGATTAATCTTTAATCCGCATTAGTATTATTAACTTATTATTTTTTTTTTCTAAAATCTTCATTGCCTTTGATTAAGGTATCGCTTTATAAGTTCATGTACATATACATATCGCTATACATATACCTATGTATACAATTATATGACAGCTTGCATCGGCAATGCTGATTAAACAAAAAAAAAACTAACCCTTGTTTTTCTTTAGAAATTCTAGATAATGAACTTGTTAGAATAATATTACTTGAACCAAACCGGGCTTTCAGGAAATATCCGCATGAGTGATCCGTATGACCAATTGCATATTGTTTTCGCCTATGTGGAGGTGTTCGTATAAATAGTTTGTGGCATGGAAAGCTGTAAGGCACCTCCCAGCCACGTGGTAAAACTCTCTTTCCTGGATTTCTTGGAATTTCCAGAATTTCTTGTCGTTATTTTAGAAGGTAACTCGACTTTACTAGGAAATTTAATAAAAAAAAATCTTTATTGATACACTTTATTTCACTAGCACATTGTATGTATATAAATATAAATATACATAAACGCAAAAAAAATTAACAAGGAAAAAAAAGATTTTCTTACCCAAATTATGGAATATCTTAGTATCCGGGTATACAGCTAGAACGGATGGTGATTCCCCAAAAGTAAAGTTTATAAAAAAAAACTTTGTATTTTTAAACACTTTAAGAGACTTACTACAAATTTTTATTTTTCCACTATTTAATTGTTCACTTGTCGGCTGCTGAAGTAGAAAAGAAAGAAGTCTTTTTGGCGGATGTTCGTTTAGGCTGAAACATCCATATGGTCTTCGATATATATCGTTTTGCTTTTTATCGAAGATCATATGGTTGTGTACTTAGCCATGGGGATATCAAGCAGATGTGTTTATTTGTATTTGGGACAGGGATCGCAAAAAAATGCCAAAAAATTAGTGAATAGTTTTAAGAAGCAAAGAAAATATTTATATAAGTATAAATAATTGTAAGGACAGATGGAAATATGTTGGGCCATGTACCACAGTACAAAAGTAAAGTAAAGTAAAGTAAAGTAAAGTAAAGTTAAGTAAAGTAAAGTAAAGTAAAGTAAAGTAAAGTAAAGTAAAGTAAAGTAAAGTAAAGTAAAGTAAAGTAAAGTAAAGTAAAGTAAAGTAAAGTAAAGTAAAGTAAAGTAAAGTAAAGTAAAGTAAAGTAAAGTAAAGTAAAGTAAAGTAAAGTAAAGTAAAGTAAAGTCCCGGCGGGGTATCGGTTCCCCTACCGGGCGCCTCCTCGGGTGGTGGATAGAGGAACGCTTCCCAGAAATGGGTGGCACTGAGGAAATGAAATACTCAGGGCGAACCAAAACGAATAAAGGGCGAGTGGATGCGGCCCTTAAACTCTAACTAAGCATCCTCAGGATTGAGTCCAGTAAGATCCTGAAGACCGAAACTGGAAACATGATTAGGAAAAGTATGTTACGGGCTGGCGAGGCCGGTAGTCTGCCACCTCAGTAACCAAGGGTGACACCTTGGCGAAGTGGCTGGCAGGTTAATATCGGCATCGTCTCCGTCTCGTTAAAACCCTAGCAGGTCTTCAAGTACGTTCGAAGCACGTCGTCATTAAGTTGGTGGTGCAGGCTCAGTTGAGACAACTCCTGACTAATGCCGGATTCTGGCACTGAACACAGACTCTCATAAGGACCTGTGTCAACCCTAGCGTGGCCTCCCTGCAAGCGCATAGATAACCACGGGAATCAATAACGGCGACTGCACAACGTGCTGAGATAGCGGCTTGAAGCGGAGACCCAACAGAAATGAATAAATCAAATCAAAACAACGAAGAAAGAATGGAGAACGAAAGCGGCGACGAGGTCGCATTCAGAAAAAGCAGTAAACTGCTAAGATCGCCGGTTCTAAAAACGCCGGCTAGAGTGGCCACTCCAGTTATGCCTTCGCGAGGCTCTGGACCGGCACGAAACACACCAGTGGGATTCGGCACCAAAACGCCCGGCCAGTCAACACCCACTGCTACCGGCGGGAAGCTAGATCCCACCCACAAGAAGGCAACCCCCTTAAAAAGCGCAATGACACTTTTTAGCCTTAAGGGGAAAACCCAAGGCCAATGCTTGGACCATGCGCTAACGGTGCTGCGTACAATGCAAACAGCCGCACAGAGACAGAAGACCGTGTCCATGGACATAAAGAACGGAATGGCTCTCCTCGAAGAGGTGTTGAGCTATATGAGCTCATTGAGCCCAAATAAAGAAGAGGGTGACGAACCGGGCCCATCAAATAAGAGGGCTCGGACTAACTCCGACCCTCAGCTCATAGACTCGGAAGCCAAGAAGAAAAGGGACGAGGAATCGGAGAATACCCATTCCGAAGAGGCTTGGTCCAAAGTAGTAGGTCGGAGACGGCAAGAGCGTCCTAAAGCAAAAAAGAAGCCGCCTGCTCAAGCCCCGAAGGCAGTCAAGAAGAACAAGAGAAACAGCAGAGCCGTAACGTTTCTGGTGAAACCGGCCGAAGGCAAAACCTACGCCGAAGTTCTAGGGGCAATCCGAGGTCAGCTCCGGCCTGCCGAAACCGGAACGGTGATACGGTCAGTGCGCAAGACCAAGGCTGGTAGCGTACTAATAGAAACGGCGCAGTGCAACGACCAACCGGCCTTTAGAGAAGCCATTGGTAGCGCGGTAGGAGAAGTTGGCGATGCACAACAAATCTCTAAGCGTATAAAGCTAGAGGTATTGGGCATGGACTGTCTCACAACGGCTGAGGAAATAGAAGAGGCCGTTCGAAGAGAGATCGGAGAAAGCTCAGGCCAAATCCGTATCTCTCTTTTCGCCGTAAATCAGAGAGAGCAAAAGAAGGCTGTTGTCGAAGTGGACGAAGGTCCCGGAAGCCAACTGCTCAAAAAAGGAAAAATTCCCATCGGCTGGATCCAATGTAGGATCAGACAGCGTGCGGAAGTGCAACGCTGCTTCAGGTGTCTCGGTTACGGACACCGACAGGCTAGCTGCAATGGGCCCGACAGGAGGGACGCGTGCTGGAAGTGTGGGAACTCTGGCCACAAATCCTCATCCTGCACTGAAAAGGCAAAATGCTACCTTTGCACCACGGGAAACCTCGATCATCTTCCCGGGTCTGGAGCATGTAGCACGTTTAGAGAAGCACTTGCTTCGGCGAAAGCCAAACTGTCGCCCCAATGACCAGCGTGATTCAAGGAAATCTGAATCGATGCAGGTTAGCTGATGAACTGCTAGACCAACTGGTGCTTGATCACCAAATAAACTATGCAATCATCAGCGAACCCTACAAGGCCAGAGACAGCTGGTACATTGACGAATCTGGCGCTGCTGCTATCTGGATAGTGGACGCCAATACCAATGTTACTAATCGTGCTGCCGGGCATGGCTACGTCCGTGTAACTGTAGCGCGAACAACTCTTGTTAGCTGCTACCTGTCACCAAATGACCCCATTCAGAGGTTCAAAGAAAAGCTGGAGCTATTAGAAGACGACATACGGGACCAAACGGGCAACCTGGTCATCGCTGGAGACTTCAACGCTAGAGCAATAGAATGGGGCATGCCTCAAACTAATACCAGGGGAAAACTAATTCTGGAAATGGCAGCCCGACTCGGTGTGGTCGTACTGAATACGGGCACGACCCCAACATACAGGCGCCCGGGCTTTGGGTACTCGATCCCCGACATAACGCTCGTCTCGGAGAGACTCTTTCCAAACGCGGTTGGGTGGAGAGTGATGGAGGACCTTACTGGCAGCGACCACAACTACATCACCTTCCAACTCGACCATCCTGGTCAAAGACCGGCAGCGAACGCATCATACAAAACCCGTAGATGGGATGCAGCTAAAGTTGACGCCACCAGGTTCACCGGAACAGTGCTGGCGAAAGCCAGACGGATAACTGACGGCACCAATACGCCACATGCGGCGGTTGAAGAAACCATGCAATGCATGCGCCATGCTTGCAACGTCTCTATGCCACGAATAGGAACGTGGCGAGGCAAGAAGCAGGTATATTGGTGGAATAGCGAAATCGCGGAACTCCGGAAAACATGTCACAGAATGCGAAGACTGGCGACGCGCTCACGTGGCAGATCCGAGGCTCTTGAAAGGGCGGAGGCGTACAAGGGGGCGAAAAAGGCTCTCTCTCTAAAAGCAAGCAAACTAAGATGCTGGAAAGAGCTCTGTAAGGAAGTGGATCAAGACCCCTGGGGACAAGGGTACAAAATAGTTATGAAGAAACTTCGACCACCAAATCAGACGATGGACGAAGATGACATGAAGAACATCGTGGAAGCGCTATTCCTCACGCAACTTACTAGAGAAGAGGAACATGCAGCACGAGATGACCGCAACGTGGTACCTTTCAATGAAGAAGAGCTAGAAATAGCCTTGCGTAGCATGAGGGCTGGTAAAGCCCCAGGACCCGATGGAATACCTGCGGAGGCAATCAGATTAACTGCTAATAGTTGTCCAGAGCTCTTGTTACACATGTATAACAAATGTCTAGAAGCAGGTGTCTTCCCCGCCAGATGGAAGACAGCACGGCTCGTCCTCATACCGAAAGGCAAAGGGGACCCAAGCTCTCCATCATCCTTTCGCCCACTATGTATGCTCGACACAGCGGGAAAAATGATGGAGAGCCTTATAAAGCAACGTCTAACAGCAGCCATAGAAGACGAGGGTGGACTCTCCCACCGGCAACATGGCTTTCGGAGAGGCCACTCCACAATAGACGCCATAGCAGAAGTCGTAGAGGCAGTCCGGAAGGCCGAGACGACAAGCCATCAAGCAAGGCCGGTGGTACTATTGGTGACGTTAGATGTTAAAAACGCTTTTAACTCTGCCAGGTGGGAAGACATGCTTGATGCATTAGAACGCTCCTTTAAGGTCCCGATATACTTGTTAGATATATTGAGGGACTACTTAAGAGACCGTTGGCTAATCTATGAAACGACGCAAGGCCAAAGAAAGGTGAAGCTAACAGGCGGGGCAGCACAAGGGTCGGTGCTCGGCCCTGATCTTTGGAATGCTACCTATGACAGTCTCCTTCGAATGCAGATGCCAGAAAGCACTTTTCTAGTTGCTTTTGCAGACGACGTGGCTGCGGTGATAACAGCACGAAACTGCGACCTGGCACAGCTTAAACTGAACCAAGTGATGCGCAGTGTAGACGAGTGGATGAATAATCACGGCCTCCAACTGGCTACAGCCAAGACAGAGATCGTGATACTAACGAAAAGAAGGATTCCCACAATCACCAACATGAATGTTGGGGATCAACAGATAGAGACGCGCCGCTCTACGAAATATCTAGGGGTGAAATTGGACAACAAGCTGACCTTCTCGGAGCATCTAAGAAGCTCCTGCGAGAAGGCTGTGAAGACCATCGCAAGTCTGAGTCGGCTAATGGCAAATACAGGTGGACCAAAGCCATGCATAAGAAAGCTGCTGGCGTCCGCCTCAGATTCTATACTGTTGTACGGTGCAGAAGTCTGGGCGGACGCAATGAAATTTGGGAAGTATCGGGCCGCTATTACCGCAGTCCAACGTAGAGGGGCCCTGAGAATCGCCTCAGCATACCGCACGGTCTCCGCAGATGCTGTCCTGGTCATCGCGGGGACTATACCGATATATCTCCTCGCTGAGGAAAGAAAAATGACTTACGACACTCG
This sequence comes from Merzomyia westermanni, assembly GCA_949987695.1. NCBI lineage: Eukaryota > Metazoa > Arthropoda > Insecta > Diptera > Tephritidae > Merzomyia > Merzomyia westermanni. The sequence goes on from OX465289.1 coordinate 103,227,244, forward strand.
TGCAGAGGTACGTAGAGACGTTGCTGCAACGCAGGCACGTGGTGATTCGATCCGGCGGTGACAACTACAATGGAGCAGCAGTGCTGCTGGAAGGAGGACCAGGGTATTAATCCCCGAACTAGAACCATGGCTGAACCGACCTCATGGAGAAGTCGACTTCTACCTGACCCAGTTCTTAACCGGACACGGTTATTTCCGTGAATATCTCCATAGAATGGGCAAAGTTCAAACCCCGAACTGCACCTACTGCGGAGCCATAGACGACGTACGCCACACCTTCTTCGAATGCGAGCAATTTGCAGAAGAAAGAAGGCGGGTGGAAGAGACAATTGGCGAACTTTCCCCGGGCAGTGTCATTCGCAAGATGACCTGCGAAAACGTTAGATGGGACATAGTCAGACGATACGCGAGGAATGTCCTCCTTGCGAAACGGGAAGACGGTTGTCTAGCCAGTTAGCGTGAGAGTAGCCATAGAGCTCACGTAACGCGCTTCCTTACCTGAAGTAATGCTAAGCGCGGTCCCAGGTAAGGAAGAATGCGCGGGCCGTGGGAGGTTAGGTTTTAGTGCGGTGTACTTCAAGATAAGAAGGAGTCCCACACTCGGAGAGTTCCGCTGCTAGAGAATCTAGTAACGAGGGCTCAAACCCGGTTAGTGCATAAAGCATTTCCTCCTCCCACGAACACAAAAAAAAAAAAAAAAAAAAAAAAAAAAAGTAAAGTAAAGTAAAGTAAAGTAAAGTAAAGTAAAGTAAAGTAAAGTAAAGTAAAGTAAAGTAAAGTAAAGTAAAGTAAAGTAAAGTAAAGTAAAGTAAAGTAAAGTAAAGTAAAGTAAAGTAAAGTAAAGTAAAGTACAGTAAAGTAAAGTAAAGTAAAGTAAAGTAAAGTAAAGTAAAGTAAAGTAAAGTAAAGTAAAGTAAAGTAAAGTAAAGTAAAGTAAAGTAAAGTAAAGTAAAGTAAAGTAAAGTAAAGTAAAGTAAAGTAAAGTAAAGTAAAGTAAAGTAAAGTAAAGTAAAGTAAAGTAAAGTAAAGTGAAGCAAAGTAAAGTAAAGTAAAGTAAAGTAAAGTAAAGTAAAGTAAAGTAAAGTAAAGTAAAGTAAAGCAAAGTAAAGTAAAGTAAAGTAAAGTAAAGTAAAGTAAAGTAAAGTAAAGTAAAGTAAAGTAAAGTAAAGTAAAGTAAAGTGAAGTAAAGTAAAGTAAAGTAAAGTAAAGTAAAGTAAAGTAAAGTAAAGTAAAGTAAAGTAAAGTAAAGTAAAGTAAAGTAAAGTAAAGTAAAGTAAAGTAAAGTAAAGTAAAGTAAAGTAAAGTAAAGTGAAGTAAAGTAAAGTAAAGTAAAGTAAAGTAAAGTAAAGTAAAGTAAATTAAAGTAAAGTAAAGTAAAGTAAAGTAAAGTAAAGTAAAGTAAAGTAAAGTAAAGTAAAGTTAAGTAAAGTAGAGTAAAGTAAAGTAAAGTAAAGTAAAGTAAAGTAAAGTAAAGTAAAGTAAAGTAAAGTAGAGTAAAGTAAAGTAAAGTAAAGTAAAGTAAAGTAAAGTAAAGTAAAGTAAAGTAAAGTAAAGTAAAGTAAAGTAAAGTAAAGTAAAGTAAAGTAAAGTAAAGTAAAGTAAAGTAAAGTAAAGTAAAGTAAAGTAAAGTAAAGTAAAGTAAAGTAAAGTAAAGCAAAGTAAAGTAAAGTAAAGTAAAGTAAAGTGAAGTAAAGTAAAGTAAAGTAAAGTAAAGTAAAGTAAAGTAAAGTAAAGTAAAGTAAATAAAGTAAAGTAAAGTAAAGTAAAGTAAAGTAAAGTAAAGTAAAGTAAAGTAAAGTAAAGTAAAGTAAAGTAAAGTAAAGTAAAGTAAAGTAAAGTAAAGTAAAGTAAAGTAAAGTAAAGTAAAGTAAAGTAAAGTAAAGTAAAGTAAAGTAAAGTAAAGTAAAGTAAAGTAAAGTAAAGTAAAGTAAAGTAAAGTAAAGTAAAGTAAAGTAAAGTAAAGTAAAGTAAAGTAAAGTAAAGTAAAGTAAAGTAAAGTAAAGTAAAGTAAAGTAAAGTAAAGTAAAGTAAGTAAAGTAAAGTAAAGTAAAGTAAAGTAAAGTAAAGTAAAGTAAAGTAAAGTAAAGTAAAGTAAAGTAAAGTAAAGTAAAGTAAGTAAAGTAAAGTAAAGTAAAGTAAAGTAAAGTAAAGTAAAGTAAAGTAAAGTAAGTAAAGTAAAGTAAAGTAAAGTAAAGTAAAGTAAAGTAAAGTAAAGTAAAGTAAAGTAAAGTAAAGTAAAGTAAAGTAAAGTAAAGTAAAGTAAAGTAAAGTAAAGTAAAGTAAAGTAAAGTAAAGTAAAGTAAAGTAAAGTAAAGTAAAGTAAAGTAAAGTAAAGTAAAGTAAAGTAAGTAAAGTAAAGTAAAGTAAAGTAAAGTAAAGTAAAGTAAAGTAAAGTAAAGTAAAGTAAAGTAAAGTAAAGTAAAGTAAAGTAAAGTAAAGTAAAGTAAAGTAAAGTAAAGTAAAGTAAAGTAAAGTAAAGTAAAGTAAAGTAAAGTAAAGTAAAGTAAAGTAAAGTAAAGTAAAGTAAAGTAAAGTAAAGTAAAGTAAAGTAAAGTAAAGTAAAGTAAAGTAAAGTAAAGTAAAGTAAAGTAAAGTAAAGTAAAGTAAAGTAAAGTAAAGTAAAGTAAAGTAAAGTAAAGTAAAGTAAAGTAAAGTAAAGTAAGTAAAGTAAAGTAAAGTAAAGTAAAGTAAAGTAAAGTAAAGTAAAGTAAGTAAAGTAAAGTAAAGTAAAGTAAAGTAAAGTAAAGTAAAGTAAAGTAAAGTAAAGTAAAGTAAAGTAAAGTAAAGTAAAGTAAAGTAAAGTAAAGTAAAGTAAAGTAAAGTAAAGTAAAGTAAAGTAAAGTAAAGTAAAGTAAAGTAAGTAAAGTAAAGTAAGTAAAGTAAAGTAAAGTAAAGTAAAGTAAAGTAAAGTAAAGTAAAGTAAAGTAAAGTAAAGTAAAGTAAGAGTAAAGTAAAGTAAAGTAAAGTAAAGTAAAGTAAAGTAAAGTAAAGTAAAGTAAAGTAAAGTAAAGTAAAGTAAAGTAAAGTAAAGTAAAGTAAAGTAAAGTAAAGTAAAGTAAAGTAAAGTAAAGTAAAGTAAGTAAAGTAAAGTAAAGTAAAGTAAAGTAAAGTAAAGTAAAGTAAAGTAAAGTAAAGTAAAGTAAAGTAAAGTAAAGTAAAGTAAAGTAAAGTAAAAGTAAAGTAAAGTAAAGTAAAGTAAAGTAAAGTAAAAGTAAAGTAAAGTAAAGTAAAGTAAAGTAAAGTAAGTAAATTAAAGTAAAGTAAAGTAAAGTAAAGTAAAGTAAGTAAAGTAAAGTAAAGTAAAGTAAAGTAAAGTAAAGTAAAGTAAAGTAAAGTAAAGTAAAGTAAAGTAAAGTAAAGTAAAGTAAAGTAAGTAAAGTAAAGTAAAGTAAAGTAAAGTAAAGTAAAAGTAAAGTAAAGTAAAGTAAAGTAAAGTAAAGTAAAGTAAAGTAAAGTAAAGTAAAGTAAAGTAAAGTAAAGTAAAGTAAAGTAAAGTAAAGTAAAGTAAAGTAAGTAAGTAAAGTAAAGTAAAGTAAAGTAAAGTAAAGTAAAGTAAAGTAAAGTAAAGTAAAGTAAGTAAAGTAAAGTAAAGTAAAGTAAAGTAAAGTAAAGTAAAGTAAAGTAAAGTAAAGTAAAGTAAAGTAAAGTAAAGTAAAGTAAAGTAAAGTAAAGTAAAGTAAAGTAAAGTAAAGTAAAGTAAAGTAAAGTAAAGTAAAGTAAAGTAAAGTAAAGTAAAGTAAAGTAAAGTAAAGTAAAGTAAAGTAAAGTAAAGTAAAGTAAGTAAAGTAAAGTAAAGTAAAGTAAAGTAAAGTAAAGTAAAGTAAAGTAAAGTAAAGTAAAGTAAGTAAAGTAAAGTAAAGTAAAGTAAAGTAAAGTAAAGTAAGTAAGTAAAGTAAGTAAAGTAAAGTAAAGTAAAGTAAAGTAAAGTAAAGTAAAGTAAAGTAAAGTAAGTAAAGTAAAGTAAAGTAAAGTAAAGTAAAGTAAAGTAAAGTAAAGTAAAGTAAAGTAAAGTAAGTAAAGTAAAGTAAAGTAAAGTAAAGTAAAGTAAAGTAAAGTAAAGTAAAGTAAAGTAAAGTAAAGTAAAGTAAAGTAAAGTAAAGTAAAGTAAAGTAAAGTAAAGTTCCACAATAGACGCCATAGCAGAAGTCGTAGAGGCAGTCCGGAAGGCCGAGACGACAAGCCATCAAGCAAGGCCGGTGGTACTATTGGTGACGTTAGATGTTAAAAACGCTTTTAACTCTGCCAGGTGGGAAGACATGCTTGATGCATTAGAACGCTCCTTTAAGGTCCCGATATACTTGTTAGATATATTGAGGGACTACTTAAGAGACCGTTGGCTAATCTATGAAACGACGCAAGGCCAAAGAAAGGTGAAGCTAACAGGCGGGGCAGCACAAGGGTCGGTGCTCGGCCCTGATCTTTGGAATGCTACCTATGACAGTCTCCTTCGAATGCAGATGCCAGAAAGCACTTTTCTAGTTGCTTTTGCAGACGACGTGGCTGCGGTGATAACAGCACGAAACTGCGACCTGGCACAGCTTATACTGAACCAAGTGATGCGCAGTGTAGACGAGTGGATGAATAATCACGGCCTCCAACTGGCTACAGCCAAGACAGAGATCGTGATACTAACGAAAAGAAGGATTCCCACAATCACCAACATGAATGTTGGGGATCAACAGATAGAGACGCGCCGCTCTACGAAATATCTAGGGGTGAAATTGGACAACAAGCTGACCTTCTCGGAGCATCTAAGAAGCTCCTGCGAGAAGGCTGTGAAGACCATCGCAAGTCTGAGTCGGCTAATGGCAAATACAGGTGGACCAAAGCCATGCATAAGAAAGCTGCTGGCGTCCGCCTCAGACTCTATACTGTTGTACGGTGCAGAAGTCTGGGCGGACGCAATGAAATTTGGGAAGTATCGGGCCGCTATTACCGCAGTCCAACGTAGAGGGGCCCTGAGAATCGCCTCAGCATACCGCACGGTCTCCGCAGATGCTGTTCTGGTCATCGCGGGGACTATACCGATATATCTTCTCGCTGAGGAAAGAAAAATGACTTACGACACTCGTGCAGAGGTACGTAGAGACGTTGCTGCAACGCAGGCGCGTGGTGATTCGATCCGGCGGTGGCAACTACAATGGAGCAGCAGTGCTGCTGGAAGGTGGACCAGGGTATTAATCCCCGAACTAGAACCGGGCAGTGTCATTCGCAAGATGACCTGCGAAAACGTTAGATGGGACATAGTCAGACGATACGCGAGGAATGTCCTCCTTGCGAAACGGGAAGACGGTTGTCTAGCCAGTTAGCGTGAGAGTAGCCATAGAGCTCACGTAACGCGCTTCCTTACCTGAAGTAATGCTAAGCGCGGTCCCAGGTAAGGAAGAATGCGCGGGCCGTGGGAGGTTAGGTTTTAGTGCGGTATACTTCAAGATAAGAAGGAGTCCCACACTCGGAGAGTTCCGCTGCTAGAGAATCTAGTAACGAGGGCTCAAACCCGGTTAGTGCATAAAGCATTTCCTCCTCCCACGAACACACAAAAAAAAAAAAAAAAAAAAAAAAAAAAAAAAGTAAAGTAAAGTAAAGTAAAGTAAAGTAAAGTAAAGTAAAGTAAAGTAAAGTAAAGTAAAGTAAAGTAAAGTAAAGTAAAGTAAAGTAAAGTAAAGTAAAGTAAAGTAAAGTAAAGTAAAGTAAAGTAAAGTAAAGTAAAGTAAAGTAAAGTAAAGTAAAGTAAAGTAAAGTAAAGTAAAGTAAAGTAAAGTAAAGTAAAGTAAAGTAAAGTAAAGTAAAGTAAAGTAAAATAAAGTAAAGTAAAGTAAAGTAAAGTAAGGTAAAGTAAAGTAAAGTAAAGTAAAGTAAAGTAAAGTAAAGTAAAGTAAAGTAAAGTAAAGTAAAGTAAAGTAAAGTAAAGTAAAGTAAAGTAAAGTAAAGTAAAGTAAAGTAAAGTAAAGTAAAGTAACGTAAAGTAAAGTAAAGTAAAGTAAAGTAAAGTAAAGTAAAGTAAAGTAAAGTAAAGTAAAGTAAAGTAAAGTAAAGTAAAGTAAAGTAAAGTAAAGTAAAGTAAAGTAAAGTAAAGTAAAGTAAAGTAAAGTAAAGTAAAGTAAAGTAAAGTAAAGTAAAGTAAAGTAAAGTAAAGTAAAGTAAAGTAAAGTAAAGTAAAGTAAAGTAAAGTAAAGTAAAGTAAAGTAAAGTAAAGTAAAGTAAAGTAAAGTAAAGTAAAGTAAAGTAAAGTAAAGTAAAGTAAAGTAAAGTAAAGTAAAGTAAAGTAAAGTAAAGTAAAGTAAAGTAAAGTAAAGTAAAGTAAAGTAAAGTAAAGTAAAGTAAAGTAAAGTAAAGTAAAGTAAAGTAAAGTAAAGTAAAGTAAAGTAAAGTAAAGTAAAGTAAAGTAAAGTAAAGTAAAGTAAAGTAAAGTAAAGTAAAGTAAAGTAAAGTAAAGTAAAGTAAAGTAAAGTAAAGTAAAGTAAAGTAAAGTAAAGTAAAGTAAAGTAAAGTAAAGTAAAGTAAAGTAAAGTAAAGTAAAGTAAAGTAAAGTAAAGTAAAGTAAAGTAAAGTAAAGTAAAGTAAAGTAAAGTAAAGTAAAGTAAAGTAAAGTAAAGTAAAGTAAAGTAAAGTAAAGTAAAGTAAAGTAAAGTAAAGTAAAGTAAAGTAAAGTAAAGTAAAGTAAAGTAAAGTAAAGCAAAGTAAAGTAAAGTAAAATAAGGTAAAGTAAAGTAAAGTAAAGTAAAGTAAAGGAAAGTAAAGTAAAGTAAGTAAAGTAAAGTAAAGTAAAGTAAAGTAAAGTAAAGTAAAGTAAAGTAAAGTAAAGTAAAGTAAAGTAAAGTAAAGTAAAGTAAAGTAAAGTAAAGTAAAGTAAAGTAAAGTAAAGTAAAGTAAAGTAAAGTAAAGTAAAGTAAAGTAAAGTAAAGTAAAGTAAAGTAAAGTAAAGTAAAGTAAAGTAAAGTAAAGTAAAGTAAAGTAAAGTAAAGTAAAGTAAAGTAAAGTAAAGTAAAGTAAAGTAAAGTAAAGTAAAGTAAAGTAAAGTAAAGTAAAGTGAAGTAAAGTAAAGTAAAGTAAAGTAAAGTAAAGTAAAGTAAAGTAAAGTAAAGTAAAGTAAAGTAAAGTAAAGTAAAGTAAAGTAAAGCAAAGTAAAGTAAAGTAAAGTAAAGTAAAGTAAAGTAAAGTAAAGTAAAGTAAAGTAAAGTAAAGCAAAGTAAAGTAAAGTAAAATAAGGTAAAGTAAAGTAAAGTAAAGTAAAGCAAAGGAAAGTAAAGTAAAGTAAAGTAAAGTAAAGTAAAGTAAAGTAAAGTAAAGTAAAGTAAAGTAAAGTAAAGTAAAGTAAAGTAAAGTAAAGTAAAGTAAAGTAAAGTAAAGTAAAGTAAAGTAAAGTAAAGTAAAGTAAAGTAAAGTAAAGTAAAGTAAAGTAAAGTAAAGTAAAGTAAAGTAAAGTAAAGTAAAGTAAAGTAAAGTAAAGTAAAGTTCCGGCCTGCCGAAACCGGAACGGTGATACGGTCAGTGCGCAAGACCAAGGCTGGTAGCGTACTAATAGAAACGGCGCAGTGCAACGACCAACCGGCCTTTAGAGAAGCCATTGGTAGCGCGGTAGGAGAAGTTGGCGATGCACAACAAATCTCTAAGCGTATAAAGCTAGAGGTATTGGGCATGGACTGTCTCACAACGGCTGAGGAAATAGAAGAGGCCGTTCGAAGAGAGATCGGAGAAAGCTCAGGCCAAATCCGTATCTCTCTTTTCGCCGTAAATCAGAGAGAGCAAAAGAAGGCTGTTGTCGAAGTGGACGAAGGTCCCGGAAGCCAACTGCTCAAAAAAGGAAAAATTCCCATCGGCTGGATCCAATGTAGGATCAGACAGCGTGCGGAAGTGCAACGCTGCTTCAGGTGTCTCGGCTACGGACACCGACAGGCTGGCTGCAATGGGCCCGACAGGAGGGACGCGTGCTGGAAGTGTGGGAACTCTGGCCACAAATCCTCATCCTGCACTGAAAAGGCAAAATGCTACCTTTGCACCACGGGAAACCTCGATCATCTTCCCGGGTCTGGAGCATGTAGCACGTTTAGAGAAGCACTTGCTTCGGCGAAAGCCAAACTGTCGCCCCAATGACCAGCGTGATTCAAGGAAATCTGAATCGATGCAGGTTAGCTGATGAACTGCTAGACCAACTGGTGCTTGATCACCAAATAAACTATGCAATCATCAGCGAACCTTACAAGGCCAGAGACAGCTGGTACATTGACGAATCTGGCGCTGCTGCTATCTGGATAGTGGACGCCAATACCAATGTTACTAATCGTGCTGCCGGGCATGGCTACGTCCGTGTAACTGTAGCGCGAACAACTCTTGTTAGCTGCTACCTTTCACCAAATGACCCCATTCAGAGGTTCAAAGAAAAGCTGGAGCTATTAGAAGACGACCTACGGGACCAAACGGGCAACCTGGTCATCGCTGGAGACTTCAACGCTAGAGCAATAGAATGGGGCATGCCTCAAACTAATACCAGGGGAAAACTAATTCTGGAAATGGCAGCCCGACTCGGTGTGGTCGTACTGAATACGGGCACGACCCCAACATACAGGCGCCCGGGCTTTGGGTACTCGATCCCCGACATAACGCTCGTCTCGGAGAGACTCTTTCCAAACGCGGTTGGGTGGAGAGTGATGGAGGACCTTACTGGCAGCGACCACAACTACATCACCTTCCAACTCGACCATCCTGGTCAGAGACCGGCAGCGAACGCATCATACAAAACCCGTAGATGGGATGCAGCTAAAGTTGACGCCACCAGGTTCACCGGAACAGTGCTGGCGAAAGCCAGACGGATAACCGACGGCACCAATACGCCACATGCGGCGGTTGAAGAAACCATGCAATGCATGCGCCATGCTTGCAACGTCTCTATGCCAAGAATAGGAACGTGGCGAGGCAAGAAGCAGGTATATTGGTGGAATAGCGAAGTCGCGGAACTCCGGAAAACATGTCACAGAATGCGAAGACTGGCGACGCGCTCACGTGGCAGATCCGAGGCTCTTGAAAGGGCGGAGGCGTACAAGGGGGCGAAAAAGGCTCTCGGCGCCGCCATAAAAGCAAGCAAACTAAGATGCTGGAAAGAGCTCTGTAAGGAAGTGGATCAAGACCCCTGGGGACAAGGGTACAAAATAGTTATGAAGAAACTTCGACCACCAAATCAGACGATGGACGAAGATGACATGAAGAACATCGTGGAAGCGCTATTCCTCACGCAACTTACTAGAGAAGAGGAACATGCAGCACGAGATGACCGCAACGTGGTACCTTTCAATGAAGAAGAGCTAGAAAGAGCCCTGCGTAGCATGAGGGCTGGTAAAGCCCCAGGACCCGATGGAATACCTGCGGAGGCAATCAGATTAACTGCTAATAGTTGTCCAGAGCTCTTGTTACACATGTATAACAAATGTCTAGAAGCAAGTGTCTTCCCCGCCAGATGGAAGACAGCACGGCTCGTCCTCATACCGAAAGGCAAAGGGGACCCAAGCTCTCCATCATCCTTTCGCCCACTATGTATGCTCGACACAGCGGGAAAAATGATGGAGAGCCTTATAAAGCAACGTCTAACAGCAGCCATAGAAGACGAGGGTGGACTCTCCCACCGGCAACATGGCTTTCGGAGAGGGCACTCCACAATAGACGCCATAACAGAAGTCGTAGAGGCAGTCCGGAAGGCCGAGACGGCAAGCCATCAAGCAAGGCCGGTGGTACTATTGGTGACGTTAGATGTTAAAAACGCTTTTAACTCTGCCAGGTGGGAAGACATGCTTGATGCATTAGAACGCTCCTTTAAGGTCCCGATATACTTGTTAGATATATTGAGGGACTACTTAAGAGACCGTTGGCTAATCTATGAAACGACGCAAGGCCAAAGAAAGGTGAAGCTAACAGGCGGGGCAGCACAAGGGTCGGTGCTCGGCCCTGATCTTTGGAATGCTACCTATGACAGTCTCCTTCGAATGCAGATGCCAGAAAGCACTTTTCTAGTTGCTTTTGCAGACGACGTGGCTGCGGTGATAACAGCACGAAACTGCGACCTGGCACAGCTTAAACTGAACCAAGTGATGCGCAGTGTAGACGAGTGGATGAATAATCACGGCCTCCAACTGGCTACAGCCAAGACAGAGATCGTGATACTAACGAAAAGAAGGATTCCCACAATCACCAACATGAATGTTGGGGATCAACAGATAGAGACGCGCCGCTCTACGAAATATCTAGGGGTGAAATTGGACAACAAGCTGACCTTCTCGGAGCATCTAAGAAGCTCCTGCGAGAAGGCTGTGAAGACCATCGCAAGTCTGAGTCGGCTAATGGCAAATACAGGTGGACCAAAGCCATGCATAAGAAAGCTGCTGGCGTCCGCCTCAGATTCTATACTGTTGTACGGTGCAGAAGTCTGGGCGGACGCAATGAAATTTGGGAAGTATCGGGCCGCTATTACCGCAGTCCAACGTAGAGGGGCCCTGAGAATCGCCTCAGCATACCGCACGGTCTCCGCAGATGCTGTTCTGGTCATCGCGGGGACTATACCGATATATCTCCTCGCTGAGGAAAGAAAAATGACTTACGACACTCGTGCAGAGGTACGTAGAGACGTTGCTGCAACGCAGGCGCGTGGTGATTCGATCCGGCGGTGGCAACTACAATGGAGCAGCAGTGCTGCTGGAAGGTGGACCAGGGTATTAATCCCCGAACTAGAACCATGGCTGAACCGACCTCATGGAGAAGTCGACTTCTACCTGACCCAGTTCTTAACCGGACACGGTTATTTCCGTGAATATCTCCATAGAATGGGCAAAGTTCAAACCCCGAACTGCACCTACTGCGGAGCCATAGACGACGTACGCCACACCTTCTTCGAATGCGAGCAATTTGCAGAAGAAAGAAGGCGGGTGGAAGAGACAATTGGCGAACTTTCCCCGGGCAGTGTCATTCGCAAGATGACCTGCGAAAATGTTAGATGGGACATAGTCAGACGATACGCGAGGAATGTCCTCCTTGCGAAACGGGAAGACGGTTGTCTAGCCAGTTAGCGTGAGAGTAGCCATAGAGCTCACGTAACGCGCTTCCTTACCTGAAGTAATGCTAAGCGCGGTCCCAGGTAAGGAAGAATGCGCGGGCCGTGGGAGGTTAGGTTTTAGTGCGGTATACTTCAAGAAAAGAAGGAGTCCCACACTCGGAGAGTTCCGCTGCTAGAGAACCTAGCAACGAGGGCTCAAACCCGGTTAGTGCATAAAGCATTTCCTCCTCCCACGAACACAAAAAAAAAAAAAAAAAAAAAAAAAAAAAAAAAAAAAAAAAAAAAGTAAAGTAAAGTAAATTAAAGTAAAGTAAAGTAAAGTAAAGTAAAGTAAAGTAAAGTAAAGTAAAGTAAAGTAAAGTAAAGTAAAGTAAAGTAAAGTAAAGTAAAGTAAAGCAAAGTAAAGTAAAGTAAAATAAGGTAAAGTAAAGTAAAGTAAAGTAAAGTAAAGTACAGGAAAGTAAAGTAAAGTAAAGTAAAGTAAAGTAAAGTAAAGTAAAGTAAAGTAAAGTAAAGTAAAGTAAAGTAAAGTAAAGTAAAGTAAAGTAAAGTAAAGTAAAGTAAAGTAAAGTAAAGTAAAGTAAAGTAAAGTAAAGTAAAGTAAAGTAAAGTAAAGTAAAGTAAAGTAAAGTAAAGTAAAGTAAAGTAAAGTAAAGTAAAGTAAAGTAAAGTAAAGTAAAGTAAAGTAAAGTAAAGTAAAGTAAAGTAAAGTAAAGTAAAGTAAAGTAAAGTAAAGTAAAGTAAAGTAAAGTAAAGTAAAGTAAAGTAAAGTAAAGTAAAGTAAAGTAAAGTAAAGTAAAGTAAAGTAAAGTAAAGTAAGTAAAGTAAAGTAAAGTAAAGTAAAGTAAAGTAAAGTAAAGTAAAGTAAAGTAAAGTAAAGTAAAGTAAAGTAAAGTAAAGTAAAGAAAAGTAAAGTAAAGTGAAGTGAAGTAAAGTAAAGTAAAGTAAAGTAAAGTAAAGTAAAGTAAAGTAAAGTAAAGTAAAGTAAAGTAAACTAAAGTAAAGTAAAGTAAAGTAAAGTAAAGTAAAGTAAAGTAAAGTAAAGTAAAGTAAGGTAAAGTAAAGTAAAGTAAAGTAAAGTAAAGTAAAGTAAAATAAGGTAAAGTAAAGTAAAGTAAAGTAAAGTAAAGTAAAGTAAAGTAAAGTAAAGTAAAGTAAAGTTAAGTAAAGTAAAGTAAAGTAAAGTAAAGTAAAGTAAAGTAAAGTAAAGTAAAGTAAAGTAAAGTAAAGTAAAGTAAAGTAAAGTAAAGTAAAGTAAAGTAAAGTAAAGTAAAGTAAAGTAAAGTAAAGTAAAGTAAAGTAAAGTAAAGTAAAGTAAAGTAAAGTAAAGTAAAGTAAAGTAAAGTAAAGTAAAGTAAAGTAAAGTAAAGTAAAGTAAAGTAAAGTAAAGTAAAGTAAAGTAAAGTAAAGTAAAGTAAAGTAAAGTAAAGTAAAGTAAAGTAAAGTAAAGTAAAGTAAAGTAAAGTAAAGTAAAGTAAAGTAAAGTAAAGTAAAGTAAAGTAAAGTAAAGTAAAGTAAAGTAAAGTAAAGTAAAGTAAAGTAAAGTAAAGTAAAGTAAAGTAAAGTAAAGTAAAGTAAAGTAAAGTAAAGTAAAGTAAAGTAAAGTAAAGTAAAGTAAAGTAAAGTAAAGTAAAGTAAAGTAAAGTAAAGTAAAGTAAAGTAAAGTAAAGTAAAGTAAAGTAAAGTAAAGTAAAGTAAAGTAAAGTAAAGTAAAGTAAAGTAAAGTAAGGTAAAGTAAAGTAAAGTAAAGTAAAGTAAAGTAAAGTAAAATAAGTAAAGTAAAGTAAAGTAAAGTAAAGTAAGAAGTAAAGTAAAGTAAAGTAAAGTAAAGTAAAGTAAAGTAAAGTAAAGTAAAGTAAAGTAAAGTAAGTAAAGTAAAGTAAAGTAAAGTAAGTAAAGTAAAGTAAAGTAAAGTAAAGTAAAGTAAAGTAAAGTAAAGTAAAGTAAAGTAAAGTAAAGTAAAGTAAAGTAAAGTAAAGTAAGTAAAGTAAAGTAAAGTAAAGTAAAGTAAAGTAAAGTAAAGTAAAGTAAAGTAAAGTAAAGTAAAGTAAAGTAAAGTAAAGTAAAGTAAAGTAAAGTAAAGTAAAGTAAAGTAAAGTAAAGTAAGTAAAGTAAAGTAAAGTAAAGTAAAGTAAAGTAAAGTAAAGTAAAGTAAAGTAAAGTAAAGTAAAGTAAAGTAAAGTAAAGTAAAGTAAAGTAAAGTAAAGTAAAGTAAAGTAAAGTAAAGTAAAGTAAAGTAAGTAAAGTAAAGTAAAGTAAAGTAAAGTAAAGTAAAGTAAAGTAAAGTAAAGTAAAGTAAAGTAAAGTAAAGTAAAGTAAAGTAAAGTAAAGTAAAGTAAAGTAAAGTAAAGTAAAGTAAAGTAAAGTAAAGTAAAGTAAAGTAAAGTAAAGTAAAGTAAAGTAAAGTAAAGTAAAGTAAAGTAAAGTAAAGTAAAGTAAAGTAAAGTAAAGTAAGTAAAGTAAAGTAAAGTAAAGTAAAGTAAAGTAAAGTAAAGTAAAGTAAGTAAAGTAAAGTAAAGTAAAGTAAAGTAAAGTAAAGTAAAGTAAAGTAAAGTAAAGTAAAGTAAAGTAAAGTAAAGTAAAGTAAAGTAAAGTAAAGTAAAGTAAAGTAAAGTAAAGTAAAGTAAAGTAAAGTAAAGTAAAGTAAAGTAAAGTAAAGTAAAGTAAGTAAAGTAAAGTAAAGTAAAGTAAAGTAAAGTAAAGTAAAGTAAAGTAAAGTAAAGTAAAGTAAAGTAAAGTAAAGTAAAGTAAAGTAAAGTAAAGTAAAGTAAAGTAAAGTAAAGTAAAGTAAGTAAAGTAAAGTAAAGTAAAGTAAAGTAAAGTAAAGTAAAGTAAAGTAAAGTAAAGTAAAGTAAAGTAAAGTAAAGTAAAGTAAAGTAAAGTAAAGTAAAGTAAAGTAAAGTAAAGTAAAGTAAAGTAAAGTAAAGTAAAGTAAAGTAAAGTAAAGTAAAGTAAAGTAAAGTAAAGTAAAGTAAAGTAAAGTAAAGTAAAGTAAAGTAAGTAAAGTAAAGTAAAGTAAAGTAAAGTAAAGTTAAAGTAAAGTAAAGTAAAGTAAAGTAAAGTAAAGTAAAGTAAAGTAAAGTAAAGTAAAGTAAAGTAAAGTAAAGTAAAGTAAAGTAAAGTAAAGTAAAGTAAAGTAAAGTAAAGTAAAGTAAAGTAAAGTAAAGTAAGGTAAAGTAAAGTAAAGTAAAGTAAAGTAAAGTAAAGTAAAGTAAAGTAAAGTAAAGTAAAGTAAAATAAAGTAAAGTAAAGTAAAGTAAAGTAAGGTAAAGTAAAGTAAAGTAAAGTAAAGTAAAGTAAAGTAAAGTAAAGTAAAGTAAAGTAAAGTAAAGTAAAGTAAAGTAAAGTAAAGTAAAGTAAAGTAAAGTAAAGTAAAGTAAAGTAAAGTAAAGTAAAGTAAAGTAAAGTAAAGTAACGTAAAGTAAAGTAAAGTAAAGTAAAGTAAAGTAAAGTAAAGTAAAGTAAAGTAAAGTAAAGTAAGGCCGGTGGTACTATTGGTGACGTTAGATGTTAAAAACGCTTTTAACTCTGCCAGGTGGGAAGACATGCTTGATGCATTAGAACGCTCCTTTAAGGTCCCGATATACTTGTTAGATATATTGAGGGACTACTTAAGAGACCGTTGGCTAATCTATGAAACGACGCAAGGCCAAAGAAAGGTGAAGCTAACAGGCGGGGCAGCACAAGGGTCGGTGCTCGGCCCTGATCTTTGGAATGCTACCTATGACAGTCTCCTTCGAATGCAGATGCCAGAAAGCACTTTTCTAGTTGCTTTTGCAGACGACGTGGCTGCGGTGATAACAGCACGAAACTGCGACCTGGCACAGCTTAAACTGAACCAAGTGATGCGCAGTGTAGACGAGTGGATGAATAATCACGGCCTCCAACTGGCTACAGCCAAGACAGAGATCGTGATACTAACGAAAAGAAGGATTCCCACAATCACCAACATGAATGTTGGGGATCAACAGATAGAGACGCGCCGCTCTACGAAATATCTAGGGGTGAAATTGGACAACAAGCTGACCTTCTCGGAGCATCTAAGAAGCTCCTGCGAGAAGGCTGTGAAGACCATCGCAAGTCTGAGTCGGCTAATGGCAAATACAGGTGGACCAAAGCCATGCATAAGAAAGCTGCTGGCGTCCGCCTCAGATTCTATACTGTTGTACGGTGCAGAAGTCTGGGCGGACGCAATGAAATTTGGGAAGTATCGGGCCGCTATTACCGCAGTCCAACGTAGAGGGGCCCTGAGAATCGCCTCAGCATACCGCACGGTCTCCGCAGATGCTGTTCTGGTCATCGCGGGGACTATACCGATATATCTCCTCGCTGAGGAAAGAAAAATGACTTACGACACTCGTGCAGAGGTACGTAGAGACGTTGCTGCAACGCAGGCGCGTGGTGATTCGATCCGGCGGTGGCAACTACAATGGAGCAGCAGTGCTGCTGGAAGGTGGACCAGGGTATTAATCCCCGAACTAGAACCATGGCTGAACCGACCTCATGGAGAAGTCGACTTCTACCTGACCCAGTTCTTAACCGGACACGGTTATTTCCGTGAATATCTCCATAGAATGGGCAAAGTTCAAACCCCGAACTGCACCTACTGCGGAGCCATAGACGACGTACGCCACACCTTCTTCGAATGCGAGCAATTTGCAGAAGAAAGAAGGCGGGTGGAAGAGACAATTGGCGAACTTTCCCCGGGCAGTGTCATTCGCAAGATGACCTGCGAAAACGTTAGATGGGACATAGTCAGACGATACGCGAGGAATGTCCTCCTTGCGAAACGGGAAGACGGTTGTCTAGCCAGTTAGCGTGAGAGTAGCCATAGAGCTCACGTAACGCGCTTCCTTACCTGAAGTAATGCTAAGCGCGGTCCCAGGTAAGGAAGAATGCGCGGGCCGTGGGAGGTTAGGTTTTAGTGCGGTATACTTCAAGAAAAGAAGGAGTCCCACACTCGGAGAGTTCCGCTGCTAGAGAACCTAGTAACGAGGGCTCAAACCCGGTTAGTGCATAAAGCATTTGAGGGGCTCAAACCCGGTTAGTGCATAAAGCATTTCCTCCTCCCACGAACACAAAAAAAAAAAAAAAAAGTAAAGTAAAGTAAAGTAAAGTAAAGTAAAGTAAAGTAAAGTAAAGTAAAGTAAAGTAAAGTAAAGTAAAGTAAAGTAAAGTAAAGTAAAGTAAAGTAAAGTAAAGTAAAGTAAAGTAAAGTAAAGTAAAGTAAAGTAAAGTAAAGTAAAGCAAAGTAAAGTAAAGTAAAGTAAAGTAAAGTAAAGTAAAGTAAAGTAAAGTAAAGTAAAGTAAAGTAAAGTAAAGTAAAGTAAAGTAAAGTAAAGTAAAGTAAAGTAAAGTAAAGTAAAGTAAAGTAAAGTAAAGTAAAGTAAAGTAAAGTAAAGTAAAGTAAAGTAAAGTAAAGTAAAGTAAAGTAAAGTAAAGTAAAGTAAAGTAAAGTAAAGTAAAGTAAAGCAAAGTAAAGTAAAGTAAAGTAAAGTAAAGTAAAGTAAAGTAAAGTAAAGTAAAGTAAAGTAAAGCAAAGTAAAGTAAAGTAAAATAAGGTAAAGTAAAGTAAAGTAAAGTAAAGCAAAGGAAAGTAAAGTAAAGTAAAGTAAAGTAAAGTAAAGTAAGTAAAGTAAAGTAAAGTAAAGTAAAGTAAAGTAAAGTAAAGTAAAGTAAAGTAAAGTAAAGTAAAGTAAAGTAAAGTAAAGTAAAGTAAAGTAAAGTAAAGTAAAGTAAAGTAAAAGTAAAGTAAAGTAAAGTAAAGTAAAGTAAAGTAAAGTAAAGTAAAGTAAAGTAAAGTAAAGTAAAGTAAAGTAAAGTAAAGTAAAGTAAAGTAAAGTAAAGTAAAGTAAAGCAAAGTAAAGTAAAGTAAAATAAGGTAAAGTAAAGTAAAGTAAAGTAAAGTAAAGTAAAGGAAAGTAAAGTAAAGTAAAGTAAAGTAAAGTAAAGTAAAGTAAAGTAAAGTAAAGTAAAGTAAAGTAAAGTAAAGTAAAGTAAAGTAAAGTAAAGTAAAGTAAAGTAAAGTAAAGTAAAGTAAAGTAAAGTAAAGTAAAGTAAAGTAAAGTAAAGTAAAGTAAAGTAAAGTAAAGTTAAAGTAAAGTAAAGTAAAGTAAAGTAAAGTAAGTAAAGTAAAGTAAAGTAAAGTAAAGTAAAGTAAAGTAAAGTAAAGTAAAGTAAAGTAAAGTAAGTAAAGTAAAGTAAAGTAAAGTAAAGTAAAGTAAAGTAAAGTAAAGTAAAGTAAAGTAAAGTAAAGTAAAGTAAAGTAAAGTAAAGTAAAGTAAAGTAAAGTAAAGTAAAGTAAAGTAAAGTAAAGTAAAGTAAAGTAAAGTAAAGTAAAGTAAAGTAAAGTAAAGTAAAGTAAAGTAAAGTAAAGTAAAGTAAAGTAGAAGTAAAGTAAAGTAAAGTAAAGTAAAGTAAGTAAAGTAAAGTAAAGTAAAGTAAGTAAAGTAAGAAAGTAAAGTAAAGTAAAGTAAAGTAAAGTAAAGTAAAGTAAAGTAAAGTAAAGTAAAGTAAAGTAAAGTAAAGTAAAGTAAAGTAAAGTAAAGTAAAGTAAGTAAAGTAAAAGTAAAGTAAAGTAAAGTAAAGTAAATTAAAGTAAAGTAAAGTAAAGTTAAAGTAAAGTAAAGTAAAGTAAAGTAAAGTAAAGTAAAGTAAAGTAAAGTAAAGTAAAGTAAAGTAAAGTAAAGTAAAGTAAAGTAAAGTAAAGTAAAGTAAAGTAAAGTAAAGTAAAGTAAAGTAAAGTAAAGTAAAGTAAAGTAAAGTAAAGTAAAGTAAAGTAAAGTAAAGTAAAGTAAAGTAAAGTAAAGTAAAGTAAAGTAAAGTAAAGTAAAGTAAAGTAAAGGTAAAGTAAAGTAAAGTAAAGTAAAGTAAAGTAAAGTAAAGTAAAGTAAAGTAAAGTAAAGTAAAGTAAAGTAAAGTAAAGTAAAGTAAAGTAAAGTAAAGTAAAGTAAAGTAAAGTAAAGTAAAGTAAAGTAAAGTAAAGTAAAGTAAAGTAAAGTAAAGTAAAGTAAAGTAAAGTAAAGTAAAGTAAAGTAAAGTAAAGTAAAGTAAAGTAAAGTAAAGTAAAGTAAAGTAAAGTAAAGTAAAGTAAAGTAAAGTAAAGTAAAGTAAAGTAAAGTAAAGTAAAGTAAAGTAAAGTAAAGTAAAGTAAAGTAAAGTAAAGTAAAGTAAAGTAAAGTAAAGTAAAAGTAAAGGTAAAGTAAAGTAAAGTAAAGTAAAGTAAAGTAAAGTAAAGTAAAGTAAAGTAAAGTAAAGTAAAGTAAAGTAAAGTAAGTAAAGTAAAGTAAAGTAAAGTAAAGTAAAGTAAAGTAAAGTAAAGTAAAGTAAAGTAAAGTAAAGTAAAAGTAAAGTAAGGTAAGTAAAGTAAAGTAAAGTAAAGTAAAGTAAAGTAAAGTAAAGTAAAGTAAAGTAAAGTAAAGTAAAGTAAAGTAAAGTAAAGTAAAGTAAAAGTAAAGTAAAGTAAAGTAAAGTAAAGTAAAGGTAAGTAAAGTAAAGTAAAGTAAAGTAAAGTAAAGTAAAGTAAAGTAAAGTAAAGTAAAGTAAAGTAAAGTAAAGTAAAGTAAAGTAAAAGTAAGTAAAGTAAAGTAAAGTAAAGTAAGTAAAGTAAAGTAAAGTAAAGTAAAGTAAGTAAAGTAAAGTAAAGTAAAGTATAGTAAAGTAAAGTAAAGTAAAGTAAAGTAAAGTAAAGTAAAGTAAAGTAAAGTAAAGTATAGTAAAGTAAGTAAAGTAAAAGTAAAGTAAAGTAAAGTAAAGTAAAGTAAAGTAAAGTAAAGTAAAGTAAAGTAAAGTAAAGTAAAGTAAAGTAAAGTAAAGTAAAGTAAAAGTAAAGTAAAGTAAAGTAAAGTAAAGTAAAGTAAAGTAAGTAAAGTAAAGTAAAGTAAAGTAAAGTAAAGTAAAGTAAAGTAAAGTAAAGTAAAGTAAAGTAAAGTAAAGTAAAGTAAGTAAGTAAAGTAAGTAAAGTAAAGTAAAGTAAAGTAAAGTAAAGTAAAGTAAAGTAAAGTAAGTAAAGTAAAGTAAGTAAAGTAAAGTAAAGTAAAGTAAAGTAAAGTAAAGTAAAGTAAAGTAAAGTAAAGGTAAAGTAAAGTAAAGTAAAGTAAGTAAAGTAAAGTAAAGTAAGTAAAGTAAAGTAAAGTAAAGTAAAGTAAAGTAAAGTAAAGTAAAGTAAAGTAAGTAAAGTAAAGTAAAGTAAAGTAAAGTAAAGTAAAGTAAAGTAAAGTAAAGTAAAGTAAAGTAAAGTAAAGTAAAGTAAAGTAAAGTAAAGTAAGTAAAGTAAAGTAAAGTAAAGTAAAGTAAGTAAAGTAAAGTAAGGTAAAGTAAAGTAAAGTAAGTAAAGTAAGTAAAGTAAAGTAAAGTAAAGTAAAGTAAAGTAAAGTAAAGTAAAGTAAAGTAAAGTAAAGTAAAGTAAAGTAAAGTAAAGTAAAGTAAAGTAAAGTAAAGTAAGTAAAGTAAAGTAAAGTAAAGTAAAGTAAAGTAAAGTAAAGTAAAGTAAAGTAAAGTAAAGTAAAGTAAAGTAAAGTAAAGTAAAGTAAAGTAAAGTAAAGTAAAGTAAAGTAAAGTAAAGTAAAGTAAAGTAAAGTAAGTAAAGTAAAGTAAAGTAAAGTAAGTAAAGTAAAGTAAAGTAAAGTAAAGTAAAGTAAGTAAAGTAAAGTAAGTAAGTAAAGTAAAGTAAAGTAAAGTTAAAGTAAGTAAAGTAAAGTAAGTAAAGTAAAGTAAAGTAAAGTAAAGTAAGTAAAGTAAAGTAAAGTAAAGGTAAAGTAAAGTAAAGTAAAGTAAAGTAAAGTAAAGTAAAGTAAAGTAAAGGTAAAGTAAAGTAAAGTAAAGTAAAGTAAAGTAAAGTAAAGTAAAGTAAGTAAAGTAAAAGTAAAGTAAAGTAAGTAAAGTAAAGTAAAGTAAAGTAAAGTAAAGTAAAGTAAAGTAAAGTAAAGTAAGGTAAAGTAAAGTAAAGTAAAGTAAAGTAAAGTAAAGTAAAGTAAAGTAACGTAAAGTAAAGTAAAGTAAGTAAAGTAAAGTAAAGTAAAGTAAAGTAAAGTAAAGTAAAGTAAAGTAAAGTAAAGTAAAGTAAAGTAAAGTAAGGCCGGTGGTACTATTGGTGACGTTAGATGTTAAAAACGCTTTTAACTCTGCCAGGTGGGAAGACATGCTTGATGCATTAGAACGCTCCTTTAAGGTCCCGATATACTTGTTAGATATATTGAGGGACTACTTAAGAGACCGTGGCTAATCTATGAAACGACGCAAGGCCAAAGAAAGGTGAAGCTAACAGGCGGGGCAGCACAAGGGTCGGTGCTCGGCCCTGATCTTTGGAATGCTACCTATGACAGTCTCCTTCGAATGCAGATGCCAGAAAGCACTTTTCTAGTTGCTTTTGCAGACGACGTGGCTGCGGTGATAACAGCACGAAACTGCGACCTGGCACAGCTTAAACTGAACCAAGTGATGCGCAGTGTAGACGAGTGGATGAATAATCACGGCCTCCAACTGGCTACAGCCAAGACAGAGATCGTGATACTAACGAAAAGAAGGATTCCCACAATCACCAACATGAATGTTGGGGATCAACAGATAGAGACGCGCCGCTCTACGAAATATCTAGGGGTGAAATTGGACAACAAGCTGACCTTCTCGGAGCATCTAAGAAGCTCCTGCGAGAAGGCTGTGAAGACCATCGCAAGTCTGAGTCGGCTAATGGCAAATACAGGTGGACCAAAGCCATGCATAAGAAGCTGCTGGCGTCCGCCTCAGATTCTATACTGTTGTACGGTGCAGAAGTCTGGGCGGACGCAATGAAATTTGGGAAGTATCGGGCCGCTATTACCGCAGTCCAACGTAGAGGGGCCCTGAGAATCGCCTCAGCATACCGCACGGTCTCCGCAGATGCTGTTCTGGTCATCGCGGGGACTTATACCGATATATCTCCTCGCTGAGGAAAGAAAAATGACTTACGACACTCGTGCAGAGGTACGTAGAGACGTTGCTGCAACGCAGGCGCGTGGTGATTCGATCCGGCGGTGGCAACTACAATGGAGCAGCAGTGCTGCTGGAAGGTGGACCAGGGTATTAATCCCCGAACTAGAACCATGGCTGAACCGACCTCATGGAGAAGTCGACTTCTACCTGACCCAGTTCTTAACCGGACACGGTTATTTCCGTGAATATCTCCATAGAATGGGCAAAGTTCAAACCCCGAACTGCACCTACTGCGGAGCCATAGACGACGTACGCCACACCTTCTTCGAATGCGAGCAATTTGCAGAAGAAAGAAGGCGGGTGGAAGAGACAATTGGCGAACTTTCCCCCGGGCAGTGTCATTCGCAAGATGACCTGCGAAAATGTTAGATGGGACATAGTCAGACGATACGCGAGGAATGTCCTCCTTGCGAAACGGGAAGACGGTTGTCTAGCCAGTTAGCGTGAGAGTAGCCATAGAGCTCACGTAACGCGCTTCCTTACCTGAAGTAATGCTAAGCGCGGTCCCAGGTAAGGAAGAATGCGCGGGCCGTGGGAGGTTAGGTTTTAGTGCGGTATACTTCAAGAAAAGAAGGGAGTCCCACACTCGGAGAGTTCCGCTGCTAGAGAACCTAGTAACGAGGGCTCAAACCCGGTTAGTGCATAAAGCATTTCCTCCTCCCACGAACACAAAAAAAAAAAAAAAAAAAAAAAAAAAAAAAAAAAAAAAAAAAAAAAAAAGTAAAGTAAAGTAAAGTAAAGTAAAGTAAAGTAAAGTAAAGTAAAGTAAAGTAAAGTAAAGTAAAGTAAAGTAAAGTAAAGTAAAGTAAAGTAAAGTAAAGTAAAGTAAAGTAAAGTAAAGTAAAGTAAAGTAAAGTAAAGTAAAGTAAAGTAAAGTAAAGTAAAGTAAAGTAAAGTAAAGTAAAGTAAAGTAAAGTAAAGTAAAGTAAAGTAAAGTAAAGTAAAGTAAAGTAAAGTAAAGTAAAGTAAAGTAAAGTAAAGTAAAGTAAAGTAAAGTAAAGTAAAGTAAAGTAAAGTAAAGTAAAGTAAAGTAAAGTAAAGTAAAGTAAAGTAAAGTAAAGTAAAGTAAAGTAAAGTAAAGTAAAGTAAAGTAAAGTAAAGTAAAGTAAAGTAAAGTAAAGTAAAGTAAAGTAAAGTAAAGTAAAGTAAAGTAAAGTAAAGTAAAGTAAAGTAAAGTAAAGTAAGGTAAAGTCAGTCCGGAAGGCCGAGACGGCAAGCCATCAAGCAAGGCCGGTGGTACTATTGGTGACGTTAGATGTTAAAAACGCTTTTAACTCTGCCAGGTGGGAAGACATGCTTGATGCATTAGAACGCTCCTTTAAGGTCCCGATATACTTGTTAGATATATTGAGGGACTACTTAAGAGACCGTTGGCTAATCTATGAAACGACGCAAGGCCAAAGAAAGGTGAAGCTAACAGGCGGGGCAGCACAAGGGTCGGTGCTCTTCCCTGATCTTTGGAATGCTACCTATGACAGTCTCCTTCGAATGCAGATGCCAGAAAGCACTTTTCTAGTTGCTTTTGCAGACGACGTGGCTGCGGTGATAACAGCACGAAACTGCGACCTGGCACAGCTTAAACTGAATCAAGTGATGCGCAGTGTAGACGAGTGGATGAATAATCACGGCCTCCAACTGGCTACAGCCAAGACAGAGATCGTGATACTAACGAAAAGAAGGATTCCCACAATCACCAACATGAATGTTGGGGATCAACAGATAGAGACGCGCCGCTCTACGAAATATCTAGGGGTGAAATTGGACAACAAGCTGACCTTCTCGGAGCATCTAAGAAGCTCCTGCGAGAAGGCTGTGAAGACCATCGCAAGTCTGAGTCGGCTAATGGCAAATACAGGTGGACCAAAGCCATGCATAAGAAAGCTGCTGGCGTCCGCCTCAGATTCTATACTTTTGTACGGTGCAGAAGTCTGGGCGGACGCAATTAAATTTGGGAAGTATCGGGCCGCTATTACCGCAGTCCAACGTAGAGGGGCCCTGAGAATCGCCTCAGCATACCGCACGGTCTCCGCAGATGCTGTTCTGGTCATCGCGAGGACTATACCGATATATCTCCTCGCTGAGGAAAGAAAAATGACTTACGACACTCGTGCAGAGGTACGTAGAGACGTTGCTGCAACGCAGGCGCGTGGTGATTCGATCCGGCGGTGGCAACTACAATGGAGCAGCAGTGCTGCTGGAAGGTGGACCAGGGTATTAATCCCCGAACTAGAACCGGGCAGTGTCATTCGCAAGATGACCTGCGAAAACGTTAGATGGGACATAGTCAGACGATACGCGAGGAATGTCCTCCTTGCGAAACGGGAAGACGGTTGTCTAGCCAGTTAGCGTGAGAGTAGCCATAGAGCTCACGTAACGCGCTTCCTTACCTGAAGTAATGCTAAGCGCGGTCCCAGGTAAGGAAGAATGCGCGGGCCGTGGGAGGTTAGGTTTTAGTGCGGTATACTTCAAGATAAGAAGGAGTCCCACACTCGGAGAGTTCCGCTGCTAGAGAATCTAGTAACGAGGGCTCAAACCCGGTTAGTGCATAAAGCATTTCCTCCTCCCACGAACACAAAAAAAAAAAAAAAAAAAAAAAAAAAAAAGTAAAGTAAAGTAAAGTAAAGTAAAGTAAAGTAAAGTAAAGTAAAGAAAAGTAAAGTAGAGTAAAGGAAAGTAAAGTAAAGTAAAGTAAAGTAAAGTAAAGTAAAGTAAAGTAAAGTAAAGTAAAGTAAAATAAAGTAAAGTAAAGTAAAGTAAAGTAAAGTAAAGTAAAGTAAAGTAAAGTAAAGTAAAGTAGAGTAAAGTAAAGTAAAGTAAAGTCCCGGCGGGGTATCGGTTCCCCTACCGGGCGCCTCCTCGGGTGGTGGATAGAGGAACGCTTCCCAGAAATGGGTGGAACTGAGGAAATGAAATGCTCAGGGCGAACCAAAACGAATAAAGGGCGAGTGGATGCGGCCCTTAAACTCTAACTAAGCATCCTCAGGATTGAGTCCAGTAAGATCCTGAAGACCGAAACTGGAAACATGATTAGGAAAAGTATGTTACGGGCTGGCGAGGTCGGTAGTCTGCCACCTCAGTAACCAAGGGTGACACCTTGGCGAAGTGGCTGGTGGGTTGATATCGACATCGTCTCCGTCTCGTTAAAACCCTAGCAGGTCTTCAAGTACGTTCGAAGCACGTCGTCATTAAGTTGGTGGTGCAGGCTCAGTTGAGACAACTCCTGACTAACGCCGGATTCTGGCACTGAACACAGACTCTCATAAGGACCTGTGTCAACCTTAGCGTGGCCTCCCTGCAAGCGCATAGATAACCACGAGAATCAATAACGGCGACTGCACATCGTTCTGAGATAGCGGCTTGAAGCGGAGACCCAATAGAAATGAATAAACAAAATCAAAACAACGAAGAAAGAATGAAGAACGAAAGCGGCGACGAAGTCGCATTCAGAAAAAGCAGTAAACTGCTAAGATCGCCGGTTCTAAAAACCCCGGCTAGAGTGGCCACTCCAGTTATGCCTTCGCGAAGCTCTGGACCGGCACGAAACACACCAGTGGGATTCGGCACCAAAACGCCCGGCCAGTCAACACCCACTGCTACCGGCGGGAAGCTAGATCCCACCCACAAGAAGGCAACCCTCTTAAAAAGCGCAATGACACTTTTTAGCCTTAAGGGGAAAACCCAAGGCCAGTGCTTGGACCATGCGCTAACGGTGCTGCGTACAATGCAAACAGCCGCACAGAGACAGAAGACGGTGTCCATGGACATAAAAAACGGAATGGCTCTTCTCGAAGAGGTGTTGAGCTATATGGGCTCATTGAGCCCAAATAAAGAAGAGGGTGACGAACCGGGCCCATCAAATAAGAGGGCTCGGGCGAACTCCGACCCTCAGCTCATAGACTCGGAAGCCAAGAAGAAAAGGGACGAGGAATCGGAGAATAGCCAGTCCGAAGAGGCTTGGTCCAAAATAGTAGGTCGGAGACGGCAAGAGCGTCCCAAAGCAAAAAAGAAGCCGCCTGCTCAAGCCCCGAAGGCAGTCAAAAAGAACAAGAGGAACAGCAGAGCCGTAACGTTTCTGGTGAAACCGGCCGAAGGCAAAAGCTACGCCGAAGTTCTAGGGGCAATCCGAGGTCAGCTCCGGCCTGCCGAAACCGGAACGGTGATACGGTCGGTGCTCAAGACCAAGGCTGGTAGCGTACTAATAGAAACGGCGCAGTGCAACGACCAACCGGCCTTTAGAGAAGCCATTGGTAGCGCGGTAGGAGAAGTTGGCGATGCACAACAAATCTCTAAGCGTATAAAGCTAGAGGTATTGGGCATGGACTGTCTCACAACGGCTGAGGAAATAGAAGAGGCCGTTTGAAGAGAGATCCGAGAAAGCTCAGGCCAAATCCATATCTCTCTTTTCGCCGTAAATCAGAGAGAGCAAAAGTAGGCTGTTGTCGAAGTGGACGAAGGTCCCGGAAGCCAACTGCTCAAAAAAGGAAAAATTCCCATCGGCTGGATCCAATGTAGGATCAGACAGCGTGCGGAAGTGCACCGCTGCTTCAGGTGTCTCGGCTACGGACACCGACAGGCTGGCTGCAATGGGCCCGACAGGAGGGACGCGCGCTGGAAGTGTGGGAACTCTGGCCACAAATCCTCATCCTGCACTGAAAAGGCAAAATGCTACCTTTGTACCACGGGAAACCTCGATCATCTTCCTGGGTCTGGAGCATGTAGCACGTTTAGAGAAGCACTTGCTTCGGCGAAAGCCAAACTGTCGCCCCAATGACCAGCCTGATTCAAGGAAATCTGAATCGATGCAGGTTAGCTGCTGAACTGCTAGACCAACTGGTGCTTGATCACCAAATAAACTATGCAATCATCAGCGAACCTTACAAGGCCAGAGACAACTGGTACATTGACGAATCTGGCGCTGCTGCTATCTGGATAGTGGACACCAATACCAATGTTACTAATCGTGCTGCCGGACACGGCTACATCCGTGTAACTGTAGCGCGAACAACTCTTGTTAGCTGCTACCTGTCCCAAAATGACCCCATTTAGAGGTTCAAAGAAAAGCTGGAGCTATTAGAAGACGACCTACGGGACCAAACGGGCAACCTGGCCATCGCTAGGAGACTTCAACGCTAGAGCAATAGAATGGGGCATGCCTCATACTAATACCAGGGGAAAACTAATTCTGGAAATGGCAGCCCGACTCGGTGTGGTCGTACTGAATACGGGCACGACCCCGACATACAGGCGCCCGGGCTTTATGTACTCGATCCGCGACATAACGCTCGTCTCGGAGAGACTCTTTCCAAACGCGGTTGGGTGGAGAGTGATGGAGGACCTTACTGGCAGCGACCACAACTACACCACCTTCCAACTCGACCATCCCGGTCAGAGACCGGCAGCGAACGCGTCATACAAAACCCGTAGATGGGATGCAGCTAAAGTTGACGCCACCAGGTTCACCGGAACAGTGCTGGCGAAAGCCAGACGGATAACCGACGGCACCAATACGCCACATGCGGCGGTTGAAGAAACCATGCAATGCATGCGCCATGCTTGCAACTTCTCTATGTCACGAATAGGAACGTGGTGAGGCAAGAAGCAGGTATATTGGTGGAATAACGAAATCGCGGAACTCCGGAAAACATGTCACAGAATGCGAAGACTGGCAACGCGCTCACGTGGCAGATCCGAGGCTCTTGAAAGGGCGGAGGCGTACAAGGGGGCGAAAAAGGCTCTCGGCGCCGCCATAAAAGCAAGCAAACTAAGATGCTGGAAAGAGCTCTGTAAGGAAGTGGATCAAGATCCCTGGGGACAAGGGTACAAAATAGCTATGAAGAAACTTCGACCACCAAATCAGACGATGGACGAAGATGACATGAAGAACATCGTGGAAGCGCTATTCCTCACTCCACCTACTAGAGAAGAGGAACATGCAGCACGAGATGACCGCAACGTGGTACATTTCAATGAAGAAGAGCTAGAAAGAGCCCTGCGTAGCATGAGGGCTGGTAAAGCCCCAGGACCCGATGGAATACCTGCGGAGGCAATCAGATTAACTGCTAATAGTTGTCCAGAGGTCTTGTTACATATGTACAACAAATGTCTAGAAGCAGGTGTCTTCCCCGCCAGATGGAAGACAGCACGGCTCGTTCTCATACCGAAAGGCAAAGGGGACCCAAACTCTCCATCATCCTTTTGCCCACTATGTTTGCTCGACACAGCGGGAAAAATGATGGAGAGCCTTATAAAGCAACGTCTAACAGCAGCCATTTTGACGAGGGTGGACTCTCCCACCGGCAACATGGCTTTCGGAGAGAGCACTCCACAATAGACGCCATAGCAGAAGTCGTAGAGGCAGTCCGGAAGGCCGAGACGGCAAGCCATCAAGCAAGGCCGGTGGTACTATCGGTGACGGTAGATGTTAAAAACGCTTTTAACTCTGCCAGGTGGAAGGACATGCTTGATGCATTAGAACGCTCCTTTAAGGTCCCGATATACTTGTTAGATATATTGAGGGACTACTTAAGAGACCGCTGGCTAATCTATGAAACGACGCAAGGCCAAAGAAAGGTGAAGCTAACAGGCGGGGCAGCACAAGGGTCGATGCTCGGTCCTGATCTTTGGAATGCTATCTATGACAGTCTCCTTCGAATGCAGATGCCAGAGAGCACTTTTTTAGTTGCTTTTGCAGACGACGTGGCTGCGGTGATAACAGCACGAAAGTGCGACCTGGCACAGCTTAAACTGAACCAAGTTATGCGCAGTGTAGACGAGTGGATGAATAATCACGGGCTCCAACTGGCTACAGCCAAGACAGAGATCGTGATACTAACGAAAAGAAGGATTCCCACAATCACCAACATGAATGTTGGGGATCAACAGATAGAGACGCGCCGCTCTACGAAATATCTAGGGGTGAAATTGGACAACAAGCTGACCTTCTCGGAGCATCTAAGAAGCTCCTGCGAGAAGGCTGTGAAGACCATCGCAAGTCTGAGTCGGCTAATGGCAAATACAGGTGGACCAAAGCCATGCATAAGAAAGCTGCTGGCGTCCGCCTCAGATTCTATACTGTTGTACGGTGCAGAAGTCTGGGCGGACGCAATGAAATTTGGGAAGTATCGGGCCGCTATTACCGCAGTCCAACGTAGAGGGGCCCTGAGAATCGCCTCAGCATACCGCACGGTCTCCGCAGATGCTGTTCTGGTCATCGCGGGGACTATACCGATATATCTCCTCGCTGAGGAAAGAAAAATGACTTACGACACTCGTGCAGAGGTACGTAGAGACGTTGCTGCAACGCAGGCGCGTGGTGATTCGATCCGGCGGTGGCAAATACAATAGAGCAGCAGTGCTGCTGGAAGGTGGACCAGGGTATTAATCCCCGAACTAGAACCATGGCTGAACCGACCTCATGGAGAAGTCGACTTCTACCTGACCCAGTTCTTAACCGGACACGGTTATTTCCGTGAATATCTCCATAGAATGGGAAAAGTTCGAACCCCGAACTGCACCTACTGCGGAGCCATGGACGACGTACGCCACACCTTCTTCGAATGCGAGCAATTCGCAGAAGAAAGAAGGCGGGTGGAAGAGACAATTGGCGAACTTTCCCCGGGCAGTGTCATTCGCAAGATGACCTGCGAAAACGTAAGATGGGACATAGTCAGACGATACGCGAGGAATGTCCTCCTTGCGAAACGGGAAGACGGTTGTCTAGCCAGTTAGCGTGAGAGTAGCCATAGAGCTCACGTAACGCGTAAAGTAAAGTAAAGTAAAGTAAAGTAAAGTAAAGTAAAGTAAAGTAAAGTAAAGTAAAGTAAAGTAAAGTAAAGTAAAGTAAAGTAAAGTAAAGTAAAGTAAAGTAAAGTAAAGTAAAGTAAAGTAAAGTAAAGTAAAGTAAAGTAAAGTAAAGTAAAGTAAAGTAAAGTAAAGTAAAGTAAAGTAAAGTAAAGTAAAGTAAAGTAAAGTAAAGTAAAGTAAAGTAAAGTAAAGTAAAGTAAAGTAAAGTAAAATAAAGTAAAGTAAAGTAAAGTAAAGTAAAGTAAAGTAAAGTAAAGTAAAGTAAAGTAAAGTAAAATAAAGTAAAGTGGACATAAAAAACGGAATGGCTCTTCTCGAAGAGGTGTTGAGCTATATGAGCTCATTGAGCCCAAATAAAGAAGTGGGTGACGAACCGGGTCCATGAAATAAGAGGGCTCGGACGAACTCCGACCCTCAGCTCATAGACTCGGAAGCCAAGAAGCATTTCTTTGTTTACGGAAACATTAAAAGTGAAATATAAATGATGTAAAGCTATTTTAGGCAAAGTTATTGCCTATTTAATATATCTACGATTTTCTTCAAAATCTTTCATATAAAAGTGGGCGTGGACCTTAACGGATCCCGCCCATTTTTGCCTGGAACATTCCTTGCATACCTGAAAACCTGCGCGCTGAATTTCGTTTCGATATCTTGAACTGTTTTTGGATTATGATTAATTATTTCTAGATTTGACTTAATCAAAAGTGGGTGGTGCCACGCCCATTTTCAAAAATTTCTTGAAACATTTATTTTATGCCACAATATCAATGTTTTCACCAAATTTTATCCTTATAGGTGTATCATGTACTGAGTAATCACTTTTTTTGTGTTTTCGTAAATATTCTGTATATAAAAAGTGGGCGTGGACATTTTCCGATTTCGCCCATTTTAAATAGAGCTCGGAGATGAGTGCCAAGGAACCTGCATATCAAATTTCATTAAGATATCTCAAAATTTACTCAAGTTATCGTTATCGTGTTCACAGACGGACGGACGGACGGAACTGGCTTAATTAATTTCTCTTTTCATCCTGAACATTTTGATATACATAAGTCAATATCTATCTCCATCCGTTTATGCCGTTACGTACTGCCGTTAGGCGATTTAAGTTAATATACCTTGTGTGAGTAGTAATACTAGGTATAAAAAAGGGTGTCTTTTATAGGCGCCAGAGAACTCAACCGATCCTTATGAAATTTTCAAAATTGAAAAAATTTGTTTGCGCCCGAGTTTTTCTTAAACAGCTTATTATGTGTGCAAAATCTGATTGATATAACTTGCTCGGTTGTAGAAATATCGGTTTTTAAATTTTACAAAAAAAATTTTCAGAACTATATTAAGAAACTGGGCGTGGCCACTAACCGATTTCGCCCAATTTTACAGCAAACAGTTACCTTTATATATAGAACATTATCACCAAATTTCGTTTCAACAAATAAATTTTTGGCGGTGTTATGGCATAAAAAGTTTTGTAAAATAGTCCACTATAAACAGGGCGGGGCCACGCCCATTTTCGAAAATTTTAAGTTTTTGGATTTCTTTGTTTACGGAAACTTTAAAAGTGAAATATAAATGATGTAAAGCTATTTTAGGCAAAGTTATTGCCTATTTAATATATCTTTTTATAAAAGTAGGCGTATACCTTAACCGATCCCGCCCATTTTTTCATGGAACATTCCCTGCATACCTGAAAACCTGCGTGCTGAATTTCGTTTCGATATCTTGAACGGTTTTTGATTTATGATTAATAATATTTCTAAATTTGACTTTATCAAAAGTGGGCGGTGCCAGGCCCATTTTCAAAAGTTTCTCGAAAAATTTATTTTATGCCTCAATCTCAATGTATTCACCAAATTTTATCCTTATAGGTGTATTGTGTACTGAGTAATCAATTTTTTTGTGTTTTCGAAAATATTCTATATGTAAAAATTGGGCGTGGCTATCATCCGATTTCGCCCAATTTTAAAAGCGCTCGGAGATGAGTGCCAAGGAACCTGCATACCATTACTCAAGTTATCGTGCTCACAGACGGACGGACGGACGGACATGGCTTAATCAATTTCTCTTTTCATCCTGAACATTTTGATACATATAAGTCAATATCTGTCTCGATCCGTTTATGCCGTTACGTACTGCCGTTAGGCGACTAAAGTTAATATACCTTGTGTGCGTAGCACTATCCCCCCACGCCCCCAGGCAATATAAAGTTTCAATTCGTCATAACTTCGCACTTTTTTGGTCTAAATTAATGAAATTTGGGTATATGTATCACTTAGTCAATATCTACATAATTTTTCAAAAGTGGGCGGTGCCACGTCCACATATTTTGTGTTTTGTTTTGCTCTTGAACTTTCACGATAGGTTCAGGAATTCGCTGGGCACGACACAGTCTATATACATATGTTCTATGTACCAAAACGTCAAAACAACGTCTACCGGGTTTGCTAGTATATTATAAAATGATGAAATTAAGCAACGAATTTCATCATTCTTTTGTAAAACTGAGAGACTAGTTTGCGTTCAAATAGACAGACGGACAGACAGGCAGACGGACGGAGAGCGGGCATGGCTAAATCGACTCCGCTCAACGTGCTGATCGTTTTAGTGAACTTTTCTCTTCTCGTTCTCATACTTACATACATTTAATGTTCATGAAAGGTATGAAAATCAAAAAGATATATAACTTCGCTATTGCAGGGGGCTATTAACTACGTGCCCGAATATTTTGCTTGTGTGTTTCCCGATTTGGCTAATTTTTGGCAGGAGTATAATACATACTCCTGCGAAGCAGGTGACCAATTTTCATTGAAATATCAAGATTGAATTATAAGCGATTGCCTTTGAAATAGCAGAAATTTTATGCTGCAAAGTGGGCGACGCCACGCCGTCTTCCTCAAAATTGAAAAAATTTGTTTGCGCCCGAGTTTTTCTTAAAAAGGTTATTATGTGTGCAAAATCTGATTGATACAACTTGCTTAGTTGTAGAAATATCGCTTTTTAAATTTTACAAAAAAAATTTCAGAACTATATTAAAAAACAGGGCTTGGACATTAACCGATTTCTCCCAATTTTACAGCAAACAGTTACCTTTATATATAGAACATTATCACCAATTTCGTTTCCACAAATCGGAGTTATGGCATAAAAAGTTTTGTTGAATAGTCCACTATAAAAGGGGCGGGACCACGCCCATTTTCGAAAATTTTAAGTTTTTGGATTTCTTTGTTTACGGAAACTTTAAAAGTGAAATATAAATGATGTAAAGCTATTTTAGGCAAAGCTACTGCCTATTTAATTTTTACAGCAAACAGTTACCTTTATATATAGAACATTATCACCAAATTTCGTTTCGACAACTCAATTTTTGGCGGAGTTATGGTACAAAAAGTTTTGTGGAATAGTCCACTATAAAAGAGGCAGCGCCACGCCTACTTCTTCGAAATTGAAAAAATTTGTTTGCGGCCGAGTTTCTCTTAAAAAGCTTATTATGTGTGCAAAATCTAATTGATATAACTTGCTTAGTTGTAGAAATATCGCTTTTTAAATTTTACAAAAAAAATTTCAGAACTATATTAAAAAACAGGGCTTGGACATTAACCGATTTCCCCCATTTTTAAAGCAAACAGTTACCTTTATATATAGAACATTATCACCAAATTTCGATAACGCAATTTTTGGCGGAGTCATGGCATAAACAGTTTTGTGGAATAGTCCACTATAAAAGGGGCGGGACCACACCCATTTTCAAAAATTTTATGTTTTTGGATTTCTTTGCTTACGGAAACTATGAAACTGAAATATAAATGATGTTAAGCTATTTTAGGCAAAGTTATTGCCTATTTAATATATCTACGATCCTTTTCAAAATCTTTCATATAAAAGCGGGCGTAGACCTCAACCGATCCCGCCCATTTTTTACTGGAACATTGCTTGCATACCTGGAAACCTGCGTGCTGAATTTCGTTTCGATACCTTGAACGATTTTTGATTTCTGATTAATATTATTTCTAAATTTGACTTAATCAGAATCGGGCGGTGCCACGCCCATTTTCAAAAATTTCTTGAAAAATTTATTTTATGCCCCAATCTCAATGTAGTCACCAAATTTTTATCCTCATAGGTGTATTATATACTGAGTAATCACTTTTTTTGTGTTTTCGAAAATATTCTATACATCAAAAGTGGGCGTGGCTATCATCCGATTCCACCCATTTTAAATAGCGCTCGGAGATGGGTGCCAAGGAACCGGCATACCAAGTTTCATTAAGATATCTCAAAATTTACTCAAGTTATCGTGTTCACAGGCGGACGGACGGACATGGTTTAATCAATTTCTCTTTTCGTCCTGAACAAGCAGGTATAAAAATGGTGTCTTTCATAGGCGCCAAGGAACTCAACCGATCTTTATGAAATTTTCACAATATATACTTGGTTCTCTGGGTATAGCATAGACAATATATAGTGTTGGAAAAGCAGGCGGAGCCACGCCCCCATGCTATATGAAGTTTCAATTCGTCATAACTCCGAACTTTTTTGGTCTAAATTAATGAAATTTCGATATATGTGTCACTTAGACAATATCTACATCATTTTTCAAACGTGGGCGGTGCCACGCCCACATATTTTGTGTTTTGTTTTTGCTCTTGAGCTTTCACGATAGGTTCAGGAGTTCGCTGGGCACGACACAGTCTATATATAGCTTTTGGAAAAGCCCCCAGGTTATATAAAGCTGCAGTTCGGTATATCTAGGATTTATTTGGTTCATGTGAATGACATTTTATATATAGATGTGTTTCATATATCAAAACGTCAAAACAACGTCTATCGGGTTTGCTAGTATATTATAAAATGTCAAAACAAACCACGAATTTCAGCATTCTTGTGTAAAACTGAGAGACTAGTTTGCGTTTAAATAGACAGACGGACAGACAGACAGACGGACGGAGAGACGGGCATGGCTAAATCGACTCCACTCATCGTACTGATTATTTTAGTGAACTTTTCTCTTCTTGTTCTCATACTTACATACATTAAATGGTTATGAAAGGTATGAAAATCAAAAAAGATATATAACTTCGCTATTGCAGTGGGCTATTAACTACGTACCCGAATATTTTGCTTGTGTGTTCCTCGATTTGGCTAATTTTTGGCAGGAGTGTAATACATACTACTAAGAAGCAGCTGACCAACTTTCATTGAAATATCATGATTGAGTTATAAGCGATTGCCTTTGAAAATAGCAGACATTTTATGCTGAAAAGTGGACGGCGCCACGCCTCCTTCTTCAAAAATGACAAAAGTTTGCTGCGGCCGAGTTTTTCTTAAAAAGGTTATTATGTGTGCAAAATCGGATAGATACAACTTGCTTAGTTGTATAAATATCGCTTTTTAAATTTTACAAAAAAAATTTTCAGAACTACAAGGTGGCGCAAAAGTAATCCTCCTATCAGAAAATGCTATAAATTTTGCGATTGGCCCCTAAAGTCAGTTCTGTTTTGACATTTGTGTAGTAAACAGATGCGAAATACACGTTAATAAACAATGTTACGCTACACTGCTCCAGAACGCGGAATATTGCTGACTATTTATTTGACCAATAATCGGTCGGTGCCAAACGGTTACTGTGAATGGTGAGCGCTACAGAGCAATGATCAACGAGTTCTTTTTGCTGCAACTTGATGAATTAGGATTGGAAAACATGTGGTTCCAACAAGACGGTGCAACAGCACACAGTGCACGTGCCACAACCGATATGCTGAACATCGGAAGCTTACTTTTGCGCCACCTTGTATATTAAAAAACAGGGCTTGGACATTAACCGATTTCTCCCAATTTTACAACAAACAGTTACCTTTATATATAGAACATTATCACCAAATTTCGTTTCCACAAATCAATTTTTGGCGGAGTTATGGCATAAAAAGTTTTGTGGAATAGTCCACTATAAAAGGGGCGGGAACACGCCCATTTTCGAAAATTTGAAGTTTTTGGATTTCCTTGTTTACGGAAACTTTAAAAGTGAAATATAAATGATGTAAAGCTATTTTAAGCAAAGTTATTGCCTATTTAATACAAGGTGGCGCAAAAGTAAGCTTCCGATGTTCAGCATATCGGTTGTGGCACGTGCAGTGTGTGCTGTTGCACCGTCTTGTTGGAACCACATGTTTTCCAATCCCAATTCATCAAGTTGCGGCAAAAAGAACTCGTTGATCAGGACAGTAACCGTTTGGCCCCGACCGTTTATTGGTCAAATAAATAGTCAGCAATATTCCGCGTTCTGGAGCAGTGTAGCGTAACATTGTTTATTAACGTGTATTTTGCATGTGTGTACTACACAAATGTCAAAACAGAACTGACTTTAGGGGCCAATCGCAAAATTTATAGCATTTTCTGATAGGAGGATTACTTTTGCGCAGTAACCGTTTTTCACCGACCGATTATTGGTCAAATAAATAGTCAGCAATATTCCGCGTTCTGGAGCAGTGTAGCGTAACTTTGTTTAATAACGTATATTTCGCATGTATTGGCTACACAAATGTCAAAACAGAACTGATTTAAGGGGCCAATCGCAAAATTTATAGCATTTTCTGATAGGAAGATTACTTTTGCGCCACCTTGTATATCTACGACCCTCTTTAAAATCTATCATATAAAAGTAGGCGTAGACCTTAACCGATCCCGCCCATTTTTCCTGGAACATTCCTTGCACACCTGAAAACCTGCGTGCTGAATTTCGTTTCGATACCTTGAACGGTTATTGATTTATGATTAATAATATTTCTAAATTTGACTTGATCAAAAGTGGGCGGTCCCACGCCCATTTTCTAAAATTTCTTAATAAATTTATTTTATGCCTCAATCTCAATGTGCTCCCCAAATTTTATCCTTATAGGTGTATTATGTACTGAGTAATCACTTTTTTTGTGTTTTCGAAAATATTCTATACATAAAAAGTGGGCGTGGCTATCATCCGATTTCGCCCAATTTAAAAAGCGCTCGGAGATGAGTGCCAAGGAACCCGCATACCATTAAGATATCTAAAAATTTACTCAAGTTATCGTGTTCACAGACGGACGGACGGACGGACATGGCTTAATCAATTTCTCTCTTCGTCCTGAACATTTTGATATGTATAAGTCAATATCTAATTATGAAATTTTCACAATATATACTTGGGTTCGCTGGGTACAGCATAGACACTATATAGTTTTGGAAAAGTAGGCGGAACCACTCCCCCAGGCTATATAAAGTTTCAATTCCTCATAACTCCGAACTTTTTTGGTCTAAATGAAATTTGGATATATGTGTCACTTAGTCAATATCTACATAATTTTTCAAAAGTGGGCGGTGTCACGCCCACATATTTTGTGTTTTGTTTTGCTCTTGAAATTTCACGATATGTTCAGGAGCTCGCTGAGCAATACACAGTCTGCATATAGCTTTTGGAAAAGTACCCAGGTTATATAAAGCTGCAGTTCGGTATAGTTAGGAGTTTATTTGGTTCAAGCTAATGACATTTTATATATAGATGTGTTCTATGTATCAAAACGTCAAAACAATGTATACCGGGTTTGCTAGTATATTATAAAATGGAGAAAGCAAACAACGAATTTCAGCATTCTTTTGTAAAACTGAGCGACTAGTTTGCGTTCGAATAGACAGACGGACAGACAGACGGACATGGCTAAATCGACTCCAGTCATCGTACTGATCTCTTTAGTGAACTTTTCTCTTCGTGTTCTCATACTTACATACATTTAATGTTTATGAAAGGTATGAAAATCAAAACAGATATATAACTTCGCTATTGCAGTGGGCTATTAATTAAGTGCCCAAATATTTTCCTTGTGTGTTTCCCGATTTGGCTAATTTTTGGCAGGAGAATAAAACATACTACTAAAAAGCAGCTGACCAATTTTCCTTGAAATATCAAGATTGACTTATAAGCGATTGCCTATGAAAATCAAAACAGATATATAACTTCGCTATTGCAGTGGGCTATTAACTACGTGACCGAATATTTTGCTTGTGTGGTTCCCAATTTGGCAAATTTTTGGCAGGAGTATAATACATACTGCTAAGAAGCAGCTGACCAAATTTCATTGAAATATCAAGATTGAATTATAAGCGATTGCCTTTGAAAATAGCAGAAATTTTATTCTGAAAAGTGGGCGGCGCCACGCCTACTTCTTCAAAAATGCCAAAATTTTTTTACGGCCGAGTTTTTCTTGAAAAGCTTATAATGTGTGCAAAATCTGATATATATAACTTGCTTAGTTGTAGAAATATCGCTCTTTAAATTTTACAAAAAAAATTTTCAGAACTATGTTAAAAAACTGCTCGTGGACATTAACCGATTTCGCCTAATTTTACAGCAAACAGTTACCTTTATATATAGAACATTATCACTAAATTTCGTTTCCACAAATCAATTTTTGGCGGAGTTATGGCATAAAAATTTTTGTGGAATAGTCCACTATAAAAGGGGCGGGGCCACTCCCATTCTCGAAAATTTTATGTTTTTGGATTTTTTTGCTCACGGAAACTGTAAAACTGAAATATAAATGATGTTAAGCTATTTTAGGCAAAGTTATTGCCTATTTAATATATCTACAATCCTTTTCAAAATCTTTCATATAAAAGTGGGCGTAGACCTTAACCGATCCCGCCCATTTTTTACTGGAACATTCCTTGCATACCTGAAAACCTGCGTGTTAAATTTC
Organism: Merzomyia westermanni; assembly: GCA_949987695.1. Taxonomy (NCBI): domain Eukaryota; kingdom Metazoa; phylum Arthropoda; class Insecta; order Diptera; family Tephritidae; genus Merzomyia; species Merzomyia westermanni. Next base: position 103,264,777 of record OX465289.1, read on the forward strand.
GTTTCGATACCTTGAACGGTTATTGATTTATGATTAATATTATTTCTGAATTTGACTTAATCAAAAGTGGGCGGTACCAGGCCCATTTTCAAAAATTTCTCAAACAATTTATTTTATGCCTCAATCTCAATGTAATCACCAAATTTTATCCTTATAGGTGTATTGCGTACTGAGTAATCAATTTTTTTGTGTTTTCGAAAATATTCTATATGTAAAAATTGGGCGTGGCTATCATCCGATTTCGCCCAATTTTAAAAGCGCTCGGAGATGAGTGCCAAGGAACCTGCATACCATTAAGATATCTAAAAATTTACTCAAGTTATCGTGTTCACAGACGGACGGACGGACGGACATGGCTTAATCAATTTCTCTTTTCGTCCTGAACATTTTGATACATATAAGTCAATATCTATCTCGATCGGTTTATGCCGTTACGTACTGCCGTTAGGCGACTAAAGTTAATATACCTTGTGTACTTTTTTTACCCACGAAATTCTAATTCGAATGTTGTTAAAAAAAATAATAAACAAGTTGGTTATTAGCACTTGTGAGGGTTTTGATATATATTTCAATAGTTTAACGACTTAAAAGCATAAAGTTTGAAACCAAAATCATACGTGTGTATAGTAAACCTATGTAGATTATAATTATAAATAAAAAAAATGTAAATTAAGTTTTTGAATTCAACATGAATCTGTGCTAGTTTTTCTTTGAAAGGATGTGGGTTCGTTGCATTAAGCATAGGTTAGTATCTCTCGATTGCTTAAGTAGAGGAGAGAAAAGAATCGGGTTTATGGCTTCTTAAGCTCGGTTGGTGGCATTTTCGGTTCCCTCAGTTTCCGTGCGTCCGGTTATTTCGTACTGAGGTTTGGAGGGGTTGCACCATTTTAGTTTCGTAGTTCGGTTATTAGTTTCAATATGTTCTTCTTTTTCTTTAAATGGTAATCTAACCGCCCGGGCGATTTTGACCGTCTAACATAGCTCGCCAGTCGTTTCTTCGTTGGCGCCAACTGGCGCCAATTGGAAACACCGCGGGATCGCAAATCAGTCTCCACTTGGTCCTTCCATCGGAGTGGTGGTCTCCCTCTTCCTCTGCTTCCACCGGCGGGTGCCGATAAGAATACCTTCTGAGCTGGAGCATCGTCGCTCGTTCGCACTACGTGGCCTAGCCAGCGAAGCCGCTGTGTTTTAATTCGCTGAACTATGTCGGCGTCTGCGTAAAGTTCATACAGGTCATCATTAAATCTTCTTCGGTACTCGCCATCGCCAACGCGTAGAGGTCCACAAATCTTTCGAAGAACCTTTCTCTCGAATACAGCCAGAGCCGCCTCATCAGATGTTGTTAGTGTCCACGCTTCTGCACCATATAGCAGGACGGGTGCGATGAGTGACTTGTAGAGTGTTATTTTCGTTCGTCGAGAGAGGAATTTTCTTTTCAATTGCCTACTCAGTCTGAAGTAGCATTTGTTTGCAAGAGTATTTCTTCGTCGGATTTCTAGGCTAACATTATTGTTGGTGTTAATGCTGGTTCCCAGGTAAACGAAGTCCTTTACTATTTCGAAATTATTGCTGCCAACAGTGGCTTGGCTGCCAAGGCGCGAATGCGCTGACTCTTTGTATGATGACAGAAGGTACTTCGTTTTGCCATCGTTCACCACCAATCCCATTTTCTCCGCTTCTTTTTCTAATTTGGAGTAAGCAGAAGTTACGGCGCGGTTGTTAAGGCCAATGATATCAATATCGTCAGCATATGCCAACAGTTGCACGCTTTTATAAAATATTGTTCCAGCGCGGTTAAGTTCTGCAGCTTGTATTATTTTCTCCAGCATTAAATTAAAGAAATCGCACAATGGGGGGTCACCCTGTCTGAAAACTCGTTCAGTTTCGAACGGCTCGGAGAGGTACTTCCCAATTCTGACCGAGCTGGCGGTGTTGTTCACGGTCATTTTGCATAGCCGTATAAGTTTTGCGGGGAAACCAAATTCAAACATAGCGGCATATAGGCAGCTCCTTTTCGTGCTATCGAAAGCGGCTTTAAAATCAACAAAGAGATGATGTGTGTCGATTCTTTTTCACGGGTTTTTTCCAAGATTTGGCGTATTGTAAAAATCTGGTCGATGGTAGATTTACCAGGTCTGAAGCCACACTGATAAGGTCCAATCAGTCTGTTCACATCAGGTTTTAGTCTTTCGCACAATACGCTTGATAGGACCTTAAATGCGATCTTCAAAAGGCTGATTCCGCGATAGTTGGCGCAGTTCGCAGGATCGCCCTTCTTGTGGATTGGGCAGAGAACACTTAGATTCCAATCTTCAGGCATGCATTCATCCGACCAAATTCTGCATAGAAGCTGATGCATGCGCCTTACCAGCTCCTCGCCTCCGTGTTTGAATAGTTCAGCAGGCAAACCATCAGCGCCAGCTGCTTTATTGTTTTTCAATCGGGATATTGCTATTCGCACCTCATTATAGTCGGGTTGTGGAACGTCAATTAAATCATCTTCGATTGTGGGGTCGGGTTCGGCATCTTCTCTGGTTTCTTGCTCAGTTTCTCCATTTAAAAGGGCAGAGAAGTGATCCCTCCATATTCTGAGTGCTCTCTGAACAGCGGCCACCAGGCCGCCGTTCTCATTCTTACAGGAGTTTGCCCCGGGTTTAAAACCTTCTGTCATTCGCCGAATTTTTTGATAGAATTTTCGGGCATTACTCCCGTTGGCCAGCATCTCAAGCTCCTTTATTTCACGCTTTTCTGCCTCTCCTTTTTCGGCCGGAAAAGCCGCCTCGCTTCCCTCTTCAACTCGCGGTAGCGTTCACACACACTCCTCGTTGCATTCGATCTCAGAGTTGCCTTGTAGGCTTCGTCCTTTCTTTTCGTTGCAGCGCGGCACTCTTCATCATCATACCAGTTGTTTCTTCGCGTTCGCGGGAATCCAATTACTTCTTCGACCGCGGTACGGAGTGCTCCTGAGATATGATCCCACTGCTCACGCATTCCACTAGGTTGAATTGTTTCATGTGCATGATTTTTTTTTGTGTAGTGGTGATCTCCGTGCGCAAGTGGCAAGCAAGAACCACCCAATCCGGCGAGCTTAGACCTGGTCCCAACCAGCATGCACGTTTAGCCATGCACAAGTCCTCGTTAGAGGTGGCACGAATGTGTACCAGGATTAGTATAACCATCACAGGAATTATTTAATTTCAGAGAAAAAACCATGGAGGATATAAGAACTTTATTAAAGAAAGAGCCGCTATATAAATAAGAAGCGATTGCTGAAAATAGAAACGCAACAATACTTACACAAACAGGGAAAAAATTCCATAAAGCGGATGTGAAAACAAGTAAAGATAAAAGACATTGGTCAGAAGGCAAGTATTATGCTTTGATTCTTGTGTCCCAGAGGTCTGGAGGCAAACTGTTTGCAGCCGATCTAGTCAGATGTTGGTTTAATTCCAAATAACTCGATGGTTCGAATGCTTACAAGCGGTGTGTGTCAACTCCACCATGAGGTCTCTGCTTTAATTGACGTGAAGCCACTCGTGCCGTGAGTAAAAAGGGACCAACACGAGCTTTACAATGTCAGCTGAGAAAAGGCCTATATTTCGAAAATTTACAACTATGTTGTACACAAACACCCAAAAGGTGCAAAAATAAAATTAAAATTTATTATTTATGTAGAAAAATTTATATAAAAAAAAGAAGAAAACAGGAGGATGGAATACTTCTTAAAATCAATACTAACAAAAGAAATAATAATTTCTAAACCGCTAATCACTAACATTGAAAACTACCCACAAACGCGTTCACTAGTGGTCCGATAAATCTTTTCCGTATTATTCCTCCCAACTCCTGAAAAATGCCAGCAGCAACTCAGCTTTAAAAATCAAATCTTAATTTAGGAATAATGGGAAATTGGGTACACAACCGCATTTTGAAAGCAGTACATATATAAATTGAGCTTGTAACTTAGCAAGATATATACTTATAGCATACAATTTATTCCGTGAAATATTATAATGCCTGGTATGGCAATGCCCTACAAGGCAAAACTCTGTATGGCTATTCCTTTTATTTTAAATATTCATTACCATAGTAAATAAAGAACTTTGTTTGTCTCTTTTCCTCTATTGTATTTCAATTGTATGACATATTTCGAATAGGATTGCCTTAAAATAATTTCGCTCAATTTTCAATATTTTTGTTTTGCGATCGGAGGTGATAACAACTTCTGGGGGCAGTACGGAGTATGTGAAAAGCGCTAAGCTCGCCGTACAAAGTACAATTCCCAGAAGATGGAAATTTATACAAAGTTGAATGCGTTGTAGTGTGGACAGCGATGGATGGCCGCTATAAAGAAGTTGACAATTTCCAAAGATCGCTAAACGGTTTTGTAATTATAATAGGTAAACTTCAGTTGTGAAATGTATTAAAATTATTTGAACATTTTTGTGAACATTTCTGTAAGCAGTAGCAACATTCGTGTGGGTACCATGAGTACGTGTAAAGCACGTCGCAGCATTTTCCACATTCAAGATGGTTGAAAAAAGCAATGATGCCTCCGCGATAAACGGGATTCCTATGTTCCTCGAGGGCGAGGCTACGAAATATCCACATTTACTTACGTATTTCGAATATTACGTGAAAGTTTCCACCACCAAAACTGGCATGGAGAATTTACATCGAAACCCTCGAAAGTAAGCAACAGAGAACTGAGCCAACGGACACCTTTATCCGGAAAAAGCGTGCATTATTTGTCCAATTACCCAACTCACCAGCAGAAGCTGACCAAATTGATATGGTATGTGTTGCGGACGAATGAGATAGTTTCATTTTTACTAAAGCTTAAGTTACAATGAAGTACTGATTTTTGCTCCTTTCGGTGCACCCCTGAAACCGAAAGAAGCGCTGTTCAGCCATATGCAAACACGTTTTATAAGTGGCCTTTATCCGCTTGACAACCATGCGATTCTTCTGGGTTCAGGAAAGACACGAGTAAGGTAAACCTATTAAGATATATGATATAATGTAAAGTTTTCAACTTATACATTTTGTAAAATATTGAACCTTTGCAGATATTAAAACATTGAAAAATACCGCACAAAGCGATTTTCTGTAAATCATTGGTATTTTGTGTTCTTTATACACGAGTGCGAGAACCCCGCTGCAAATGCCGTGAAAAGTTGTATGTTTATGCATCTAGCAACGACATTTTATTTTAATATCTTACTCCAAATAAATTATTAGAGTAAATTGCATTTATTTAATTGATGAAGAGTCACACATACAATTTGAGAAAGAAGATGCCCGAATGCGGCGGGTCCGCCAACGAAGAAGATTTAGACAGAACTGCTGTGCAGCCGGAGACCGAATTGGATCAACTCCGTAAAAAGCTAGAAGCTCTGCAAGCATCCTTGAATGCATCCTGCGAAGAAAACAACTTGCTAAGTAAAGAAATACAAACGCGCGCCAACTCCGCTGGCGCTCATCAAGCCAACGCACAGTGGCGCCTTTTGAGTTTTTTCTTTGCAAAAATCATAACTTATGAACCAATAAAGATATTTTAAAACTTTAGAATGCAGATGAAAGCTAATTGTTTGAAGTTTTATTTTGTGAAAGCTCAGAATGTCACAGATACAGGGTGCTTCAAAAAAATTCGTCAAAGTCGCAAATTTTTAGAAAAATGCAAAAACCAAATGGTTTTAGTAAAAAATAAAAAAAATAAAATGAGATTTGTCTTATAATGACGTATTTAAGCATTAAAAAAGATAAACTAATGATTTTGATAGGATAGTGTGGCACTGCCCACTTGTGACAAAAAGTTGTATCTAAGTAGTCACTTAATCAATGACTACCAAAATCGATAGACGTATTGTTTCTTTTAAATGGCAATACTCTTATAAAACTCAAATGTCCGTTTTTGGTGCCACAATAACACGGTGCTTCAAAATTCATCGTAAAATTTTACATGTTTTTTTTTTAATTTACAAGCCAAATATGTATTTTATTAATAACTAAAAGTTATTGAAAGTGGTTCAATGATATTTTATTTGAGCTAAAGTTTAAGCCGCCAACGAATTTTGGAAAAGGGGAGTGGCACTGCCCATTTATGCTAAAAAGTTTGATCTTAGTAGACGTATTGATTTCTAAAAAAATTGAATACTCGTTTGAAGGCGAAATGTCTAAGCTTTAAAATAAATTTGATAAACTTTAGAGAAATGCAATAATGAAAAGTATGTATTCATAAATTACTAAATTAATTAATTCTTTTATTTGAAATAAAATATTAACTTGTACATAGATATCTTATTTTTCAAAAAAGTAACAAAATTGATTAGTAAATCTCTTTTTCATTGTTGTGATAAGAAGTGAGAAACTTATTTTATCGTAACATAGTCATCGTCAATGGAACATACTCGTATATCTAACAAAGCAACCATTTCTGAGCTATACGCATCTGTAAGATCTTTTTGTGTTCTTATATACCTCATAGATGATATGACTGGATCAGAAGAAATAGCTAACATGTTGAGAAGGTCTTTGTTTTGTCTAACTCGTGATATTTTGCAGGTGTTCATATATCTATATTTTTGTAGTCCTTGTTCTTAGATTCTTGAGCTTCTTAAGACAATTCTCCTAATGGTAAGCACTGGTACTCTCTTAAATCTTTTCCATGTGCTAAAATTGTATGTACCGTTGGTGTAAGTTTCTTCTCAGGATACTTTTAATGCAGCAACTCTCTAGTTTTAGATGCATATTCTTCAAATTTGGCTCCATTAACTCGTTCATGGCAGTTGAAAATATTTAAAATTACTCCCAATCTTTTCACAATATCTCTATCAACTCCTGTTATGCGAGCAGTCACTTCATCGTTTTCAAAAAATCTTCTTGAGTAGTTACCATCATTTGTATTTCCGTATCCATACTTTGGACAGTCAACTCGAAGGCCAATCTCTTTATAGAATGCATCCTGAATTATTTTTTTTCTCCTGTTTTGTTTCTCCTTACATGTTGTATTGGCGTCGAAAACTTTTCCTTGTTGTGGTAGTGTATAAGCCAGCTTCAAAACAAATTCCATACATCTTATCCTAGCATGCAAAGGAGATATTCCATACTCATAATTTAGTTCGTCAGTTATTGAATCATCAAGATTTTCAAAGTCCTTTTGGCTCTTCTTACAAATTGGACATTTCATTGTAGATGTCGTATTTGTTATTAAGTTCAAAACTTTTCCATCGACCATTGTTAGAAGTTAATCATGCTTTATTTTAATGACATTCCCCTCCTCAATTTCAATTATTGTTGGTTCTAATTTGGCAATTTGATTTTTTATTTCACTCACTGTAGCTTTTATGAGTTCCGAAGACTCCTTCTCGTATTTAAATAATATCGGGCGGCACAATATAGTAGACGACGGACGTGGATTTTTCCAATATTCTGAAGCTTCATCTTTTAGTCGTAATGGAACAATAGAAGCCATAAACATATTACTATCTGTAATTGTTTCATCGTCTACATGTATTCTTTGTTTATATGCGTTTTGCCCTGATGATCCATCACAGCCCCACTTAGTTATCAATGCTAGCTCCTTTGGCAGTGATTTCAACTTTTCTTCAGTAAAACTTTGAAGGAGTCGTGTAGATGTATGATCCATTAGGTTTTGTAGCTCAATTTCAGCTGATAATTCGGTTATTTTGGGACTTAGAGGAACTGCTTCTTTCTTGGCTTGAGTAATTTTTTTGTATCCAGGTAAAATATCGGCATTACGTTGCAATAATGACTTACGCAATATAATATATATTTTGTCTTCTTTAAACCGAGGTCTATAAACAGCGCCAAAGCTTCTTCGGGAGTGTGTTTCCTAGACAGCGCATTTGGTGGTGTGGGAATGCTGTTTTTGATCCCCACAGTCGCACTGGACTTGCTACCGCAACTGCTTCTGTTATATGAGACTTCACGTTTTCTTCGTCTTTTTTATATTTAATAGCCAGTGCTTCTGAAAGATGAGTCGTGGCCCTAGCTTTTGTGGTATCAGACAGCTTCCTTTTCCTTGTGTAGGTAGAACACTCTTCTATGGGTTTTGTTGGTCTCCCTCTAGTTGGATTGGTTGATGTGGTAGGCGTTTCTTCGTCTAAAAAAGTTTTGTCAGCTAGCCACTTTTCATGCTTACTTAGAAATCTTGAACTGTTACGATAGACGTCCTTCCATTTTCTCTCTATCATAATGTATTGTAAACCAATTTTTTCTTCCAGGCCTTCCTTTTATTTAATGCTTGTTTCACTAGCTAATTCTCTCATAATAGCCTCAACGAAGTCTCGTCTTGACTTTGTAGTTTTAAACACCGCAAATAGTTTCGAGTTTCCTAGATACATATTAGAATTGGCTTCGAGTGTATCTGACTAAATATTAAACTGTGAACTATATTTAAAAATACTATTCACTTTATTTAAGTAAACAGAATACTAAGTTCCTTAATCTACAAAAGACGAATGATAATTTGCATTGTATGATGGATAGCTTTATATACCTACTCAAATTATTAAAATGAGTTTCAGGTACACAATTTGTAACTAAAAAAATGTATGTTGTTAACAAGTTCCAATAACAAAAACGGCCTTACGGCCGTACTGAATTATATATACCTACTCAGGCGCGTATTTATGCCCAAGGTTGTTTAACTTTATTTGATGTAAAAAGTGAAGTTGCAGCTCGACGCAGGTAGACTTTATGAATTTAGGTAACTGAATATTGCACAAATAACTACTGTTAATTTGACGAATTTTAATAAAAAAAAATTGTTTCAATCCTAAATTAAATTATCTTTAATTTCTGTACAAGAAAACGACAACCGGCCGCCTTATTTACTCACAAAACCATTTTAAATACAACGAAAAAGAAGAAAAATTTCAAATTTGTCCCAATGTTGAAAATTGGTCAACTTTGAGCGGCTCTACCTGGTAAACTATAATTTTCTGTGAAAAAACAGTTGTATATTCTTGATCCCTGGAAAATTCTCTATTAGAAACATCGTCGTTTTTGTTATTGGAACTTGTTAACAACATACATTTTTTTACTTACGAATTGTATACCTGAAATTCATTTAGGTATATAAAGCTATCCATCATACAATGCAAATTATCATTCGTCTTTTGGAGATTAAGGAACTTAGTATTCTGTTTACTTAAATAAAGTGAATAGTATTTTTAAATATAGTTCACAGTTTAATATTTAGTCAGATACACTCGAAGCCAATTCTAATATGTATCTAGGAAACTCGAAACTATTTGCGGTGTTTAAAACTACAAAGTCAAGACGGGACTTCGTTGAGGCTATTATGAGAGAATTAGCTAGTGAAACAAGCATTAAATAAAAGGAAGGCCTGGAAGAAAAAATTGGTTTACAATACATTATGATAGAGAGAAAATGGAAGGACGTCTATCGTGACTATTCAAAATTTCTAAGTAAGCATGAAAAGCATGAAGTGGCTAGCTGACAAAACTTTTTTAGACGAAGAAACGCCTACCACGTCAACCAATCCAACTAGAGGGAGACCAACAATACCCATAGAAGAGTGTTCTACCTACACAAGGAAAAGGAAGCCGTCTGATACCACAAAAGCTAGGGCCACGACTCATCTTTCAGAAGCACTGGCTATTAAATATAAAAAAGACGAAGAAAACGTGAGGTCTCATATAACAGAAGCAGTTGCGGTAGCAAGTCCAGTGCGACTGATGAGGATCAAAAACAGCATTCCCACACCACCAAATGCGCTACCTAGGAAATACACTCCCGAAGAAGCTTTTGCGCTGTTTATAGATCTCGGTTTAACGAAGAAAAAATATATTATATTGGGTAAGTCATTATTGCAACGTAATGCCGATATTTTACCAATATAACCGAAGTATCAGCTGAAATTGAGCTACAAAGCCTAATGGATCATACGTCTACACGACTCCTTTCAAGTTTTACTGAAAAAAAGTTGAAATCACTGCCAAAGGAGCTAGCATTGATAACTAAGTGGGGCTGTGATGGATCATCAGGACAAAGCGCATATAAACAAAGAATAAATGTAGACGATGGAACAATTACAGATAGTAATATGTTTATGGCTTCTATTGTTCCATTACGACTAAAAGATGAAGCTTCAGAATATTGGGAAAATCCACGTCCGTCATCAGCTATATTGTATTATTTAAATACGAGAAGGAGTCTTCGGAACTCATAAAAGCTACAGTGAGTGATTTAAAAAATCAAATTACCAAATTAGAATCAACAATAATTGAAATTGAAGAGGGGAATGTCATTACAATAAAGCATGATTAACTTCTAACAATGGTCGATGGAAAAGTTTTGAACTTAATAACAAACACGACATCTACTATGAAATGTCCAATTTGTAAGAAGAGCCAAAAGGACTTTGAAAATCTTGATGATTCAATAACTGACGAACTAAATTATGAGTATGGAATATCTCCTTTGCATGCTAGGATAAGATGTATGGAATTTGTTTTGAAGCTGGCCTATACACTACCACAACAAGGAAAAGTTTTCGATGACAATACAACATGTAAGGAGAAACAAAACAGGAGAAAAAAAATGATTCAGGATGCATTCTATAAAGAGATTGGCCTTAGAGTTGACTGTCCAAAGTATGGATACGGAAATACAAATGATGGTAACTACTCAAGAAGATTTTTTGAAAACGATGAAGTGACTGCTCGCATAACAGGAGTTGATAGAGATATTGTGAAAAGATTGGGAGTAATTTTAAATATTTTCAACTGCCATGAACGAGTTAATGGAGCCAAATTTGAAGAATATGCATCTAAAACTAGAGAGTTGCTGCATTAAAAGTATCCTGAGAAGAAACTTACACCAACGGTACATAAAATTTTAGCACATGGAAAAGATTTAATAGAGTACCAGTGCTTACCATTAGGAGAATTGTCTTAAGAAGCTCAAGAATCTAAGAACAAGGACTACAAAAATATAGATATATGAACACCTGCAAAATATCACGAGTTAGACAAAACGAAGACCTTCTCAACATGTTAGCTATTTCTTATGATCCAGTCATATCATCTATGAGGTATATAAGAACACAAAAAGATCTTACAGATGCGTATAGCTCAGAAATGGTTGCTTTGTTAGATATACGAGTATGTTCCATTGACGATGACTATGTTAAGATAAAATAAGTTTCTCACTTCTTATCACAACAATGAAAAAGAGATTTACTAATCAATTTTGTTACTTTTTTGAAAAATAAGATATCTATGTACAAGTTAATATTTTATTTCAAATAAGAGAATTAATTAATTTAGTAATTTATGAATACATACTTTTCATTATTGCATTTCTCTAAAGTTTATCAAACTTATTTTAAAGCTTAGGCATTTCGGCTTCAAACGAGTATTAAATTTTTTTAGAAATCAATACGTCTACTAAGATCAAAGTTTTTAGCATAAATGGGCAGTGCCACTCCCCTTTTCCAAAATTCGTTGGCGGCTTACACTTTAGCTCAAATAAAATATCATTGAACCACTTTCAATAACTTTTAGTTATTAATAAAATACATATTTGGCTTGTAAATTAAAAAAAAAAACATGTAAAATTTTACGATGAATTTTGAAGCACCGTGTTATTGTGGCACCAAAAACGGACATTTGAGTTTTATAAGAGTATTGCCATTTAACAGAAACAATACGTCTATCGATTTTGGTAGTTATTGATTACGTGACTACTTAGATACAACTTTTTGTCACAAGTGGGCAGTGCCACGCTATCTTATCAAAATTATTAGTTTATCTTATGTAATGCTTAAATACGTCATTATAAGAGAAATCTCATTTTATTTTTTTTATTTTTTACTAAAAACATTTTGTTTTTGCATTTTTCTAAAACTTAGCGACTTTGACGAATTTTTTAGAAGCACCCTGTATCGGTGACATTTTAAGCTTTCACACAATAAAACTTCAAATAATTAGCTTTCATTTGCATTTCAAATTTTTAAAATATCTTCATTGGTTCAAAAGTTATGATTTTTGAAAATAAAAAACTCAAAAGGTGCCACTGTGCGACGTAAATACTACCAGCATCTATGCCACTGCAGCCGGCTCCAACTTTGCCCATGTCACCTGTGCCGACGTAAATACTACCAGCATCTGTGCCACTGTCGCCGGCTCCAACTTTGCCCACGTCACCTGTGCCGACGTAGTTCTGCGCGCTGCCTCTAATCAAGCAAGTACATTTTCAGCTGCTGCCGATACTCGCAGAAATAATAGCACCTCATCAACGGTAAGTTAAACTCTCGCTTATACATCTGCATTTAATATAAAAGCCCCTGTCATACCACATTGTCACGTCACTTCTGCCGACATAGTCACAAACCTCATTGCCCCGGTCGCCGCATATCAAAGTTTCGAAAACGCCGGTTGCAACCGTACTTCGATTTTATACCCTAACGACGTGCGCAACGGTCAAAACTCCCTGACTAATTTCATGAGCCAAAACGCACCGTTCTATTCGACTAACCCGGTGCCAAATTCCACACGAAATACTTACGTTAATACTCGCAAGTTAGTTGATTTGCCAGAATTTAACGGCTCCTCTGAAGAATGGCCCATGTTTTCTGTCGCTTACGCGAAACGACAAACACTTACGGATATACAAATCTCGAAAACTTGCTGCGTTTACAAAAGGCACTCAAGGGCGCCGCTCGTGAGCGCGTGCAGTCATTACTTATACACCCAGCGAGTGTTGAATCTGTCTTGAACACCCTCGAATTCATGTACGGACGTCCAGAACTTCGCAATCGTATCCAGATAGCGAAAGCGCGTGCTTTCCCGGCCACTCCAGCCGGAAGGTTGAGTGAAATAATAAAGTTATTTACAATGGTATCTGACCTAACAGCGTTTCTGGAAAGTGCTGGCGCACAGCCGTATTTGGCAAGTCCAACATTGATGGACGAGTTGGTAAGCAAACTACCTCTCAATAAGAGGGAAGAGTGGGTTCGCCATTCCTTTAGTATCCAGCAGCCGTATCCTAGTCTACGCGACTTCTGTAGCTGGTTACAACAAATTTATATGTATATATCCGTAGCTAATGACATGACGTGTACTAAAAATGTAAACATAAATGAATCAGCTGTCCACAAATACAAGACTTCGAAGCCAGTGTTGACTGTGAACGAAAATAAACAAAATTGCAAACTGTGCTGCGAAAATCATAAGCTGAGTTTGTGTGAAAAATTTAAAGAATTGGACAATAATCAAAGGTGGAACTTGGTTTAGCAACACCAACTGTGCTTCAGTTGCCTAAACAGTGGCCATGCCACTCATAACTGCACGATATCTCGAGAGAGTTAACACCTATCGACCCTAAGTAGATAGATATATACATATATACATATATACATAAATACATACCAAACACACACATAATTATTGTTTACGAATTAAAATATCTGTAAGCAATAACAATAACAATAACCTTTTTCCCTTCAAGAGATAATGAAGAACAAACAAAGAAACATAATCTTGTTTGTCTCATAAGTAACAAAGCATTTTGATAACATTATACTTAACATGTAAACATCTTTCGAATAACAACCTTGTCAATAAACAAACAATATTTAGAATTAGTATAAATAGAAGTAAACACAAAAATGTAAGCAGTTCTGAAAATAAATGAAGTTCGAAAAGAGCTCCTGCTCTTAAATATATATTTTTTATTTCGATTTCAACTCTGACTCATAACTGGGGGCTCAACCGAACCTTAAGCATTTTTTCTATTGAAAAAATCAATCCACGGGAAGAAAGACTTCCAACACTCGTTTATTGAAAAAACTGGATAAATAATTATAAAAAAATCTCTGAAAAATTGAGACAAAAAAGTGAAGTGAAAATCTGGATACTTTACGGAGACTTCGGAGCGGAAAAAAGCAAAAATCCTACGACGAACACAGAAACATACAATGGAACAACAACTGGCCCGACTAAATGCCCAGCTCACCGTACTGACGAACCAGATCCAGCAACAAAAAACGGAATTCATGGAGAAAATTGCCTCACTAGAGCAACGAAACGCTCCGGAAGCATTGGTTTTGTACGAAGAGGTAAAACTAAATATTACTGACGCCAAGGATATCGACCATGAGCTTTTCAAATCCCTACCAAAATTTGACGGGGATATGGAGCAATACCGATCATGGAGATCGCAAGTATGGACATTCATGGAAGCTATAAAGACCTTCCAAGACCACCCCAAATATTACAGTTCTCTGGGAATAATGCGCACAAAAATTACTGGACCCGCTGCTAACGTTCTGACGAACCACAACACCCAATTGAATTTTTATTCAATCATTAATAGATTGGATTATACATATGCAGACCAACGCCCACTATACGTGCTTCTGGATGAAATGAAGCGAATCACACAGGGTAGAAAAACCCTTGCAGAATTCCACAGCGATGTTTCTAAGGCACTTAATTTAGCCCTATCAAAAATTGAGATGTCCAATGATGACAAGGGAATGATAGCATACGCTAATCAGGAGGCAATAAGGACGTTTATTCTTGGGTTAAACTCCAAATATACAAGCGGTACATTGTACAGCCATAACCCAGAAAATTTGGAATCGGCATATGCGATAGCTTCTACCATTTTTCACGACAATGAGAATGCGGAATTCGAGACAGGGCCCAGACTAGAAAGTAACAGCAGACAGCATCAACACAACACAAACCGAAACACCTACTCACAACATAAAGAGGAAAGATATTACAAGCCAAAGGTAAGGATGCAGAATCACAACTACCAGGCAAGGAGTTTTCATCACCAACAACAACCACCACAGCGACAACAACAACCCACACCTACTCCAATGGACATAGACCAATCCAGACAACTCATGCAGACAACCAAGTACAATAATGCCGTAAGTCAAAATCCTTTTAAATCAAACCATGTATATAAAAGAGATAGGGCATCTAGCTACAATAACGCCACTTCTCCGCCAGATAGGAAGTTCCAAAGAATTAACCAATTAAATAGAGAAGATCTAGAGTCAATAGATGTACCTAATTATGAAGAACAATTTGAAACAGGCAGTACTTTTTTAGGCGAATAAACGGGTTGCCTTGCTTACAAACAAAATGCGGCCTAACCGGCACACCCGTTACCTTATTAATTGACACAGGCTCCACTAACAATTACGTTAATATAAATTGTAATATAGGAAAATCTCTTAAACTAAAACCATTTAAAACCAAAACCTTACATGGTTACTCAATTGTAAATTCTAAAAAAGTTATAACGATGTACGGGCATCAGTTAACATTCTATGAAATAAGGGAACTAAACGACTTTGACATGATACTCGGAGAACAGGGATTACGCCAAATGAAGGCAGAAGTTAGGTTATTTGACTATAGCCTGAAGTATCAGAAGAAGAAGATCCTGGCAGTAGAACCAAGGATTAATTATACAATAAATAACGAAAAATTTAAAGATCAGGTGGAAGAGCTAATGAATAGAAATAATAACACAAATGGTAAATTGCCTTTTACAACCACAATACAAGCAGCTATCAAGACCGAATCGGAAGACCCTATATGGCCAAACAATACCCATATCCCATGTCCGATCACGATTTTGTCAAGAAAGAAATTGAGAAACTCTTAAACGACGGTATAATACAACCAAGCAAAAGCCCATATAACTCACCTATATGGACTGTACCAAAAAAGGGCACCGATGACCAAGGCAAGCCCAAACGGAGAATGGTTGTTGACTTCCAATTCCAGATATTAATATGACAATACAAAACCTCGGAAAAGCCAAGATTTTTTCCACAATAGATTTAGAATCAGAGTTTCACCAAAATTTTAATTAAAGAACCTGATCGAGAAAAGACAGCATTCTCTGTCAACGGCGCAAAGTATGAATTTATCAGAATGCCATTCGGGTTAAAGAATGCACCCTCCATATTTCGACGATGCGTTGACGACATCCTTAGAGAGTATATCGGAAAGTTCGCGTATGTTTATATTGATGACGTACCAATTTATTCATCTACACCAGAAGAACATATGGAACACATCCGGATTATAATTAACGCACTTCATAATGCTAACATGAAAATTTCTGACGAAAAGTCAAATTTTTTCCAGGATTCAGTTGAATACCTTGGACATATTATAAAACATAATAGAATTACGGTAGACCCAAAAAAAATCGAAACTATAAAGAAATACCCAAACCCAAAAAATTTGAAAGAATTGAGATCTTTCCTAGGACTTGCTAGTTACTACAGGAAGTTTATAAAGGATTTTGCTAAAATCACGAAACCTTTAACGATTAATTTGAGAGGAGAATTAGGAATGGTATCAAAAAATCAAAGTGCTAAAATACCAATACAATTAGATACAGCAGCCGAAGAAGCCTTGGAAAAAATAAAAAACGCTCTACAAGAGCAAGTTGAACTTTTCCAGCCTGATTTCTCTAAACCATTTAGTCTAACAACCGATGCTAGTAATTTCGCTATCGGGGCAGTTCTGTCACAAAATCGTCACCCGATCGCATTCATTTCACGCACTCTAAGTGAAACAGAACAAAACTATAGTACCAATGAAAAAGAACTACTAGCAATCGTTTGGTCCTTGCAAAAACTTAGAAATTATTTGTACGGTGTGGCAAACTTGACAATTTACACGGACCACCAATCGCTAATATTTTCAATTTCCGAAAAAAATCCGAATGCGAAATTAAAGCGTTGGAAAAACCTAATTGAAGAATACGGTGCCAAACTTGTATATAAACCTAGACACCAGAATGTCGTTGCAGATGCGCTTTCGCGACAACAAATAAATAAATCAACGAATTGTTCCGACCATTCGCAACAAAGTTCTCCTGTAGAAATTATGAAGAAAGGTAAACAACCACTCAACGCTTTCAGAAATCAAATAAGATAATGAAAGGAATGAAGTCCTCAGTCAAACAATATTTCCTGGTCGGTTTAGACATACAATATTTTATAGAGAAACCCCGGACTTACTATCTAAACTTAAAGACGTACTTAACCCAAAAGTTACTAATGCGATAAAGATAGATGAGGAAATACTGTTCCACCTAAATCGAGAAATTGTCTCCGCCTTCCCTAATTATAACCTAGTGCTAGCCCAAAATAAGTTAAACGACGTAACTTCTCCAAACGAACAAAGAGAAATCATCACAAAAACACATAAACGTGCGCATAGGAACTACAAAAATAACACGCAAGAAATATTGTTGACTCAATACTGGCCCAATATTAAAGAGATGTGCCGTAAACTAGCCGTAGACTGTGAAATATGTCTACAGCATAAATACGAAAGACAGCCAAATAAACAACCTATTGGAAAAAGTCCAATACCAACACAATTAGGAGAGTATATACAGATGGATATTTTCCATATCAACAACAAACAATACCTTAGTTCTACAGATAGATATTCCAAATACTGCTTCTTACGAAAATTGGACACAAAGACAAACTGCCACGAATACATAGAAGAAGTACTCACACAAGTCTACCCAAATGCCAAGTACCTCATGACTGATAACGAAAGTATATTTAAGAGCAACATAACGAAATTCTTGTACAACCGGCTACAAATAACACACTCAGTTACGCTTGTACATCATTCAACATCAAACGCTCAAGTTGAACGGATACATAGCACTCTAATTGAACTTTGCCAAAGTTAAGCTGCAGAAAATAATACTGCTCCCGGTGACGAATTATTCAATGCAGTTCGCCAATACAATAGGACCATACACTCCACAACAGGATATAAGCCCGAAGAGGTTTTTTACAACCGAGACAAATATCCTAATTTCAAGGACATACTTGTGGATAAACAAGAGAAACTCCTCAGGCACCATAATAAAAAAAGGAAAACAATTATATATAAACCAGGTGATACAATTTATAGCCGAACAGATAGGCGTAATAAACTTGCAACAAAGTACAATAAACACAAAGTAAAAGAAGATCGTGGGGACACAATCCTAACAGCGAGGGGAAAAATCATTCACAAGGACAGTATAAGGAAAACTAGCACACCATGCAACGAATTTTAATAATAGCTACCTACGGATTTTGCGATAAGATCACAGACTTGTCTGGTAAGAAATGTGTTCTTACAGAGTTAGATCGTGTATATACCTACGAGAGTTCATCCTACCTTTACCATGCATCGAACTTATCTATAATATTAGAACCATATGAAAAAATTGTGCTAACTAGTTATGACTCAGCTCAAAACGACGGAAAAAATATATTAATTGAAAAAATAGAAGCTTTGAAGTCACAGTTAAAACCATCTGAATACATAGAAGAAGTACTCACACAAGTCTACCCAAATGCCAAGTACCTCATGACTGATAACGAAAGTATATTTAAGAGCAACATAACGAAATTCTTGTACAACCGGCTACAAATAACACACTCAGTTACGCCTGTACATCATTCAACATCAAACGCTCAAGTTGAACGGATACATAGCACTCTAATTGAACTTTGCCAAAGTTTAGCTGCAGAAAATAATACTGCTCCCGGTGACGAATTATTCAACGCAGTTCGCCAATACAATAGGACGATACACTCCACAACAGGATATAAACCCGAAGAGGTTTTTTACAACCGAGACAAATATCCTAATATCAAGGACATACTTGTGGATAAACAAGAGAAACTCCTCAGGCACCATAATAAAAAAAGGAAAACAATTATATATAAACCAGGTGATACAATTTATAGCCGAACAGATCGGCGTAATAAACTTGTAACAAAGTACAATAAACACAAAGTAAAAGAAGATCGTGGGGACACAATCCTAACAGCGAGGAGAAAAATCATTCACAAGGACAGTATAAGGAAAACTAGCACACCATGCAACGAATAGGCTTCCTAATTTTAATAATAGCTACCTACGGATTTTGCGATAAGATCACAGACTTGTCTGGTAAGAAATATGTTCTTACAGAGTTAGATAGTGTATATACCTACGAGAGTTCAGCCTACCTTTACCATGCATCGAACTTATCTATAATATTAGAACCATATGAAAAAATTGTGCTAACTAGTTATGACTCAGCTCAAAACGAAGGAAAAAATATATTAATTGAAAAAATAGAAGCTTTGAAGTCACAGTTAAAACCATCCGAGTATTGTGCCAAACGTGCCATAAATTTTTTTGGATCAGTATTAAAATTTGTAACAGGAATACCAGATCACGATGATCTTGTAGAAATTAAAACAGGACTTAACCAGCTTATTGAAAATAATAATCAGCAAAGGAAAATAAATTCCAAGTTTGAAAAAATTTTAGCAACACTAAATCCAGAATTAATTTTTGATCAGTCAGTACTTACAGAAACATATAACGAATTATTAACTATTACAAATACCATTCACTTTGCGAAAACAGGAAATTTCTTCTCTGGTACACTTAATTTTAGAGACATACAACAAGTAATAAAAAACGAAATATATGATATTCCCATAATAAATGTACTAGAATATTCTGACATACACGTATGTACCATTAATGATGCTATTATTACAATTTACAAATATCCTGTAATAACCGTAAAATGTAAAATGTATAATCTTACTCCATTACCTTCTGGGCTGGAGCATCTTCGCTCATTCGCACTACGTGGCCTAGCCAGCGAAGCCGCTGTGTTTTAATTCGCTGAACTATGTCGGCGTCTGCGTAAAGTTCATACAGCTCATCATTAAATCTTCTTCGGTACTCGCCGTCGCCAACGCGTAGAGGTCCACAAATCTTTCGAAGAACCTTTCTCTCGAATACTCCCAGAGCCGCCTCATCAGATGTTGTTAGTGTCCAGGCTTCTGCACCATATAGCAGGGCGGGTGCGATGAGTGACTTGTAGAGTGTTATTTTCGTTCGTCGAGAGAGGACTTTACTTTTCAATTGCCTACTCAGTCCGAAGTAGCATTTGTTTGCAAGAGTAATTCTTCGTCGGATTTCTAAGCTAACATTATTGTTGGCGTTAATGCTGGTTCCCAGGTAAACGAAGTCCTTTACTATTTCGAAATTATTGCTGCCAACAGTGGCTTGGTTACCAAGGCGCGAATGCGCTGACTCTTTGTATGATGACAGAAGGTACTTCGTTTTGCCATCGTTCACCACCAATCCCATTTTCTCCGCTTCTTTTTCTAATTTGGAGTAAGCAGAAGTTACGACGCGGTTGTTAAGGCCAATGATATCAATATCGTCAGCATATGCCAACAGTTGCACGCTTTTATAAAATATTATTCCATCGCGGTTAAGTTCTGCAGCTTGTATTATTTTCTCCAGCATTAAATTAAAGAAATCGCAGGAGAGGGGGTCACCCTGTCTGAAACCTCGTTTAGTTTCGAACGGCTCGGAGAGGTACTTCCCAATTCTGACCGAGCTGGCGGTGTTGCTCAAGGTCATTTTGCATAGCCGTATAAGTTTTGCGGGGAAACCAAATTCAGACATAGCGGCATATAGGCAGCTCCTTTTCGTGCTATCGAAAGCGGCTTTAAAATCAACAAAGAGATGATATGTGTCGATTCTCTTTTCACGGGTTTTTTCCAAGATTTGGCGTATTGTAAAAATTTGGTCGATGGTAGATTTACCCGGTCTGAAGCCACACTGATAAGGTCCAATCAGTCTGTTCACATCAGGCTTAAGTGTTTCGCACAATACGCTTGATAGGACCTTATATGCGATATTCAAAAGGCTGATTCCGCGATAGTTGGCGCAGTTTGCAGGATCGCCCTTCTTGTGGATTGGGCAGAGAACACTTAGATTCCAATCTTCAGGCATGCATTCATCCGACCAAATTCTGCATAGAAGCTGATGCATGCGCCTTACCAGCTCCTCGCCTCCGTGTTTGAATAGCTCAGCAGGCAAACCATCAGCGCCAGCTGCTTTATTGTTTTTCAATCGGGATATTGCTATTCGCACCTCATTATAGTCGGGTTGTGGAACGTCAATTAAATCATCTTCGATTGTGGGCTCGGGTTCGGCATCTTCTCTGGTTTCTTGCTCAGTTTCTCCATTTAAAAGGGCAGAGAAGTGATCCCTCCACATTCTGAGTGTTCTCTGAACATCGGTCACCAGGTCGCCGTTCTCATTCTTACAGGAGTTTGCCCCGGGTTTGAAACCTTCTGTCATTCGCCGAATTTTTTGATAGAATTTTCGCGCATTATTCCCGTTGGCCAGCATCTCAAGCTCCTTTATTTCACGCTTTTCTGCCTCTCTTTTTTCGCCCGGAAAAGCTGCCTCGCTTCCCCCTTCAACTCGCGGTAGTGTTCACACACACTCCTCGTTGCATTCGATCTCAGCGTTGCCTTGTAGGCTTCATCCTTTCTTTTCGTTGCAGCGCGGCACTCTTCATCATCATACCAGTTGTTTCTTCGCGTTCGCCGGAATCCAATTACTTCTTTGGCTGCGGTACGGAGTGCTCCTGAGATATGATCCCACTGCTCATGCATTCCACTAGGTTGAATTGTGCTCTCGAAGAGCAGGTGTGAGAGGCGATCTTCGAAATAATTGGCGGTCTGTTGCGATTGCAGCTTTTCGACGTCCAGCTTTCTCTGCGTTTTTTGTTGCACCTGTTTTGTCGTACAGAGGCGGGTACGAATCTTGGCTGCTACTAGGTAGTGATCAGAGTCGATGTTAGGTCCTCGTATTGTGCGAACATCTAAAACGCTGGAAGCATGCCGTCCGTCTATCACAACGTGGTCGATCTGGTTGCGTGTTTTTCGATCGGGGGACAGCCATGTAGCCTGATGGATCTTCTTGTGCATAAACCTAGTGCTGGATATGACCATGTTTCGGGCACCGGCGAATTCGATCAGCCTAAATCCATTTGGCGAAGTCTGATCGTGGAGACTAAACTTCCCGACAGTGGGGCCAAATACACCCTCCTTACCCACCCTGGCGTTAAAGTCGCCAAGCACGACTTTGATATCATGACGGGGGCAGCGCTCGTATGCTTCTTCCAGGCGCTCGTAGAATGCATCCTTTTCCACGTCGTCCTTCTCTTCCGTCGGTGCATGAGCGCAGATAAACGATATGGTGAAAAATCGTACTTTTTGCGGATTGCAGCGAGACGCTCGTTCACGGGTGTGAACGACAGTACTCGGTGACGGAGTCTCTCTCCCACCACAAATCCCACGCCGAATCTGCGCTTGTCTTCATGCCCACTCCAGTAGATGTTGCAAGGTGTTTTGATCGTGTTTCCTCGCCCCGTCCATCGCATCTCTTGTAGGGCGGTGATGTTATCCATTAGCCTTTAAATATGGAAAATATCAGCTTTATAATAGAATTGCTTTATGTAATAATAAATTCACCAACTTATCCAAATGTAAAAATTATGTAGGGACTTATATTTGTAAAAAAGAACCAAATGATAATTGTACCATTCCTTTATTAGTAAAACAAAAAGCACAGTGTAATATAATTCAAGAAAATAATATTCCCTTACAAGTAATAGACGACGGTAACATTATTATCGACTATGAACACACATGGAACGGACTTAAAATAAATGGTCCACATTTAATCCAATTTAATTTTAATACAACAATTGATAATAAAACTTATGTTAACCACAAACAAGAAATAAAAAATGCGATACATGCTCACCAGAATGAAATGGTCAATGTACTAAGAATTCTAAACTCCGAAACAGATTATAAGTTTACTAACATACAAAAAATGTATAAATTATTAATGCTAATTGAGGAACATCCTTGGAAATTTACTTTATATATGACCATAGCAATATTTATATTAATTTTAATTACGTACTCAATTATAAAACTTTATGCTTATCGGCAATTGCAATTAAATATTAACCGCCAAAGAAACTTCGAATTAGCTTACCTAACCGAATTACAACGAATACAAAACCTAAGCTGTTGAAATGAGGACATTTCATTTTCAACACAGGGGAGAGTTAACACCTTTAGACCCTAAGTAGATAGATATATACATATATACATACCAAACACACACATAATTATTGTTTACGAATTAAAATATCTGTAAGCAATAACAATAACAATAACCTTTTTCCCTTCAAGAGATAATGAAGAACAAACAAAGAAACATAATCTTGTTTGTCTCATAAATAACAAAGCATTTTGATAACATTATACTTAACATGTAAACATCTTTCGAATAACAAACTTGTCAATAAACAAACAATATTTAGAATTAGTATAAATAGAAGTAAACGCAAAAATGTAAGCAGTTCTGAAAATAAATGAAGTTCGAAAAGAGCTCCTGCTCTTAAATATATATTTTTTATTTCGATTTCAACTCGGACTCATAACTAGAGTGTGGGACCAATTCTTGCCGAAGGCCCCATAATCGACTTTTGCATAGTTTAAATTTTATATCTTCAGAACAGAACACTGCGCCTAGCAACCCTGTTGTCGCTACAATAAGCGGCTGCAAAACTGTGAGTGCATGTCAAACTGTTGAAGCTGTCAAAGGCGAAATTAAAAAACCAAAACAAACATATAATCGGCGTACATTATTAAAATATTTGCCTGTGAAGTTATCAGGGCCAAAGGGAACAATTAAGATAGTTGCCTTTATCGACGAAGGAACCAAACTTTCTCTACTAGAGGAGAGCGTTGCAGCCTTGATAGGCTTAAAAGGGGCAACCAGTATGTTGTCTCTCAGATGGATTGATGATAAAACCACAAGGGAGTTTTCATGAGACGTACGCTTTGAAATCGGTGGTGTCGCCGATGGTGTCGCTTTCCACTTAAAAACTACAATAACAGCACAGGGAGCTGCTTATTGGCATGTGTCATAAAAATTTGGTAGGACTAACACAGATGGTGAATTTCGAAGACGGATTCACGGCACATAATACAAAAATCGGTTGGGTGTTGTTCGGGTCAAACGAAATCAATTGCGAAGAAGCCACTATTGGCCACGTAGCGACTGAGAACGACGTTTCAACGGACTTGCAAAAACAAATGGCGGAGTATTTCGGCGTCGTTACCGCGTGTCAAGTCCACAGCTGATATAAGGGCTGAGGAGATTTTAACGAAAACAACGAAGTATGTGGGAGGCGAAGTATGTGGGAGGTCGATATGAAACGGGCCTGCTATGAAAGCGCGATAATGTTGTTTTCGGCGAAAGTCACAGTATGGCGCTGAAACGATTGGAGATCGTAGAAGAGCATATGTCAAAAGATACTGATTTCGCAAATTGGTATAACCAAAAAATTTCCGAATATCTTAGCAAGTCGCACGCTGTCAAACTAACGCAACTCGAGACTGCGATGGTAAAAGAGCGCACATGGTATTTGCCACACTTTGTGGTACAAAAGGCGACTCGTATTTGACGCAGCCGCCAAGAAAGAAGGCATATCACTAAACTCACTGTTGATGAAAGGGCCGGACGAGTACCGGCCTAGGTCGTTGTTTGGTATACTGTTTAAATTTCGTCAGAGCGTGGTCGGCGTGTGCGGAGACATTAAGGAGATGTTTCACAGCGTCGATATAAGAGACGAGGATCGTTGTGCCCAACGATTCTTATGGAGAGAGGGTGATTCAATAAGGTCTCCAGACATATACATAATGAATGCCATGATATTTGGTTCAATTTGCTCACCTTGTTCAGCCCAGTATATTAAAAATTTGACTGCAGAAAAATTTCGTGAGAAGCACCAACTGGCAGTAGAGGGTATAGTCAATCGTCATCATGTCGACGATTACGTGGACTCCTTTGCGACAGTCGATGAAGCCATTGAGGTAACAAAACAAATTAAACGTATCCATGACGCCGCTAATTTGGACTTAGGCGTTTCGTATCAAACTCTGAAAGCCTATTATATGCAGTAGTCAATGCACCAACCGCATTAAAAGGCTCGGAAATTAAGAACGTGCACCACGGCGAATCGAATTCGGAGAAAATTTTAGGCATGTATTGGAATACAAAAAATGATGAATTCCATTTCCAACTAAAATTTTCGAATGTACCGAACTCAGTGTTGACTGGCAAACGACGTCGGTCGACGTCGAGAAAAACGATGGGTTGCCGTATTCACCTGTCTGACGGTAAGAGCAATCCATTTGGAATTGGCTGTAGATTTATCGGCAGATGTGGTGGTGCTCTGTTTAAAAAACTTCGTGAATCGGCGTGGATTGCCCGTACCGATAAGAAGCGATAGGGGCAAAACCTTTATAGGTGCAAGCAAAGAGCAATGGATAAATATAGAAAAAGTATGGAGCAAGAATGTCAAAAAAAGGTATCGAGTGGGTGTTTAACACGCCCATGCACCGCTCTGCAGGTGGTGCTTGAGAGCGAATGGTACAACCGGTAAAGAAAGTGCTGGCACTCACCTTTAAAGACAAAGCGCCACAATTATAAACGTTGCAGAGTTTGCTGATCGAGGCAGAAAGCCTTACCAACTCACGACCTTTGACACACATTCCAATTTATAGTGCAGATGTGGACCCGCTGACCCCCAACCATTTCCTGCTGGGTTGTCCCAATTTTATCTAAACACCCCCGGTATCTGTGGGGGGCTGCCTAAAGAAACAGTGGCAAATAGAACAGCAGTTAAAACAGACATCCTGGAAACGGTGTCCTACCGACGTTGACCCGGTTAAGCTTGGTGATGTGGTAGTCCTTTGCGACGACAACGAGGGCCTCAGAAACTGGAAACGAGGTATAGTGGTAGAAGTGTTCAAGGGTGAAGACAGGGCAGGAATGTTTTCGGCGACTGGCATTCTAGTTGGCAGTCCTAGATGTTTGTGATGATCCTAACACTCGAGCTTCGAATCACGGGGGGCGGAATGTTGCGGAAGAATGAGATAATTTCAAAATTCTTTACTAAAGCTTAAGTTACAATGAAGTTCTGATTTTTGTTCCTTTCGGTGCAACCCTGAAATCGAACGAAGCGCGGTTTAGCCATCTGTAAACACGTTTTACAAGTGGCCTTCATCCGCTTGACAACCATACGATTATTTTGGGTTCAGCAAAGACACGAGTAAGGTAAACCTATTAAGATATATGATATAATGTAAAGTTTTCAACTTATACATTTTGTAAAATATTGAACCTTTGCAGATATTAAAACATTGAAAAATACCGCACAAAGCGATTTTCTGTAAATCATTGGTATTTTGTGCTCTTAATAGAGATTTCAAGATGCACTTTTTGCCATTAAAAGGGGCATACCCGAAAAGCCTGCTTCAAAAATCAGGAAGCGGACGCTTCTGATGCAAGTAGCACAACCATCGCAGCAGCAATAGCTGTCTAACCGAAATTTGCATGCTATGTCTGTAATTAACCTAGCGTGACGCGTGCAAATTGTGGTACAGGCAACAAAAATAAAGTCCAATCAATAAATTTTAATGTAGTATCCCCCGTAGATGTTGGCAGAAATATACCATTGGTCAACGCACAACTTTTCAGTGTTTCAGGCCAAGCCGCAAGTGCGAACCTTAAACGTGTGATGGGCTTCAAAGGAAAACAGTACAAAAAGGTGGTGTGTGACATCCCTTTGGCAGACGGAATCGTATCAAGAAAAGAATGCTTGAGTACAGTATTCAAAATTGTAATTGCCTGAACATCCAGTTCATAATACTGCCTGATGCAGACTGTAATCGTAAGTTGATTGGGGCCGATTTTCTGGAACAAGCTAATATCGTACTGAATATGGGGCAGAGATATTGGTATAGGACAACCCTATGCAGCATTTCGATTTTGGAGAAAACGTGCCGATTAATCTAATCGAAACAAATAAAGTTGCACGTATTCTTACACCCAAACGAAAGGTAGTGGTTACCAATCCTAAACCAAAGTCATGTGTGCCGGATTTTGAATACTATGGTCCAGATATTCCAGCAAATAATTATTCCCCTCATTCGATCCAAGCGATATTTAGAGACGCACTACCTCAAGATTCGCTGACGCCACAAAGACTAAAGGAATCATCGCTATTTCCTAGTTTCGTGTATAAGAAACCAGATGAAGATGACGACTTCGTGAGACTATACAGCATAGAATTTTATTTGCTGAAGCCATCAGATTGTCCTAGTCTAAGTTTAAAGCAAGCAAGAGCTCGATTTGGTTCTACAAGCCAATGCAGAAGCATTTGGTGGCATTTGTGAACCAACCCCGTGCGCAGAGCACAAAATCGACACAGGTGACCATGCACCGATTTCTAGTCCATCTTATCGTCTTTTATTTGCAAAGACGCGCGAGTTGAAAACGGAGGTAGAGAAGATGCTACAAAGCAGTCGTCGTAGAAGGTGAGTCACCATGGGCATCCCCTGTAGTCATGGTGCCAAAGAACACTGGCGGAGTTCGAGTTTGTATTGATTACATGAAACTCAACTCAGTAACTGTACCAGACAGATATCCGTTGCCACGTATGGATGACATACTACATTCAGCAAAAAGCACAAAATATAGGGCTACTTTAGATTTACAAAGTTGTTATTATCAAATAAAATTAAATGATAAAGCCTCTTACAAAACTTATTTTATTACTGCTTTCGGAACACTTTTATTGAAAAGAATGCCGGCAACTTTCCAGCGTCTCATGGACCGTTTTGAAGCCTCTATTCCCAGGGTTAAACTCTTGATTTATCTTAATGATATTATTGTATGCTTATCCTTATTTGAAGATCACATCAATGATCTCAATACTGTTCTTTCAAAATTTGCAAGAATTTAGACTGCGTCTAAATAATAGTAAAAGCAAACTTTATTGCGATAAAGTGAAATATTTAGTTCATATTATTACGGCTGACGGAATACGCGTTGATAAAAAGATGACCGCAGCCATCAGAAAAAGAAAGAAACCGAGATATGTTAAGGAACTTATTTCATTTATTCAAACGTGCTCGTGGTATAGAAGATTTATAAGTGGTTATGCCGAGATCTCGAAACAATTAACTGAGCTTACGAAAAAAAATGTGGAATATCTTGGTCAGCGAAGTAAAAATATGCATTTGAATCACTTAAGCAAGCATTTACCTCAGAACCTGTATTGAAACAGGCCGAAGACAATATGCCTTTTTGTATAAAAGCCGATGCTAGCGCTTATGCACTAGGAGCTGCTTTACTCCAGGGGGAGGAGAGCAATGAGCATCCGATTGAGTATGCAAGCCGATTATTATCAGCAGATGAGAGAAATTATTCGACCACGGAGCGAGAAGCCCTAGCTATAGTCTGGGCACGCTCCAAGTTTCACGGCTATATTGAAGGATCTGAAATAATTTTGGTAACAGATCATCAGCCCTTAAAATGGCTATTAACAATAAAGTCACCTTCTGGCCGTGTAGCACAATGGGCGTTGTTAATCCAGCAGTACGACTTTAAAGTTGAGTGCAGTCCTTGGAAAACAAACTCACTAGCTGATATGCTATCCCGCCCGATAACTGATGATGACCAAAGTCATGTTGAACAAAGCTACATATGGGCTTTCCAAATTGACTTTCATCGCCAGAGTTCCAAAGTTGCGAATATATAAAGAAGATTATACTATAGAATCACAAGACGATAATTTAACATTTTGGTCAGGAAGAGGCTACTTGCTCCTTGATGGGGTCTTATTCTGCTATGCTACCGATGATAGAGAAGATGCCCAAATGGTAATACTACAACAAGAGCGTGAGGAACTTCTGAAGAAATACCACAATGAGAGTTCTGCAGGTCATTATGGGGGAGAGAAGCATTCATCGCATTGCTCACCTATATTTTTGGCCAGCCATGCGCACCGATATTGCAAAGCATGTTAAACTTGAACAGAGTGCCAGCGATATAAAGCAACGAATCTTAAACCTATGAGTCTTTTTCAAACCACCAGTAGCAATCAAAGATTTTAAGTTGTAGCTGTTGACCTATTTGGTCCTTTTCCAGTGGATTCTAGTTGCTGAAGAAGTAGCAACACGATGGACAGAGCTTTTTCCTCTAAAAGAAGAAACAACAGAATTTTGTGCGAGAACGTTGATGGACGAAATATTTCTCCGTATGGAATTCCTTGCCGACTTAAATCAGATAATGGCATCAGAAATAATGCAAAAGGTTTCGTATTGCATGTTAATTGAGCAGCAATTCACACCCGTCTATCACCCGCAAGCTAATCTTGTCGAGCGTAAGAATAGCAATACTTGTTGGTAACGAATATAATACTTTTAATTTGAGTCTATCAGCAATTCGGTTTGCACTTAATACTACTAGGTGTTAAAGTACTGGATTTACTTCGGCATACCTCACCTTCAGAAGGGAGCTACGCACCCTCGATGACGTTGAACATGACGTCAAAGCTGTCGTGGAGTCCGAAAATTTTATTCCACAAATAACGCCATACCTCTGTAGAATCAGCACTGAATTGAAACGTGCAAACGAAATACAACAACGAATGCAAGACAAGAACAAAGATTATTTTGATCAGCGGAGACGTCCTTAAGACGACTTCGAACTTGGCACAGAAGTACTAATAACTACGCACACTCCTAGCCAAGCATCAAAAAACATTACATCCAAGTTTGTTCCAAAAAGGGACGGACCTTATAAAGGGTGTTTTTTTAGGGGTATAGAACTTCGAATTGAAATAAAACACAAGAAAATCGTTTTAAGGTCCATCAATTTGGCTTTATTGGAAGGATAATTTTATGTCATTAATGTTTAAATATGATATCGGGCATGTGGCCGCCGCGGCTGGCTCGAATAAAGCCAATTCTACAGGTCCAATTTTCAACCACTTTTTCGAGCATATGGGGCCGTATGTCGGCAATAACGCCACGAATGTTGGCTTCCAATTCCCCTAACGTTTCTGGTTTGTTGGTGTAGACGAGCGACTTCACATATCCCCAAAGAAAATAATCCAATGGTGTCAAATCACACGACCTTGGTGGCCAATTGACAGGTCCATTCCGCGAAATTATGCGCTCATCGAATGTTTCCTTCAATAAATCGATTGTGACGTGCGCTGTGTGGCATGTAGCGCCGTCTTGTTGGAACCACAACTCATCCACATTCATGCCATCCAATTCGGGAACAAAATAGTCGGTTATCATGGCTCTACACCGGTCTCCATTAACGGTAGCTGCCTCTCCAGCATTATTGCGGAAGAAGTATGGCCCAATGACTCCACCAGCCCATAGAGCACACCAAACAGTCAGTTTTTGTGGATGTAATGGCGTTTCAAGGGTCTCATGTGGATTCTCTTCACTCCAAATGCGGCAATTTTGCTTGTTGACGTAGCCATTCAACCAAAAAAGAGCCTCATCACTGAACAAAATTTTGCGATGAAAATCAGCATCGAAATCAATCTCATTTTCGGCCCATACACCAAAATCACGACGCATTGCATGGTCTCGCGGCTTTAATTCTTGCACAAGCTGGATCTTGTAAGGTCGCAAGCCAAGATCTTTGCGCAAAATCTTCCATAAAGTTGATGGACAAAGCTCCAATTGCTGTGCACGGTGGCGAATCGATTCATTCGGGTCCTCTTCAACACTTTGCTCTACAGCGGCAATTGTTTCTTCGGTGCGCACTGTTCGACGTCTCTGCGGATGCGTATTATCACATAGAGTAAACGTAGTGCGAAAACGATCCATGGTTAACCGAATTAATTGCTCTGATGGACGATTATGTCGACCATAAAATGGACGGAGCTCACGGTAAACTTCGCGAACTGAACCATTATTTTCGAAATAAATTTGCACGATTTGCAAGCGTTGTTCTTTTGTCAACCTGTTCATGATGAAATGGCAAACCAAACTGAACACAAATGACATTAGAGTTGCCAGATTTGACCACAAAATGCCAGTTTTATCTCTATTCAAAAAACAAACCTGTAAAAAAAACACCCTTTATCATCACCCGAAAGATTGGCCCATCATCATATGAAATCGGATTAAAACAAAATCCGAACTTACCATTGGGCACATACCATGTTTCCTCACTTACTAAATTCAACCAAGACCAATCTCAAACACCTGTCCGGCCTTTGTGAAAACGAGGAAGACCAAAAAAGAATTGAACAACGAGTTAGTCACGCCAAAAGAGGAGACTGTAACGTAGCAGGATATATATTTATAGCATACCATTTATTCCATGAAACATTATAATGCCTGGTATGGCAATGCCCCCCAAGGCAAAACTCTGTATGGCAGTTCCTTTAATTTTTCATATTCATTACCATAGTAATTAAAGAACTATGTTTGTCTATCTTCTTCTTTTGTATTTCAATTGTATAACATATTTCGAACAGGATTGCCTTCAAATAATTTCGCTCTGTTGTACAGTATAAAAACCTGCGCATGTTGAATTTTCAATCATTTCGTTTTGCGATCGGAGGTTGGATACAGTACGGAGTACGGAGTAGCGCTAAGCTCGACGAACAATGTACAATTCCCAGAAGATGGAAATTTATACAAAGTTGACTGCGTTGTAGTGTGGACAGCGATGGATGGCCGCTGTAAAGCAGTTGACAATTTCCAAAGATCGCTAAATGATTTTGTAATAATAATAGTTAAATTTCAGTTTTGAAATATATTAAAATTATTTGGACATTTTTGTGAATTTTATAACAAAAGATAAAACGAACTCGCTGTATTTATTATTTTACTTAATAAAAATGAGTCAACACCAACTTTAACTCTACAAACTGCTATTATAAGTCTATGGAATGAAGGAAAAAAAAATATTTAAGAAAAAAATAACGATAAAGAATTTCTACACTTTGAAATCGACTTTTAAGTTTTAATTAGTTGGCAGTAGCTAGTCCTTAAAAAAATTATTAGAGTAAGTTTGGGTATTGTCATATAGGCATAACTTTCTCGGCTGCTACTCAACATTTTATTAAGACAAATAAAAAATCATACAATTCAATAGATTTCAGTATTGCGAAGCACATTCCAAGACGAGATCGATTTATCTTAAGTATTACGGAAGATATTTATTGAAACCCATACAAAGTCAAAAAAGGCGTTTTGTCAAAACAGGGGGCAATGTGATATACTATACCACATTCTTGGCTCTCCTATTAAAGATGTGTGAACCGCATAAATTAATCCAGCCACATTGTAGATATGGTAATTTGCATCCATTCAGATATGTGACTAGCTGATTCGGGACGAGGAAGAGCATGTTCCACCAAAGGTGGAGAAGGTTTTACTTTCTCAGCACCAAATTTGCTTTTATGTTGTAGCTAACATTTTCGAATGCTTACTTGGCGTGTAAGCAAAGCGTTCCAAATCCTAGTAGGAGGAAATTTATACTTTTCATACTCCTCTTACACATTGAACTACTTCCACCATATCACATTACCTAAACTAGAGCTTTAAAGGAACGAACAAATTTTTCACCAAAAGTAATTTAAAAATATTAAGTAATCACTTGAAATATTGGTGCCTATATTTACCAAAAACGAAAATAAAATATAAGAAGTTGACAACCTAAGAACATTTCGGAATTGCCCCTGTTTAAAGAGTGCAACCTAGTTGACTAATGACAACCGTTTCTTTGCAGCACCGGTTTTTGGCCATTGCCATTTTAGTAAAGAATATATTCTTGCTCAGACATGAATAATTTAGGAAATACGCAGGTATATCACTTTACCAACCCATATCACAATACCCTAACTTAATCTAACCATATAATTGTATAATTTGCTGAATAGTCAATTACAACCACAACAGCTTAAAAGAGTTCATAATAAATAAGTTGTGCTAGGCAGCCAATATTAGTACGCTATTAGTTTAGTTTATTTGCATGGAAAAGCTAATACCATAGTCATAAAAATGAGTTTATCTCTTCGTTTTTACATAACTCTAATATTATTTCTAATTGCAATTAGTAAAGTTCAAACTGACTATCATGAAGTCATTGGATGGATTTTGATTAAGTTTGCAACTAATTTTACCATAACAATGAATGCCTTAATATTCGCATGTAATAAAAATAGTAAGTATTTTATTTGAATATGTTCACTATACACATGTATGTAAATATGTATATTCGTTTGATACGAATATGTTTTTTCTCAAAACACAGACGAAATATGATAAGTATTGGAGATTTAGCTCGGTTGCGCAATATTTTAAGTAACGGATCGGATGTGATGGAATATGAGCTACAAACTATCGAAAGTAGATGCGTACTTCAATTACATTTCGTTGTTGCCGAAAATTAGCGATTGTGTAGGTTCCCATCTCTCTTGGGAAACGCTTGGCTTCTCGCAACCGTTATTTGATGTTCGGGACCGAACAATTTTCTTTCTTGGGCAACTTATTGATGTGCGGTTATTCAGTACATAGGCGATCACACCCACTTTGCTTTTTCACAAGTACGACTTGACCAGCGTACTTGGATGTCAATTTCCAAATGAAGTCGTGTTTCATAAACTCGTCGATCGTGCTGCTGACGATGCCTCGCTTCGGCTCTGGAATGCGGTATCGAGATTGTGGTACCGCTTGATCACTATCCAGTTCAATGCTTGCTCCGCCAACCTTGGTTCTACCAATGCCATTTAAATCACTGAAGAAGACATTTCCGTAACTCTCCAAAAGACGATGCATTCTGACTCGCTCAGTTAGACTCCTGAAATTAGACAAAATTTCGAATAATTTTCTCTTGAATATAACCATTTCTGCTGTTGCCAGCTTGTTCTTAAAAAGCATGCAACCATTTCATCTTCATCACAACGTTGGCGTTGACAATGACATCTTGTCCTAACAGTAAGCTTTATTGATGACAGCCATATCGATTATTACGTCAATGACCATATACTCGTAAAGCATGCGAACTCCTCCACATATACCTTTTACTTACATACAGCACTTGTGTCGTTTGGCGTTAAAGCGATTCGCTTTTGATTTGCGAATTATACTACTCTGGCTACCAGTATCGATGCAATGTACGATTGCGTTTGTATTTTGACAATTTTTTTGAAACATCGAGATTCGTTGCTCCAAATCGTCTTGCCTTGGGGATTGTTTTATCGCAATTTGCTTCGTTGGGATGCACTTTGTACAACAATGGCGTTTTTCTGGTAATGGGTATTTGGTTAAGGAATGACCCGGTTCGTTGCAGTTGTAGCAATTCAACTGTGGTTTCGTTTCGTTGCGTTTTTCTGCTTCACAAAATTTTGTTTTTGATTCATTTCGATTGCCCGATTGATTCATATGTGATTCGCATAATTCGCCACGTTTAATGAAGTAATCCTCGATTACATCACGCATCTGTTCTGAAGCTTAAGGTGCTTCCAACGCGACCTTGCGTTCCTCACGACTGCAGCTTTACTAAGCTTGTACCGAATACATAATATCGTCTTACGTCGTTTCCCAGTGCAAAGTGAATTTCCGCTTCGTCTTTTACCAAGCCAAACTCACACTGCAAAGCGTTGGCAAAATCAGCCCAAGCACCCATTGTAGGTGTGAAGTCGTCATTAAATAATAAGACAAACCGCGTGTTTAATGTGTAACCAATTTATTCAAGTCAAAAAGTATATCTCTCTAGTGATCACCAGGATCTATCGATATCTCAGTATATGATAAGTCGTTTAGAGATAATAATGAATATAAAGCTAAGTTCACATAGGTGTATTCTATGTTACATCCTCCTTTCTTATAAATGAAAATAAAGTTAGTTACATATAGTAAAATATGATTTTGAACAATGTTATGAATTCATTAATATATATTAGTTACAAGTTTAGTCTGGATGGTGGTTTCACAATCCTTCCGGATCTCGTCGTTTTTTGTACAGGTGGTGCTATTACGGTCTGATTGCTCGGTGCTTCGTTACTTTCCTGCTGGCCATTTCCCCCTTCTTGAGAAGTGTATGGATTTACTTCTAATGATGAACGACTACCCGTTGTTCGAGGCACTATTACTTTTCCTGTCTCTGGTAGTGTTGCGCTCGTTTTATGGACTTGAGATGTATTCCTTCTGAATGTTCGACCATCGTCCAATTGGACTAGGACTGATCTTGGGTTGTTTTCATGATGTTTTATTATGTTGCCACCGGACCAGTTTCTATGGGACATTTTCATGCGCACGTGATCTCCAGGTTGAAAGTTTTCGGCTTTCACCGTATTTCTGTTAGCATATTGTGCTTGCTGTTCCCTAAACGTCTTAAGTCGATGTGATATACCTTTCATTATTTTAGGTGCAAGGTTTTGGGTAGATGTAGGTATTTGTGATCGTGTGATTCGACTGTATAACCTTTGGTTGGGAGAACCCAATGTCGAATCCCTAGGCGTATTATTCCAGTTAAGTAGTGCTAGCCGATAATCAGTGTTGTCAAGGCTGCATTTTCTTAAAATATTTTTTACCAATTGTACCGCCCGTTCTGCTAATCCATTTCCTTGTGAGTGCAGAGGACTGGATGTACGATGACTGAAGCACCAGGTGTTTTCAAAATTTTTAAATTCTTTGTTATTATATGATGTGTCATTGTCAGTTTCGAAAATTTCGGGTACCCCGTGTACGTAGAACCAATTTCTAAGGTGGTCTATTATTTCTAGTGATGTTTGGGTTTTGAGTTTTTTCGCATCCGTGTAGTTCGAGTAACTGTCTGTTATAACTATGTATGGTTCATTTTGGAAAAACAGGATATCCGATGCGACTATTTGCCACGGAAGGGTAGGTATTTCTCTAGACAGGACTTCTTCTTTATCTTTCGCCCTTTGTGTTTTTTCGCAGATTGGACAACATTTAACCATTTCCAGGATGTCACTGTATTGTCCTTTCCAGTAAAGCCCTTGTCTTGCTCTTTTGAGGCAACTTTGTATGCCCAAGTGACCGGTGTGTATAGCCTTAAGCATTTTTGAAATTAGTTTCTTTGGTATTATGACCTTATCTCCCTTAAATACCATGCCATTATAATAAGCTATTTCGTCCCTGAAGTTGTGATAATATTTTATTTCTATTGGGAGTTTGTTACTTTCATTCGGGAAACCTTCTAAGACGAACTTGATTAGCAGCTGTAGCTCTTCGTCTTCCGCTGTTGCTTGAATAAGCTCTTCGATTGCGTTCTTGGACACTGACATGACGATCATTACTTCCAATGTTTCGGTATCAACTGATTCTGTCAAATTGTGACTACAATCACGGCTAAGAGTGTCCGCTATCGGGATTTCATTACCTTTTTTGTATATTACCTTCGGGTTGTACTGCATCACGTCAAAGATTATTCTGCGCAGTCTGGCTGGCGCTGCCTCTATGCTCTTTTTAAATATGGATTCTAATGGCTTATGATCTGACTCAATAGTTAATTCTTTATTGCAAATATATTCATGGAACTTTTGACATGCAAATTTTATAGCAAGTGCTTCCTTTTCAATTTGAGGATAATTTTGTTCTGTTTTGGTTAAAGCCTTTGTAGCGTATGCCACCGGGTGGCCATCTTGCATGAGGACTGCTCCCAGGCTTTTGGAACTTGCGTCCGTCGAAATGAGCACTGGCGCATTGACGTCATACAATTTTAATACTGGGGCTTGTGTCAACAACTCTTTTATTTTATCAAATGCTTGTACCTGTTCATGTTCCCATATAAACACAGAGTCTTTCTTTAATAGTTGCCTCAGGGGCTCTGTCAGTTTCGACATATTTGGGATGAATTTATTCAAATAAGCTACCATACCAAGTAGTCGCTGAAGTTCGGTTTTATTTGTTGGGTTTTTAAGAAGTTTGATTGCTTCGATACGGTCAGGGTTTGCTTCTAGCCCCTTGTATGATACGATATGTCCCAGGAATTTTAATCGAGTAGCGTCAAATATACATTTTTCTTTATTTAGTTTCAGCCCAGATTGGCGAAGTATGCTAACGACTTGCTGTGTGATAGTTCTCAATTTTTCTAAGCTTTCCGCGTGGATAAGGATATCGTCCATTGCGACGTATCAGCGCCCGAAGTATTTCAAGAAATAATGTCCGAACTACTAAAAAATGTAAGTAATGTAGAACTTACATTTTTTAGTAGTTCGGACATTATTTCTTGAAATACTTCGGGCGCTGATACCACGCCAAAAAGAAGACGCAAGCACGAATACCTACCCCACGGAGTGCTAAATGTTAAATATCCTTGTTTTCTTTTAAACACTTTTATTTGCCAGAAGCCTCGTCGTAAGTCAAGCAATGTAAAGTATCGAGACGTTGCAATCCTTGCTGCAATTTCTTCGATTGTCTTTAATGGATAGTGGCGTCTCTTGGTATTTTTATTCACGTCTGACGGATCTATACATATTCGAATGTCTTTTTTGCTTTTAATTATTACCATGGGACCAACGGCTGGAGTTGGTTCTTTGACGGGTTTTATAACCTCCATTGCAACCATTTTGTCCAACTCTTTTTTCACATTATCCCTTATTGCGTATGGTATTCTTCTTGCCGGCTTTATTTCGAACTTAGGGTTGTCTATTAAATCAATGTCATATTCGTAGTTTCGTAGGCACCCTAGCCCTTTAAATATGTCGTCATCTTTATTCACGACTAAGCTTTGAATTCTGGCTACCAGTCCCAACTCTTCGCAAGATTTTCTACCAAGTACTGGGCAAACTCGTTCTTTAACTACCTTAAAATTGACGCTTACCTGAACGTTTTTGATTACGCACTTTAAGTCTGTTTGCCCAACAACTGGTATCTTGTTTCCCGTATAACTAATTAGTTGCTTGGTGTTTGATGATGCTATTTCCCCCTTACTTTTGTGACGATGCTTTCCGGTAAAACGTTACACTGTGCCCCCGTATCTAACTTGATGTCGAACTTAGTTGATCCGACTTTAATTGACTCGATCCAATCTTCTTCGCTATTGGTGGTCAGAGAGCAAACGTACAACGTTTCTTCTCTTTCGGTGTTACTAAGCGTGTCTACTTTCTGGTTGGTCACCTCGTGCCTTCTGTTGATTTCTTTTTTCGATGCACACTGTGACGCAAAATGATTTTTTTTCTGACACTTACTGCAGGTTTTATTGAATGCTGGGCAAGAACGAGTTTTGTGTGTTGTGCCGCACCTTTTGCATGCATATTTCTTTTCGTTTTTAGTCTCTCTTTCCTTTGACTTTCTAAGTGCTAGTACGTGCGTAGATTGAGGATTCTCAATTTCTCTTAATTGTTTAGTTGCCTGTTCACTAGCCCTGCAAATTGCTGTCGCTTTTTCCAAAGTTAAGCTTTCCTCAGTAAGTAATTTTTCTCTTACTAGGTTTGCTTTTATGCCAAACACGATTTTGTCCTTAATCAACGAGTCATGCAATCCACCAAACTCGCATGTTTTCGCTAGCGTTTTCATCCTAGTCAAAAACTCGTCAAATGATTCGTTTTCATTTTGAACTGCTTTGAAAAAACTGAATCGTTCAAATGAGACATTTAATTTAGGGTTAAAGTGATTTGCGAACTTTTCCTTGATGACTTTTATATTCTTAGACTGCTGCTCGGTTAAATTGAAGCTGTTATATATATTTATAACTTCTACGCCTAAACATGTCATCAACGTGGCTGCTTGAATCTCCTCGGATTTCTTATTTAGCTGGACCGCAGTGGCGTACCATTCGAATTGCTGTATCCATTGTTTCCACGTTGTGTGCATGTCTGCTGTTAAGGTTAGGTTTTTCGGTGCTTTGATGCCCGACACTCCGGCAGCTTCTGAGCCATCGTTTGCTGGGTTTACCATTATTTCGGTTGTTTCGTTGTCTATTTCCTCTTTATTTTCTGGATTTTCGTCTTCTGACACCATGTGAAGTCGTCATTAAATAATAAGACAAACCGCGTGTTTAATGTGTAACCAATTTATTCAAGTCAAAAAGTAT
Source organism: Merzomyia westermanni (assembly GCA_949987695.1). Lineage (NCBI taxonomy): Eukaryota > Metazoa > Arthropoda > Insecta > Diptera > Tephritidae > Merzomyia > Merzomyia westermanni. The sequence goes on from OX465289.1 coordinate 103,303,608, forward strand.
ATCTCTCTAGTGATCACCAGGATCTATCGATATCTCAGTATATGATAAGTCGTTTAGAGATAATAATGAATATAAAGCTAAGTTCACATAGGTGTATTCTATGTTACAGTAGGTGATGCATCCAACCACATACGTACAACACCTTTTAATCGAGTGTACACAGCCAATAGCTAAAATGTTTCATCCCATTGAAAGACCTGTACAACTTCATTGAATATCAATAAATTTGCTCTATCTTAGTTATATTACTTTCGGCTGCGTTGCCGTTCACTGCTACTACGCTGTTGACATCATTGCGCTGTTTTGCCGCTTGCTCTGCTACCTGCAATGTGTTGCTACTAGCGGTGGGGTTTTGTGATATCGTTTTTTCTTGATATGCTTACTCAGACGCTTTGCAGTCTTGGATGTCCACTTTGTTGGAATCCTCGTATGTCGTTGTATTAATTGGTCTCGTGTACCCGCAGTTGCCAAATTTCGTTCGCGAAGCAATTTCTTCTACTGCTCCGCCTTAAGCTAGTTTATTTTGTCATTCCAGTTGCAAATTCGTATTCGTGGTTTATACGTTGCGTTGCTGCTACATCGCCGTTGCTATTTTCTTTATTTTCTAAGTGGATGCTGATCCCACTCTAAGGACAGCAATAATTATGTTTTCTGATTCTTTAACTTAAACATATGAAATTTGAAAAGTACAATATAATAAAATAATTTAATTTAGTATAAATGAAAAATGTATGAAGGCTATCCGTTTGACAATTGTGCAGAGGCTCGCGTTATTGTAGCAAGTTTACCGTCACTTACACCCGTATCATAGTGGAATCACAAGGTGAAGTAAATAAAAAGAGAAAGAAAATGAGCGCTTTCTGAAACGGTAGGGATGTATCTTTTAGAGGGAGAATGGGGTGAAACGCCAAACAGTTTTTGCTCTTTTTGGTAGAAAGGGGGGAAAATAATTTATTAAACATGTTTGTATTTGATTTAACAAAAAATATGCTCAGTGCAATAAAAAAAGACTAGCACAGCTAAAAAAATCATTTTAACGCCATTGAATGATATTTTCATTTATGGTTTTTCTTAAAATATAAAAAATTAGGCATTGAAACCCATATTGCATTTATACGATGTGGTTACAATTAAATACAAATTCGTGAATATAAAAGTGAAACGACTGCATTTGCAGATATTTTATTGTTCAACTATGGTATCTTGAGGCCAATACCTAGTGGAAGTCATTAATATTAAAATCGACTTTAGGTCTTTGAATTTTAGGACCACTTACCCAATATATATAAAATGCGTTGTTTTTGAATAAAAAGTTAAACGAAAATACTGGATAAGTTACATTTTGTTTGGCAGACTAAAAAGCAACACGACTTCAAATGGAGGGTGTGGTACGAGAAACGAATAATAAGTGACTGATTTCAGAAAGAAGAAGTTTAACCATATATACCTTCAAGACTTCAAACGCTTATTGAGATATTTGATGCGCATGTGCATTCTACATCTAAAGAAAAGTTTTTTCACTTCTGTTGGAAGTTCTATCTCTTGGCTGAGGTTCATGAGCTTCTCCGAAAAGTTATTGCTTGCGAACACGGAATCTCCATTTAACCTTTGGAACAAATGTTCTAATAAATTAATTTTCGTTTTGAACCACATTGAAGGTTTTTTAAGGCCTCCATGGGATAACTTGTCTATCCACGTAAACGACTCATCGCTTAACTCATTTGCAGTCAAGTTTAGCCTCCGTATAATATATCCAGCCAGATACTCTAACCCGTCCTCTGCCAACTCATCCAGCACATCATCCTCGCACGGTAGTGGAAAATCTTTTTGATATAGATGCCTGCACGCACGGGGCCCTGCCGCATGGAGTGTGAGTGCATTAGATATATCAAACCTGTTCGGGATGAGCCAGCTTTCTCAGTTGCCCTTCAGTAAACAATTGTCTTACATTGTTTACTAATGCCTCGTTTTCTGCCTTTTCAATTTTTAAAATTACATTCTCCAGCTCCATATTTCGAAGTTGCAACTTCAATGTTGCGATTTGGATATGCAAATCGTTTTCACTTTCACAACTTAAAAATTGCATTCGTTATTATGCAATTGTTGTATTGTTTGTGTTGTTGTTGAGCTTTCTGTCTGCCGACTCGGTGTACGGGTAACCCTGTCGAATTGTTTGTGTGGACAAATCTACCTTCACACCGACATTCCAAACAACACGAATACATGTTTTTTTACCATTCGGGAATATGCAACTGTACAATAACTTTGGTCCGATTTTTGTAAGTATGAGAAGAAGATCAGAACAATCGACCTAAGTCGATTTAGCTATGTCCGCCTATTTGTCTATCTGTTTGTACGCAAACAAGTCCCTCAGTCTCAGATATATCACTCAGTGAAAATCATGAGACGTATTCAATTATAAAGTAAGCGAGACAACTGAACACAGCACGTGCAATACTAAGCACTACCTATAAGATCGTATAAACATATAAAATCTAAGATAGTTAAGACTTTATGCCATTTAACCCCAAGACTGGACCAAAAGAGAACTGGATGCATGTGTTGTTAATACATATATACATACTTTCAGAACTAGTTTTTATTAAGGGTAATAAGTGAATGCATTTTGCAAAGATAAGCATTATAAAACATAAGTAAAAAACCATAAATTAAAGAAAACTGCACTTTGCAAACATATGCACCATTATACAAATATGTACTGTCATTCTACCGAGTCGCACGTGTCTATTACTCTATAGTGAACACAATTATGTATCGATATTTAAATCACCATACTTAGCTTGTGTTGCCTTGTCCACTATTTGCAGTACTTCCTCAGCTGAATCCCAAGACGTCAGCAGTTCCACAGCCATTGGCACCGCTTCCTTACATAACAAACGTCGGTTTTTCGTTTGCTGAAAATCATTTTTCGAAAAGAGCAATTCGCATACTCTGGAGCTTTGTGTGAGTGATACCCCGCTGCTTTTACACCACCTTTTCAGCCTCTTCTCATCCACAGGAGCACTAAAAAGGGTGAAACCCTCCGCCGGCCAAGTTTTTTTGCACAATGCGCAGCTCGGTCTTGGCATTATTAATAATTTTACGGGAACATATTAATTTTAACGATTATTTTCTTTGAGAAATAGCAGCGGAATGTCAAATTATATTGAAATGTTGCAATACAAATTTTGTTGCTCAAATTTACCAGAAAAGGGATTTACACGTAAAAATCTGAAAAAAGCAACACCTTGATAGAACAACAACACTGTTTTCGGGGACAACATTGCCTCAAAATTTTCAGATAGTCGAATGACAGAACAAAGAAGAAATTAGAGCAAGACAACTGACAGCTTAATTCACCTCGTTTATTACACTATGTACCCGTATATACATTTTATTGTTCGAATTTTCGATACTAGTCTGTTTAAATAATTGAATACATATGTTGACGAGATTATAGCAAACAATATTTATGATCAATTACTTGTCAAGAAATTAGGTTCCGAAGTGGCGCACAATTTGACGTTATAATTTGAAAAAAGTTTTATCATGGAAATCTATTTCAAATAATTTAGTAACACAAAATTGCATGGCGCAGTAAAGTCTTTAAACAAAAAGAAAGTTTACATAACAAAAGCCGAAAAGGGTAACTACGTTGTTGTACTAAATGAACACGTTTACAACAACGGGATGAAAGTATTGAAAGTTAAAAATACTCTCCCAAAGATGGTTGAATATCAAATAAGGTATGCCGATATGTTCGGTCGCCGTTTGCACAAAAGAATGCATAAATCTTTTGTAAGTATTCCCTATTTGTATGGTTTAAACAAGGCTCATTATTTCTTTTTTAAATGGTCATATAACCGCCTGGGCGATTTTGACCGCTCAACATAACTCGCCAGTAATTTCTTCGTAGCGCCAACTGGCGCTAATTGAAAACACTGCGATATCGCAAATTGGTCTTCACTTGGTCCTTCCATCGGAGTGCTGGTCTCCCTTTTCCTCTGCTTCCACCGGCGGGTGCCGATAAGAATACCTTCTGGGCTGAAGCATATTCATTCATTCGCTCAACGTGGCTTAGCCAGCGAAGCCGCTGTGTTTTAATTCGCCGAAAGCTCATCATTAAATCTTCTTCGGTACTCCCCGTCGCCAACGCGTTGGGGTCCCCAAATCTTTCAAAGAGCCTTTCATTTTCATTTATTAGCAAAGTCATTGGAATACAATACATACAGACTATAGGACGTAAATTTAACTTAAGTAATATGTAGAAAGATTGAATCAATATATGATACATATGTATGTATAAGGATAAGAGAATTTAGAAAACTGAGTTTAAAATATTTAAAAATCTGGCCTTGGTAGCGAAAAATTCAAGGAAACTGTGATGCTTAGTGAGTCAAACTCACGGATAGCACAAACAGTAGGAGTGTTACAGGCATAATTTGTTCTGAGATTATCTCCATACACAGAGCGAAAAGGCCACATAAAATTCTCTGTAAATCAGAACCAAATTTAGCGGGTTTCTCTACGATATTTTTCCAATAAGATGTCCATCTTATTACGACTGGATGTCTCTTTTTAATAAAACTGAGTAGCTAATATGTAAAACTAAAATGAAAACCTTTTCAATATAATTCAGAAGATGACCGGTAGAATTTATATGAAATCTTGTTAATTAAAATATAAAAAATAACTTATAAAAAGAAAACGAAAACCTTTTGTTCGAAACTAAAGAGGTGACCTCTAAAATTTAGATAAAACCCTTTTCAAATGAATTTAGTCGGTAACCTGTAAAAGTAAGATGAAACCATCTTTATTATAATTTCTTTATTTTTATTAGGAACTCCACTTAATTGTAATAAGGCGATGATCTTATCAATTTGAAATGACTGCCACCTAATTTTGAGAACATTGCTTTCTGAAAATAAATACCACACTGTTTCTTTAATGGTTTTTTATTTAATCGTACGAGTTTTACTTATAATCATAATAAGTTCAAGTAATCATATATAAAAAGAATAAACTTAACATATTTGCTTATAGTTTTTATAATACATATTCTTTAGAATCGTATAACGCTTATCTCTACTCTAGTAGCTGATTAAGCATCTTTTTCCAAATTTTTTTGACCCTCATAACTTTAAGGTCATTACTTAAAACTTAAAATGGATTGTATGTAAATCCTCCATTTTTAATTTTTTTTTTAATATCTTATTATTTTAATAGAAAATTAAGCGTCTTTTTTAAAATATATCTGAGTATTACAGGTTTCGCTAGATTTTAATTAAAATTATAAAAAACACATAAAAAATATACATATTTTGGTTTTTCAATTTTAATTTTTATATTTCATATAATTCTAAATGAAAATTAAGCATGTTTTTTCAGTATTTTTTGACTCTTTAAAAATGTATTGGCGAACCATCTAAGGAATCAAATTCGATAACAGTGTAATTATGTGTCTCACCCCCAACCAAATATGAGGGAAATCTTTCAGAAAAATTAAGACAAGTGTGATTTTTGACTACAATACTAACGTTATTTTCTTTTATTAAAAAATCACATATTTCGTAAATAACAAATAGTAACTGATACGCTGCGTCCAACTTTGAAAGGTTTCCCCCCGAAAATAACCGAATCTGTTCTTTTATATGAATTCAAATCGGATAAGCTTAATAATAATAATTCCCAACGGATTACCCACCATATCCCGCCCGACCGGCGCGAGGGGCGCATCCGCATAACGCGCGGATTATTCGTTCGTGCCGAGTCGTTGAAAGGCTTTGGTTTGTTAATCGTCGAGATCTAAAACTGCTCAGCTACAGAGAAAACCTCATCAGCTAAGTAAAGTAGATATAGGATAGATTATACATTAAGAAATAACTAGTTAACAGAATAAAATTATTGTTAAAAGTTAAAATAGAAGTCAAAGAATAAAAAACAATTAGTAGCTATGAATTTAGGACAGAAAGAATTGATTTTTTTATGCTGAAAAGCGAGTCTGAAATATCAAATCTACCAGAAAGAGAGTTATAATCTTGACACAAACAGCGAAAAGGCTCATTTAACTGAAAATTGGTTCGGCACTGTTTTAAGACTAGAGGTTTAAAATGCCTTGAAGGACGAGACGGTACATTGAAGTTCACTTCACTTAGAAGAAATGGGCTGGATAGTGAACCATTTAGCAATTTAATCATAAAAATAATTCCAAGCATTTCCCTCCGACTAGAAAGTGTGTGTAGATTAATGAGTTTTAAACGATTCGTATAGGGTGGCAGATTGTACGAGGGATCCCAATGAAAATCTCTTAAGGCAAATAGTAAAAATTGTTTTTGAACTGATTCAAGACGATCTACATGAACCTGGTAACGCGGGTTCCAAATTATAGAACCATATTCAAGTATCGGTCTGACTAATGTAGTGAAGAGGGCTTTAGTTACATAAGGGTCGCTAAATTCTTTAGACCATCGTTTAACGAATGCTAGGACACCTCTAGCCTTATTGACTGTTGTATTAATATGGCGGTTGAAACTGAGTTTATAGTCCATAGTAACCCCCAGGTCAACAAAATCATACACTTGCTCAAGACTATAATTTTTAATTGTATAGGAAGCTGGCTGAGAAATTCCACGCGAAAAACCCATGTGTTTACATTTTTTAAGGTTAAGTGGCATATAATTTAAATCGCACCAAGTAACTAGTGCATCTAGATCTGATTGTAGCTTATTTCTATCTTCAAATGACCCGAATGGCATGAAAAGCTTTACGTCGTCGGCATACATTAACATTTTTGAAAATTTTATTATTGTAGAAATATCATTTATAAACAACAAGAACAGAATCGGGCCAAGATGGCTTCTTTGAGGAACCCCCGAAGAGACATAAATGACATCGGATACTAAATTTTTAAACATTACTCTTTGTGTCCTGTCACTAAGGTAAGAAGAGATCCAGCGATTGAGACCCGGCTGGAAGCCCAACTGATCGAGTTTATGAATAAGTAATGAGTGACACACTTTGTCAAAAGCTTTGCTGAAATCCGTATAAATAACGTCGGTTTGCAGATTTTTTCTAAAGCCATTTGAGACATGACTGGTAAACTCAAGTAAATTCGTAACTGTGGACTTTCCCTTACTGAACCCGTGTTGGCAGTCAGCTATCAAAGTAGAGATCGGACCCGTAAGTTGATTTGTAACAATAGCTTCAAACAATTTTGGGATGGCAGAAAGCTTTGCGATGCCACGATAGTTCTCTATAGAAGACCTACTCCCGCTTTTGGAAAAACACCACACTTTAGTGATAGATTGAACAAATTGGTAAGGGGTTGGTAAATATGGTTCGCACATTTTTTCAAGAAACATGTAGGAATCCTATCAGGACCATATTTAAAAGATACTTTTAAGGTAAATTAGAACATCTTTGGCGCATATAATTGGTGAATTAATTGAATTTGTCCCGTGTAGCTTATGAAGATAATTTTGAAAGTTTGAATTGGTGACAGCAGAATAGTTAGAAGTGAAAAATTTAGCAAATTTTGCGATATAATGATTATCGCTAGATATAATGTCTTGATATTTCATGGCTGAGGGAAACACTGATAATTTACGTTTAGAATTTACGAAACCATAAAATGACTTTGGATTGAGAATAATGTCTCTTTTGGTTTTAGAGATATAAGCTTTATATCACTTTTTATTTAAATCTATTTACTTCCGACGTAGAATGGAATACAGTAGGTAATGTTTATTTAATCCGGATTTCTTATATAAATTAAATGATCGCGTTTTCCTATTTTTAAGAGCCTTAAGCTCTTTAGTAAACCAAGCTTGCGTAGGATGATCATAAGTTACTTTACGTTTAGGAATAAACTTCTCAAATAGGCAGTAAATAGTTTGATTGAAATGTGAGACGTTTAGATCGATATCACAACCAAATTCATGCCAAGTTAATTTAGACAGTTCTTTATTTAATTTCTTGTAGTTTGCTTTGGAAAAGTTAAAATCAAAGCTACTAGACTATTTCCATAGAAGGGTGGAAAAGGTCTTCTGGTAAAACCAACGGATCACAACGATTTACAGAAAATTGGTTTATAGCATTAACATACACTAAATCTAAGACTTTCCCAAACTTGTTAGCGGTAACATTTATTTGATTAAGGCAAAGATCGGAAATTCCATCTAAAAAGTCATTGAATCCTAGTTTGGACGGATTTGGAATAATGTTACCATCAGATATGTTCCACGATATATGAGGTAAGTTAAAATCACCCAAAACAATAATTGAATCTGAAGCTTTAGTCATAAGGTAAACAGTTTTGAGCAGAGAAACATGTTGCATGTAGACTGAAAAATCTGATGCTGGAGGGATGTAGCAAACATATAAGTACATAGAGACGTTGTCTAGTTGAAGGCGGATGCATTTGAATTCCATGAAATCGATGTTAGGAATATTAACCTCTTCTGAAGGGATGGAGGAATGAACGGCAAGTAGAACACCACCCCCGACTCTGTTCAAGCGATCATTTCTATATACTTGATATTCATTACATAAAAAATCTGAATTGAAAACATGAGGTTTTAGGCAAGTTTCGGTAAAAGCAATTACGTTATATTTACAATGAAAAGGTTTCAAAAAGAGATCAGTTAATTTGGTATTTAAACCTCTGACATTTTGATAAAGGATATTCACAGATTTAGTGCTCAGTTTTTTGACTCAACGTTATTACGAGAAATTTTCGCTACATTTTGAACATTCCTATTCGGTCTGTATTCAAACTCCCGCGCAAGAGCCCCGGGAGGCCAAAAAGAGCTGTCCAAAAGAGTATCGAAATCTTTCCCAGATACATCAATCTTAAACGAAGACATACTTCTTTGATATGTGAAATTAAATTTTCTAACAGTTACGCTTTGATCTTTAACTTTAGAAGAAATATGGGACAACAAATCATCCTCGGTAGTGTCTGGATGGAACCTAGACACAAAAATAGATTTTTTGCGAGGAACCACAACCAGCTTACCAACGGTTGGTTCAGACTCCATTGCAATAGTTGGAATTTCCTGGTTTTTCCTAGTGGACATTTTTGAAGGGGCGTTCTTCGACGTTGCTCGGACAACCGTACTAGGAACTGGAGAAGCCAAATCTATAAGTTCAAGGAAATATAAATTTCCTTTGCAATAGGACCTAGTTCTCTAAAAACAAATTCGGGCTGAAAAAAGTTATTAGTTAAAATAGAGTTTGCAAATCTTATTGCTGATTTTATTCCTAGAGATAAACGAATATTTATTCTGGACGTTATACTTCTGGTATATGTTTTATGAATTTGTTGTTCAGCTCCAAATCTAAATGACCATAAGCATTTAAGGGGTCCTAGCTTCCTAATAATAGTGGGGTAGTGTACAAGATTTTGGTGTTTGGGTTTTAAAGTATCTTTAAATAAACATTGATATAGTCCATTGTGCTCTTCAATCAATAACACACAGTCAATTATTTTAATCAAAATAACTAAAAACTTATAAACACCATCATTCTGTGGGATAAGATCGCCAATCATAAGTAATATAAAGTGGGAGGAAGTTTTCATTTGCTTAGCATTCATTTTAAAATTATGACCTTTTTTTACAGGAGGAGAAACATTACCGAATTCTGTTTCTCCATATTGAAACATTTGCTTCCGGGAATTGAAAGTTTCCAAAGTGAAATATTTGTTTCGTATATAAAATAATGTAATATTTGACTAAAATTATATTTGCATACCCCACTGAACAAATCATGTAGTATGTTATCGGAGACATGAAAATTTGAAAGGGAATTGAATGCAGAATTTTTTTTACTACCAGTTATAGCTGGGTCGCTTAATGTAATATCAAGTTCATAATTAATATTATTTCTTAAAGAATCGGGATATTCGATACAATCAATGCGCGTTTCGTTCTTGCTGCGTTTGCATACTCTATAAAAAGAGTTTGACGAAAATGAAACCCTGTATCCTAAAGCTGTGTTGTGGCCTAAGTTATCACCTGAAATTTGAACAAGCCGCACATAAATTGTGAAACGTTTACCACCTATTTCAATATTCAAACCATCAACAATATTTTTTTAAAGTGTCTATAAGTGGAGTGAAGGCAATATTAATACCCTACTGACATATATCTGTGCTTTTCAAAAATCCGCCTACAAATACATTCAGGAGCCTACCAGCTTGATAGTTAGGGATTTTTGGAAAAGTGCAATCATTTGTCTTTTATTTGAAAAGGTATATCAGTCCGCAATATTCCTGCCTTAGCGCTGGTAAAAGTCGGATTATTATTTAAAATAATTCCAGACAAGTTATTGCTTATTACATACTTTTGCGGATGATTAATTAGCTTCAAAACTACCAATTCTTTGAGAAACCTATATTCAGAAAGCACATCTAATATATATTTCGCATTTTTTCTTGAGACAGAACTTGATTCCCATAATTTAGAATTAACGGGTTAATAACACTGGACCACGAATTTTAACTTTTTCTCTTTACCAGAAACGCCGTTATGAAATTCGTATGTAAAGACACCTCCTGATTTCGAAAATTGAGTTCATTTTTGATTCTATGGTACCGTTTTTGAGATATTTGCAATTTACCGTTATTCGAAAAAACCAAAAAGATGGCTTTCTTTAATTACGTATATGTCACGAACGGGTCAAGCAATTGCAAAAAACAGAACACAAAGACGATAAAATTTGCTATATTGCATCATCCATTGTTTTTTGCTCAACCAGATCGCTTTCGAGATATTAGCTTATCATTTCAGATTTTTAATTTTTTTTATGAAAAAATATGAAAAAAATTACTCTTTGCGAGGGCAGCATTCCAAAACCACCACTTTTTTTTACGTAAAGCTCTGTTTAATTAGAAAAAAGATAAGCTATCATCGGAGAAAATCGATGCAAAACTACGTAAGTTATAAGCGATGAAATGAAAATACCCAGGTTGCGCAACTTCAATTATGTATACGAGTACATACATACGAGTATATTAAAGGTATAAAGTGCAAATGGGATATTATCCGGATAAACGAATAACACCAGACCAATGATAATACTTTTGCTTTAAATAAATCAAATAGTACTTTTAATACTCGAATTGTTTTATAGTAGGTAGAGTGGTTGCATCGAAAGGAAGAGTGGTTGGGTTCGAAACCTGCTGTAGGCATGTAGTTATAAACATGCATTTCCGTCACTTATGGGTAAGTATGCCGGTAGATTTTCAAAATTATGAGACACAGAAAATTTTTAAATCCTACATCTAAAGCAGGTATTATTTTCTTTTCCCGGCTTCGTATAAAAAGGAACCTTTCTGTCTAGGTAAGATTTGATTTTTTCAATTTTATTCTTGTTCCGAGTATAAATATGAGTTAATGCGCCTTGAAACTTCATAACATGTGCAAGGCTCGTCGGAGATAGTTCAGTTCATAAGTCAAATTTCAAAACCGTGATTTATTAAAAAAAATAAAATGAGTAAAAGGACGCGAGAATTTGAGTGTAATAACGATCCAGATATGTTCTGTTTCATGTGTGGCCAATATACTATCATAACGACGAGTGTTCTCAGATCATATTAAAACTTTATACTCCAAGTATTTTGGCGTTGAGCCTAAAAATGCTGAAAACCCATGGACACCGAACACTTCGTGTACATCGTGTCGAGTAGAATTGATTCAGTCGGAATCAGGACAACAAATAAAATTTGATACACCAATGACATGGAGAGAACCTACTTGGAATCCGGTAGAGTGTTATATTTGTCAAACAAAAGTACTTGGCGTTGGAAGATCAAGAAGAGTAACCTATGCTAGCGTACCTACAGTGACATTACCAGTACTACATTCAACGGCAGTTGCGGATCCAGTTCCATTGTCAACAGTACTATCTGAGTGCGGGAATCAAGTTGTACTGAATTTCGCATGGGAAACGAGAGAAACGTTCTGTCACAAGCACAATTAATGATTGGATAAGAGATTTGGAACTATCCAAGGAAAAGGCCGAGATCCACACTTCTCGTATGCAACAATTTAAATTTGTGTCATCCGATGCTAAGGTGATATATTGTAGAACTCGTCACGAACCATTTTCCAAACACTATACCAAGAAAGACAGTATATGCTACTTCAACGACATTCCTGGTTTATTCAAAGAGTTTGGTCAAACATATGATTCAAAAGAGTGGCGATTGTTCATAGACAGCAATAAACTGAGTTTGAAGGCTGTATTATTGCATATTCGTAACAAAAAGCCTTCTATCCCGATCGCACATGCAGTAAATACAAAGGAAACCTACGAGAAAATGCAAAAAATACTCAAATTTATAAAATATGAAGAGCATGATTAGGAAATATGTTCTGATCTCAAAGTCGTTGCAATGCTATGCGGTCTACAAAGTGGCTACACCAAGCACTGCTGCTTCCTCTGCAAGTGCGATAGCCGAACTCGTAAGGACCACTACATCAGAAAGGATTGGCCGGAAAGAGTCGAGTTTACCGTTGGTGTGGATAACATCAAATACACCCCTCTTGTCAAGAAAGACAAAATCATACTTCCACCCTTACACATCAAGTTCGGTCTCATTAAAAACTTTGTTAAGGCTTTGGACAAAGAAGGCGAAGCATTCGACTATTTGAAAACAATTTTTCCAGATATTTCTCAAGTAAAGATAAAGGAAGGTATTTTTGTTGGACCACAAATAAAAAAGTTGACCAACAATAATCAATTCAAAGGACCACTCTCATCAGTTGAGGCAGCAGCGTGGGAATCCTTTGAAAAGGTCGTTGCTTCTTTTCTCGGTAGACACAAAAGCCCTAACTACGAGCAGATAGTGAACGACTTAATTAATAATTATGCGAAAATGGGTTGATATTAAAGGCTTATTAAAATTAATTTCCCAAAATTTTATAACTTGTTTACCTAACTAATATTTTCTTTCCAGGCGTAAATATGTCTTCAAAAATTCACTTCCTCCACTCACATTTGAGCTTTTTTCCGGCAAATCTTGGCGACGAAAGTGACGAACATGGCGCAAGGTTTCATCAGCAAATGAAAATATTTGAGAATCGATATCAAGGATTCTGGGACTTCGCAATGATGGGTGATTACTGCTGGTTTCTCATAAGAGAAACCGATCCTAAACTGAATAAGCATCAAAGTAGAACACATAATTATTTCGACTGCATAGTAAAATCAAATTAACAAAAAACAATCTTTATGTTAGAATATAGTATAAACATAGATAAACTTAAAAAAAAGTTAAAACTATGGGTAATTTCATTCATAAATTGAACTTTTAACTCAATAGGAAGCGAGCATATCTAGATATTTCACTCTTCTTTATACCATACATACGTTTTGAATTGCGTTGAAATTGCGCAACTTGGGTATTTTTATTTCATCGCTTATTACTTACGTAGTTTTGCATCGATTTTCTTCGATGATAGCTTATCTTTTTTCTAATTAAACAGAGCTTTACGTTAAGAAAAAAATATCTGGAAAAAAGTTGTGGTTTTGGAATGCTGCCCTCGCAAAGAGTAATTTTTTTTATCTTTTTTCATACTAAAAAACTAAAATCTGAAATGATAAGCTAATATCTCGAAAACTATCTGGTTGAGCAAAAAACAATGTATGATGCATTTATAGCAAATTTTATAGTCTTTTCGATTCTGGAAACTTTTTTGCAATTGCTTGACCCGTTCATAAGATATACGTAATTAAAGAAAGCCATCTTTTTGGTTTTTTCGAATAACGGTAAATTGCAAATGTCTCAAAAACAGTTCCATAGAATCAAAAATGAAGTCGATTTTCGAAATCAGGGGTGGTTTTACATACGAATTTCATAACGGCGTCTCTGGTAAATTTTGGCCGTCGACCAGTGTAATTTCAACTATTGGTGACGTTATATGTTCTGTTATAGATTTTTGAATATGTAGAATGTGTTTTCTCGAAAAATGTGGATAATTGTGAAGCTCAAGAGTAAATGCAAGGATTGAATGTTTGAAGCTCCAAAGGCATGTAAGTTGAGGCTCATCAGAGCATTGTAAATGTTTACCAGGCTCTTGTGAAACTGGAGCAGGTCCGTCAAGGTGGACCCCCCCACAGAAGCGATAGGTTTTGAAATAAAATCAGTATGTGGGAATTATGTGCTATTTATATGCTACCAGATAAGCAGTCGCCCGCTCGGAAAAGAGAGGCTGTTGGCAAGGGGGGAGGGCCACGATATCCCCAATCGGCCGATCTGAAATTGGAGGAGCCTATAATTATGTGCTATTTATGTGCTCAACATTTTTGAAAGGTGTTTACGGCGGAGTCGTTCCAATGACGCGCTCGCACGTAATAGGGATAGGAAAGAAAAAAGGCAACGCGTTAATAAATAAATAAACACCGGAGTTCAATGTAAATAATTACAACGGATATGTGGTTTTTATTAAAGTAGAAGTGAATTAAATATACAATAGGGTTGTGAATATAAAACGATATGGAAAGTGATGGAAACTGGTAATTACCTGGGATGGCTGCTGGTGACTCTTGTACGCTCCATAATCAAGTGTCCGAGCCCTTTCTTTAAATTTTGTTCTATACCGCAGCCGAATGCTCACTTTCATTAGGTTCGGAGGGGTAAGAGCTGTTATCGGTAAAAGAGATAAAACTAACCGCACGGGCAGATACGTAAAGCTGCACAAATACGAGTGGCGACCGTGATATTTAGGCCGGTGGCCTAAACATGCCGGCCCCCTTGCGACACGCAACCTTTGATCAAATGACAGCCGCCAGCAACCATTCCGATTTACATAAAAGTTAGGATATACACCCAGTGAAATGAAATATGTGTTAAACATCATAACAATAGAAGTGTATGCAAATATTTATCAAAAACACAAAAAAAACTTAGTATAGGGATCATACGCCACTACCCGCAGCCTCCTCTTGACACCTGTTGGGGATGAGAAAAGAAAGGTTATTATATAAGTACGTAGTTTTGCCTAGTTCAATGCACCTTATTATTGGATTTCTCCTTTCTGGAGTAGCGTGTCGAAAGTAATTGGAAGCTTACTGTTGGTAGGCCCCTGATACGATTAGGCCGAAAATCGTGGCCTGTGCTAGCAGCCCGTTGATACTCGACGGTGGGGTACCGCTTAGCATCAGGCTGGCATACACGTCGGCGCCTAGCGTAAGGCGAACTGGAGAGGCCCAGAAGAATTCGGGATCTGCCAACCTCATAAATTGGAAGGGAGCCGCTACAGTTGCGTCGATGGTTGAGACCGGGCTCATTCGATGGTGGCGTGCAAGGACTGTTGCTTGAGTCACCCCGAACTTACCCCGAAATACCAGCGTGCACCTGATCGGCCGGGTCCCACCAACACGTTCTAGATGTAGCTCGGTACCGAGTTCATCGTCAATGACCGTCGTTGGTGAGCACGGGTCGACCAGGGCACGGACAAAGTGTAGTGCGCCATCGGACTCAATGCACACCATGGCGGTGGGGGCGATGGCGACAAAATCGCATGATGATGGCTGCGGCAGGCACGTTGGCTGCTCTACCGGTCCGGAAGGTCGCAGCTGTGGCGTTGGGGTGGCAATTGTGGTGTCACTAACAAATTTGCGGGCTTGGTAAGGTGCCGTCCGACCTGTTGGGCGTCGTGATGAGCGGAAAGGACGTGTTTCTGCGTCACCCCTTCGGACATCAGTGGGACCTTGAGATGATCCGAAAGGACGTGTTTCCGAGCCACCACGATTCACCTTAACAGGCTTTGAGGATGGGCGGAAAGGACGTGTTTCCGCGCCTCACTGACGTGGTGTTAATGTTCGGGCCGTCTTTGTCTCGCGTGTTCTCCGGCGCTCGTGACGTAGTAGCGGTTGGAAAGGACGTGTTTCCGAGCCGCAGAGCGGGGGAGGTTGTGTTGTAGCTGCCTTGATTTCTTCTTCTTCTTCTTCTGCCACCTGCTCCGCCCAAGACTTGGTTGTCTCGGTGAGGGTTATGGACAGTGCGTCGTCCGATATCTCTCCGTCATCCTCCCTAGACGGAACCGTTTGCCGAGGGTGCGCGGGAACTTGTGCCGCGACGTCGTCCATGTGAAGGGACGTATGGTGAGGCTCGTTGCAGCGCTAGCAGCGGTCCTTGCTAGGGCATATTTCCGGTCGGTGGAAAGGGGACAAGCAATTGGGGCAGTACTTGTGTATAAGTACCACCCGTAGTCTTTCCTCTGCCGACATACCTCGGTACTTCTGGCAAAACCGTATGCCATGGTTGTTGTTGCATAACCGACACGGTATGGTGAAGATGTTGGACCGCTCCTCCGTTTTTGCGCGTGTGGTAGTAAAACGAGTCATTCTAAGAAATAAACCCGTTAGTAGGCCCGTAGTTTTTGTCTGGCTGGGTGGCTTGTGAACATAAACGACTGACATTGACGGTATTTTGGTTTGGCATATTCAATTTTTTTTTTTTCGAAATGATTAAAAAGGATGCTAAAAGTTTAAACGTTTACAAACGTTTAAACTTGTTGCGTGAATATTTCCCTTCTGGCACCTTTGTCACGTTTTGACACTTTCCTTCCCCCCGAAAAAAGTAGAAGTGTCTTGGTAATTTATGTGTTGGGTAACTCCTTGGAAATAGAGAGTTAACATATTTTGGTGAAGCCGTTTAAAAAAGGGAGAATAGTGTGAAGGTTTCTGCATTCACGAAATAGTTATGTGATTGTGCAATTTTATTTGTATAGATTTAGATGAAATGCATTCATTTATACATGCATTCCCGCTGGTTCGTGTAGTGAGGCATAACCAGCTGATTAACACAGTGGTCTGTCAGCTCGCAAATCACCCACCTTTGTTGTGCTGCAGATGTAGTCAGCGATTATGTGCTGCCACATCCCACCGATGATGTCTGTCTCACTTGGCAATGTAGAGGCGGAGACTGATGCATCGCGACAGATGGGGTAATACATCCATGAACAAATTTAATCGAATCGGTTGAAATTCTGAAGAATGCGGTGAAAAATATTTTCCGTGTTTCTGTGCCAGAAGTCGCGAGTTTTTTGGCCGTGCCAAATGAAAACCACGGGGGGAAGCAAATAATCTGTCAATAAATGTTCAATTGAAGTATATTTCCCCACCTTATCTATCGTATTTGTGTGTTTGATTATATTTTACTGTTTAACAACGTACTGGCATGCGAATTTATTTGAAACGGCACAATTGGCAATACCCCATGTATACTCGTATATGTATATACATACGTAGTTGTCAATATTGTACCTAGGCTAAATTATATTATATTTATATATATAATTATGTTTCGACTTCCCCCGTACTTCGCATAAGGTGGCGAATAAATTCCGCCGCTCGATACGGTACGCAAAAAAATTGGGGGGTTTTTGTAACGATTAAATACCCGTGTGTGCCAACTCGGATTGGCACTAATCGTTACGCAAAGTGGCTACGCTCATTCATTCAGCACTGGATACATTTCTGAATGAATGTCATCATGGAAAATTTTTTCACGAGGTAAGTTGTAAAAATTTTATGTTGGACATTTTTCCTCGTAAATTAATGTTTTTTCTTTTCTTTTCAGGTGATGCATGGATAAACGGGACTTGTGGAGACTCCTGGAGGTAAGTATAAATGGAGGCTGGCCGAAATCCTGTATCATTTCGGTCGGAGTCCTACAACCACACACATATATATGCATATATGAAGACTGATTTCAATCACGTACTCATCATTTTCTTTCCTTTTTGTTTCAAGTCGACACAAATATTGCTAATTTCTCCACATGTGGCCAATCGTAAACAGAAATTCTCTCTATAAGATGATTCAACATTACTTCAGTTGATTTTAGCGACCAAACAAAAATATGTCTTTCCTAAAGAGTATGAGGCGAGCTCATCTAATCAGAGTTTTGGGAAGATTCGATCATTTTGCTGCAATTTCTTCGCCGGCTACCCTTCTTGTCTTTGTTCTTGGCAATGCATTGCTTTTATAAAAAGTAAACTACACATTTTCAAGGCCAAATTAAATTCAGAAACGCAATGCAAAATTAAAGCATAAATTAGCAATCGAGCAAATCAAGTAACTTCGACACAACCGCTCTCCAGTTCAGTGCTCTAGGTTCCAGCTAGAAAGGTTACAAGCGTTCCAACGTCTGCTGGTTCAGTTTAGTAGGTGCTCCGTATTCGTGGTAGAAAGATTTTGTGGAGGCAATAAATATTTTGAAAAGCGGTCGCGCGCAGGTTGTTGCATAAATACAAAAATGTCAAATCAAAGTGACCAGAGTAGAAGTGGTGTGATGGCATCTAAACCAGCAGCAGCAGCGTACATACCAAATGGCTTGAAATTCTTGTTTGGTGGCCTAGCTGGTATGGGTGCGACGATGATTGTCCAGCCATTGGATTTGGTTAAGACAAGCATGCAGCTCTCGGGTGCAGGTGGTGTCAAAAAAGAGTATGACAGTTCATTTGATTTCTTAAAAAAAAATGGATAAAAATGAAGGTCCATTAGCGCTCTATAAGGGTATCGGCGCGGCTTTGTTGCATCAAGCCACCTACACAACGACGTCTGGGAGTATACATACCTTATCGATACATATCAGACGTATTACAAAAAGGCACCCGGTATTTTAGAAACTATGTCAATGGGTGTTGCAGCCGGTGCTTGTGGCGCTTTTATCGGCACACCCGCTGAAGTAGCCTTAATATGCTATCGAAATTTCCATTATTATACTATAAAGAAAAACTTGTTCATGACATTTTAATTTTGTACAAGAATTTTGTATAAGCGGAATCGCATAACAAAAAAATATTTCTCAAATTAAAACTTTAATAGATAGTACTATTTATTAGTAAAACAATATATATTGTAATTTTTTGGTAGCAAAAACTTAGCAAAAAAACTTGATCTCAACGTAGAAGTAGATGTGCTAACAGCAGACTCAACTGCAGATGTCGTCAATGCAATTCTAGAGTTTTTGCTGTACCAACGAAATCAAATACCATTTGTTTACAATACATACAAATATTATGTGGGATTGTGGTCGGAAGATGGTGAATCTAGTGTCAATGGGCACTTGAAGACCGAATGGTGTCGATGCTAACAATAGCAGTAGTGAGCTTAACTGTGAGGAGAAGAATCTGTCAAGTCCTACATGGTGGGAATCAGATATTTTGGTGCGTGGTTTTAAGTAGAAACCCATGAAGGGTTTAAGTATATGGACAGAGTGATATGAATTCAAATATTTATGACGACTACAAGGTTTATTGGTTGTACAGGGTGGCTGATGAATTTTGCTACATTAAGAAACTCAAATAATTTTTTTTCAGTATATGGAATTAATTTTTCTTTTATTCATGTTAAAGCTCATTAAATTTTATTAAATATAGCTTAATTAGTTTTAAAAATAATGGAATTTAAATGCCCCCCCTGCTCGTCGATGCATGTGCGGCATCTTACCAAAAAGTTGTTCATTACTGCTTGGAGAGTTGAGACAGGAATAGCCGCAATTGTTTCTCGAATGGATTGCCTTAGTTCATTCAAATTTGTTGGTTTTGCTTTGAAGACTTCCTGTTTGCAATAACCCCACAAGAAAAAGTCAGGTGCAGTAAGGTCAGGCGACCTGGGTGGCCAACGGAATGTGGAGTTTCTGGATATCAGCTTATTGGGAAATTTTCGTCGCAATTCTGTCATAACAGGTTGGGCTATATGAGGAGCTGCACCATCTTGCTGAAACCACACAGAGTTGAAAGAAATTCTCATTCGGCGTAATTCTGGATAGAAAAACTCTCTCAACATGCTCAAGTAACGGTCTCCAGTAACCGTAACGGTGTGACCGTTTTCTTGGAAGAAGTAGGGCCCGACAATGCAGCGTGATGAAACTGCACACCACACTGTGACACGAAGTGGATGCAATTCCGTCTCATGGAGTATCTGTGGGTTGGAAGCACTCCATATTCGACAATTTTGTTTGTTTATGTTGCCGTTTAAATCGAAATGGGCCTCGTCAGACATGAAAAGACAGTTCAACATGTTTCCATCCTCTTCCACCATTTGAAGCATCTTCTGGCAAAATTCCAAGCGAATCGGCAAGTCTGCAGCGTTCAGTTTGTTGGCCATTTGAATTTTATATGGGAATAAGTCCAAATCTTTGTGCATAATTGACTGTAATGACTGTCTGCTTACACCCATTTGAGCAGATAAGCTTCTTGTCGAAACACGTGGATTGTTTTGTATGGCAGCAGCTACAGCAGCGATTGTTTCCTCCGTTCGAACTGAAGGGTTTCGATGGTAAGGTCTTCTGTTGACTGTCTCATGCTCGGCAAAATTGTTTACAAGTCTTATTATGGTCCATCTGCTCGGAGGATTGCCGCCAAACGTGCGCCTATACTCTCTTTGAACCGAAACTACGGAGTCCAGTGCGTTATAGCGGCGGACAATCCAAATTCTTGTTTCAGTGTCCCAGTTATCCATTTTTGTTAAATGTAAAAGTCAATCTGCAAAATAAAAAAAAATTTACCAGATTCATTAAATAGAAAAAAAGTTATTTAATTTTTTTTTGGTAGCGGCTTTCATTAGCCACCCTGTATATTAACATAGACGTGTGCATATGTGCATAAGTATGTGGCATGTGAAAGCTTTACAATAAAGCTAGACTTATTTATTTCATTTCAGGTTGTACATATTTAAGAACAATCAGCGAGGCAGAGAAACCTGCATAAGTGGGTGCACGCAGATTTTCACCAATGGGCGATTTGTAACAAACCGGTTCGGTGTTCCACCATCCTCAGTGTTTAGTTTCGTTCTAGAACTAGTTACATCTTTTGCTAAGCGAATTTATGTATTGCATATTATTTCTTAATTATTATTTAATATAAGAATTTATATTATTTTATTTTTTATAGAAATTCGATGAGGTCGATGGACAATCCGTTACCCCACTCACCATGGCGGCCATTATGGGCAATGTGACGTTAGTCAAGACGCTACTCACGCAATACGACATCGATTTGGAACAAGAAGGCCATGTAGTTGTCGATGTTTATGTTTGAACGAGTGCGTTTATTTTCTTGTGGTGGGTCGGTTCTTCCGATTGTGGTAGGCCGCAATGGCGTCGTTACATTTCTGTTAAGTCGCTTCGACCAAGCCATGACCTCCCTAATTCGTAATGTAATTAGAAGTGGAATTAGGGAGATTTAGAAGTGGAATAAGATTAGTTCTCACCATTCTTGTTACCGGATGGTAGTGGGACCAACTTCGTGATTGGTCTGGTAGTCTGGCCCCTCGCGGTATCAAGCACGACGACTCGGTCTCGGTTATCTGGTCCACGGTGTAGTTGGGAGATTCGTCCTAGTCTCCATTCGTTGGGAGGTAGGTTATTTTCCTTTAGAACGACTAGGTCCCCTTGTTTCAGGTTTGATTGTGGATGTTTCCACTTTACACGTTTCTGCAGTTCGGTGAGGTACTCGGTTTTCCATCGTTTGCAAATACGTTTGGTGAAGGGACTTGAGGTTCTCCCATCGGTTGACCAGCGAGGCGCGATTCTCGCTAACGTCGATCTCCGGTGGGGCTAAAAGATGCCCTCCAACGAGGAAATGTCCCGGAGTCAGTGGCTCCAAGTTGGACGGCTCGTTGGAAGATGGACTGAGTGGTCGAGAGTTGAGACAAGACTCGATTCGAGAAAGTAAAGTAGAGAACTCTTCAAGAGTAAATTTATGATCGGAAGCGACCTTTTTAAAGTGAGTTTTAAAACTCTTCACCCCTGCTTCCCACAGTCCGCCCATATGAGGAGCGCCTGCTGGTTTGAAGTGCCAGGTCAGGGTTTGATGGCAGTAGGTCGACAGGGTTTGGTTGCGAGCGTCTTTTAGAAAGGCCTTGAACTCTGAGCGGAGGGCTCGGGAGACTCCGACAAAGCTAGTTCCATTGTCGGAGTAGATGTTCTTTGGACATCCTCGTCTGGCAACAAACCTGTCCAACGCTGCTAAGAACGAGGCGGTGCTAAGATCACAAGTGGCCTCCAAGTGAATAGCCTTGGTCGTGAAGCAGACAAAGAGGCAAACGTAGCCCTTTGATAGACGACATCCTCTCCCGCTGTAGGACTTGATGTCGAAAGGTCCGGCGAAATCTACACCGGTGTTTGTGAACGCGCAGGAGAAGGTGGTGCGTTCTGGTGGAAGGTCGCCCATCAGTTTGGTCGCCGCTCGTTTTCGAAAGATCGTGCAGACCTTGCAGTTATGGATGGTTGACCGGATCATATTTTTCACCTTAGGAATCCAATATTGTGTGCGTAGGATCCGCAGCATTAGTTGGTTTTCGCCATGCAAGGAGATCTTGTGGACAAACTGGACGAGCAGACGGGTGAAACAGCAGGCGTAAGGAAGGATAATTGGATGGCGTTCGTTAAAGGCGAGATCATGGGATGCAGAGAGACGACCACCCACTCGCAAGATATTGTGGCCGGCAGGACTTCACTTTTTGTCCCAACGGGTTTGCCGGTTTTTAAATCCCTTAGTTCTTCAGAATAATGTTTCTGTTGATATATTTTGATAAGACGTCGAGTCGTATCCATAATTTCGTCGGGCGAAATGAGGTATGACTCCGCTTTGAAAGAAGATTTTGTTTTGGGGTTAGTTCTTTGAGAGAACCTCACAATGTATGATATGACCCTCAAAGCCCTTGAAAAATCAGAAAACCTTTCGAGAATGTCCTCGTTATCCTGTATTTGCTTAGTTGTATGAACTTGTACTCTCTTTTCTTCGATGTTTGTACCATAATATTTTTCTTGAGTTGGCCATTTCGTCTCGTCTTCCTGTAACCAAGAAGGTCCCTGCCACCACAAAGCGTGGTTTACTATATCCTTCGCTGATAGTCCTCTGCTGGCCATGTCTGCTGGGTTTGATGCGGAATCTACGTGTCGCCAGGCTTTATTTCCCACCTTTTCTACAATTTTCGTTACTCTGTGTGCCACAAACGTTGACCAAGCGCACGGTGGTTTCCTGATCCAAGCTAAGACTATAGTTGAGTCAGTCCATAGGTGAACATTGAAAGTGCCTAAGTTAAGGTTTTCTATAACAGATTCTATGGTTTCGGCCAACAAGACTGCTCCACAGAGCTCCAATCGGGGCAGGGAAATTGTTTTGATTGGCGCGACTCTTGTTTTCGCCATTAATAAATTGACGTAGATCTGGTCCCCTATCTTTGCTCGTAAGAAGATTGTGGCTGCGTAGGCTTTTTCTGATGCATCGCAGAAACCGTGTATTTCCACAACGTTGAATGGCGTGAAATGCACCCATCGAGGTATTTGAATTTTATTGATTTCGTGGTAGTCCTGCATGAAGCTTTGCCACCGATCTAGGGTTAGTGTAGACACTCTTTCGTCCCAGTCAGTCCCCTCTAGCCATATGTTCTGCATAAGTATTTTGGCAACTATGACGACCGGTGCCAACCAGCCTAACGCGTCGAAGAGTGGCGAAGTGGCACAGATATAAATCTCGGTGTAGATTTAATTTGCCTTTGGGAACACAAAGTATTGAATGTAATTCCCTGAATAGCCAAACCAATATAAGCCAAAGTGATAAACTATAACGCAGTTGTGTTTGTCCAGCAATATGGGACAGTGGTGTGATTTATTTAAGAGATAAATAAATGATAAAATAAATTGAGACTTTGTCCGTAATCAATAATATTAACAAGCTACCCAATGTAGTAATACCGTCGTAAATGCGCAACGATTTTGTATTGTTTGCAGTGAATTTTGTGTTGGCTCTATAAAAAGCATCAACCAAATGAGAATCAAGCGATGTAGTCACTCAAAGCATTTCCACAGTATGTGGCAAATAAGAGATATACAGTGCAGTGATGTGTATACAAAAAAAAATAAAAAATTCACTGACTGCCTGCCTTGAGCTGTGTCGGATAAGTCTTACTACTGGTGAGGGACTTAACCGATAGTCAAAAGGCGAAAGTGTGCTCACGAGAACACGAATTTCTCACTTGCTTTGTTTTTAGGAGACAATCACAAATTCACTCGACACGTTCTTAACGCATGTAAAAAAAAAAGTGGTGCATGAACCAAAACTTACCAACGTACCTTGTGAAATAAGCGATGAAAGCTGCAAGTGATGACTGCTGCAATTGTGCTGTGACAGTGGATGTGATATTAATGTGTGATGCGATCTGTATGGATGCGTTCTTAATGGACTGTATGTGATGATGTGATTGTATTGATGATGTGATTTGTATGGATGCGTTCTTAATGGACTGTATATGATGATGTGATTGTATTGATGATGTGATCTGTATGGTGATGATTTGACTGTAGGTAATGATGTGACTGTATGTGTCTATGTGTGCTTTTGCCGTCACTCGCTGGTATAGCCTTCGCTAGTTAAATGTTTATTTATTTTTCTCGCTACTGCGTTTAATTCTGCGAATAATTATTTAATTATATGTTGGCGCTGGTTTGCAATAGTTTTATTAATTGGCTGGGAATTTGCAAATTTCTTTTTTAAATATTGTTGTTTTCCTGGCGCGATAGGACCAATGTTTACAGCGGAGTCGTTCCAATGGGATAGGGATAGGAAAGAAACCAGGCAACGAGTTAATAAATAAATAAACACCGGAGTTCAATGTAAATAATTACAACGGATATGTGGTTTTTATTAAAGTAGAAGTGAATTAAATATACAATAGGTCTGTGAATATAAAACGATATGGAAAGTGATGGAAACTGGTAATTACCTGGGATGGCTGCTGGTGACTCTTGTACGCTCGATAATCAAGTGTCCGAGCCCTTTCTTTAAATTTTGTTCTATACCGCCGCCGAATGCTTACTTTCGTTAGGTTCGGAGGGGTAAGAGCTGTTATCGGTAAAAAAGATAAAAATAACCGCACGGGCAGATACGTAAAGCTACACAAATACGAGGGGCGACCGTGATTCTCTTCATTCAGTGCCCTTTTCTTCGGGACATCCTCCAACTCCCAGAAAGCGGTTAACTGCTTGTCCAGGCTTATTTCACTGAAAAATGATACCCGAGTATTGGTTGGCTTAGGTGCGTCTGCACGACCAGTTAAGATCCAACCGAATACGGGTTCTTGGGCGAGAAGCGTGTTTAATACGTTCTTCCGTATACCGTTTAATATGATTTGTGGATAAATGTCGCCTCCTAGGATGAGGTCGACTGGTTCATTAACTAAGAACCTCTTATCCGCCAAGATTAGATCAGGGAATGCTTGCCGAGTCATTGCGCTCACTTGGCAAGTAGGAAGATCCCCTGTTAATTGGGGTAGGACCAATACCACTGTGTCGATTCTTACTAAGGGGTTGATTAAGGAACCTAGCTGAATGGAGCATGACTCTTTCAGTTGCGCTGACAGAGTATTGTTTATCCCGGAAAGTTGGGCGTGCAATTTAGGCCGGTGGCCTAAACAAATGGAATTTTGTTGTTGCTCACTGTTTAAGTGATCTTCGTCACTTAAATCACTGTGGCACTTAAGTGACATCCACGTACTTAAGTTCACCACGCACCTCACTTACAACCCTGCATTTTTATTTTTACATTTGCTTATGACTGCATTCATGGCATTAGCCACGGAAATTTACTGCACACTGGAACTGGCTTCCAGTGTTGCCTATATAAGCGCTGAGCGCTATTGATCGTCCTCTTATTTTGTCTATCTTCGGCAGCGAGTGAAGCAGTCAATCTTCAGCATCAACAATCAAAGTATCCAGCATCAGTTGCAGTCATCAGCATAAGTATCTCTTTCTCTCGTTTAAATATAACTTTCATAAACAATTTGAATTCATTTAATGATCTCGGTAAATAAGTAATTAGTGTAATTTGCAGTACAATAAAACAATCGTTGTTTAGTACTAAGGCCAGAAATCTGAAAATTAACGTTTGAACTAGTTTTGAATAAACAGTGTTAATATTGAATTAGAAAACATCTTTCTACATTTTCTCTTCGAAAACTTGAAATACCCAATCACGTGAGTTATCAAGCCTCTCTCCCTTTCTCCAACATCAAAATCCCATCGGGATTTAACATTGGTCCTTGCGAGCCAAATTTGAATCAGCAAATTGGCAACGCAATTATTCTCTAAAATTTCCCTAAAAAACTACACGTCAACAACACTGGCCTTAGATTTGCGTTAGCTGTGCATTAGCTGAACACACCACCGCTTGTTCTTTTTCGTTTTTGGACAGCAACAGCAACGGCAGCATCATCAGCAGAAAAATATAAGTGCAAATAAAAGTGTGTGGAAAAAAAAGTTTAAGTTTGGTTGAAACAAAAAGTACATAAACTAAAGTAAATTTGGAGCTAAAGGTGCATAAACTAAAAAGAATTTAGTACTAAACGTATAAAAAGTATACGAGAAAGTTAAACAGTTAACTAAATAAAACCAACTCTCCAGTGCATTATAGTGCAACATATTTATTTGCAAAGACTTTCTGCCCGCTGCCCAACGAGGGACAGAAAATATTATTTAAAAGCTATCGCCATAGAAATCCCTGGCGCAACGAGGGAATCACATATATGGTAAAAATCATGTCCAGGTGAGTCATCAAATTGACAATTTTATATTTGAACGGCACAAATACCGTTACCCGAGACCGGCATTTATATATGTACGTATGCCAACAATTGAAAGCACTTGTTGGAAAGTGCTAGAATCTGCCGGCGCAAACCGCCATACATACATAAGTACAATTTTGAGGTTAGATTTGCGTCTTATTGTAGCGCTAAATACCCTCTCCTGCGTAAAAGTACATAAATAAATCCCGTCTCAGTCCCTTTTCATTGTATTATATGTACATACATCTACATAAAATATCGAATTCAACAAGTGAACATTGACATTTTTGATGATAGTTTGCCGATCAAGCAGCATAAAAATCGGTATATGTTCGCGGATACACATACTCGCATACATACATTTTACATATATCTACCCTCCCTTGCTGTTATTTTTCAACCAAAACATTTGCAGTTAGGCACTTGTTCATACGAACCAACCTCAATAACCCAACACACTATTTTGATTCAGTCCTACATGGCGTTCAAAATTCAACCATTTATGAATATTAAGATAAATATTCGATAAAAATAGCAAAAAATATAATTCTAAAGGCGCTTTACATTTATTTTCAAGAAATTTATTGAGATTGCCTAATGTGCTGTTTTTGTACTTATTACCTTTTCATCTCATCAAGTTCAAAATTTTATATCTCTCTCTCAACTTAGAAGTTTAAGTGCCTTCACACTCTCTAACGTCCCTGCAAAGCATCTCCATATCATAAAATATAATTTTCAAAGAAATTTTAAAGGCGATATATTTTTTCTACCAGCGATTCGATCGCGCAACAATTATCAACCAACCTCTATCGCAGTACCGCGCGTACATATAAACACTATATAAATATTATAATTAATTTACCCCATCTGACCAGTTTGTAATATTTTGTGCGGGTTGGGTTAAGTGTAACACGCTGCCGGCGTCAGCACATATTGTTGTGCACATATTAAGCTGCAGTTCACAAAGAAAAAACGTACGTAGGAGCATTCGCCGTAGAACTTTCACGTAAAACTTAAAACGTGTATCCTTGTTAATTAAGCTAGAGTTTTCTACACATTTACGTGGTATATCAGAGATATTATCGACTTTAATATCAAACGCCCATATCGGTTTCCCGAAGTCTCTACAACATGGCTCTCTCAACAGCAATCATGTCCAAATTTATCTTCGATTCGAACAATATAATAAAGCTTTGTACCAATTTTGAAAAGGAGGAGCCTGCGGACTAAACTGACACCCTGTTAGATGTAAAATTACAAGATCTTAACAGCCGCTGGGACATGCTAAGAGAGTCATATGAAAAAGTCTGTCTGGCGGAAGTTAGTGCGGAAAATGCAGATTTTCAAGAAGAAGCTAATAAAAAATTCCAACTGTGTTCTGATTCATTTTATATCTGCAAGGCACACATATTAGACCAACTCAAAATTATTCAAAACACTTTAGTCGAAACCGATATTACGGCCCGCCAATCTCTTTCCACCTCTCTCCTCCCAAATTCGATGCCATGCATCAAAGTACCTCCCTGCGATACCGAAATATTTTACGGTAGCTACGAAGAATGGCCCTCTTTCCGGGATATGTTCACGGCAGTGTATTCTAACCATCCCAGACTAACTCCAGCCCAGAAGCTATACCATCTACGTAATAAGACACGTGGAAAAGCTGGGGCTATAGTAAAGCAATACTCTCTTTGTGATGGAAACTTCTCTCTAGCCTGGGAAGCGCTTAGAAATCGATTTGAGAACAGACGTATTCTCATCGATAAGCAGCTGAAGACGCTTTTTAACATCGCACCCGTCACCACAGAAAGTAGCGAAGGCATTCAAAAGGTTCAAAATACCATTAACGATTGTCTAGTAGTTCTGAAAGCTCAAAGAGTATCTGTTTCGGATTGGGATCCCATTCTCGTTCATGTATGTTCCAGCAAGCTTCCAGAGGAAACACTCTCCCTTTGGGAGCAGTCCCTGGAATCCCGAAAAGAGCTACCCAACTGGTCCCAAATGAACCAGTTCCTAACCAGTCGATATGAGGTAGTCGAACGTCTGCAGGGATACAAAGGCGCCAAACCGCGCACTCCGGTTACACCCAAATCCACTCCCAAAGTACAAACTTATCACTCCAATAACATCAATCCCGCAGTAACATGCAAACTATGCAACCTAAATCATCCATTGAAATCCTGCCCTGATTTTCAAAAGCTTAGTGTCTCTGAACGCACTAAGTTTGTAGAGCGAAACCGCTACTGCAGCAACTGTCTCGCCTACAATCACACTCTCCCCAATTGCTCAAGTTTATATCGATGTCTACACTGCAGGAAAAACCACCACACCACGCTACATCCACAAGCAAACTCCAGGCCCGTATCAAAGGCACCAGCTAGAACTTCCTCTACCACTCCCTCCAAAAACGCAACCACGTTGTTGCACACGAAATCCGACCTGCAACCTAGACATCCTATCTTCGATATAACCGAAGGCAATGTTGAAAACTCTCCACCCTCCTCGAACAATTTTCCCGGTAGCAATCAACAAATCCAGGCAAATTTCTCCGGTAACAGGGGAACCACCCTCTTACCAACCGCCCAAGTTCACATCGAACACATGGGTTCTCTTTATCTGCTGCGAGCGTTAATCGATCAAGGCTCCCAAAAAACTTTTATCTCCCAAAAGGTTCAACAGCTTCTCCAACTACCGACATACAAGGAAAACTTCGCAGTGACCGGAATGGGCGGCAAAGTCGTCGAAAATGCAAACCGGGTTTGCCAACTCACGCTTATATCCAAGCGATATAACACTCGCATCAACACCAACGCGATCGTTCTCAAACAACTAACTAGTTTTCTCCCCACGTTCCAAATACCTAAACCGAACCTCTGTGAAATTAAAGACCTAGATCTCGCCGATCCCTATTTCTACACCCCTGGTCAAATTGATCTCGTCATTGGGTCTGATTTGATACCACAAATCTTACTACAAGGAATCAAACATAAAGTTATGGGAAGTCTTATGGCGCAAAATACAATATTCGGTTGGTACCTGAGTGGACCAGTCATTTCAACACCATGCTCCACTTTTCAAACCTATGCCACCGAAACAGCCGACGATAGCCTGAACTCACAGCTTAAGCGTTTCTGGGAATTAGAAGAAGTGCAAGAAGCCCATCCACCATCAGATGACGACATCGTTTGTGAATCATTTTATGAAAACACTACTATCCGACGAGATGATGGACGGTACGTTGTGCGGTTGCCCTTTAAGTGTGATTTTCCCTCTCACCTCTCCCTGGGTCCATCTCGATCACAAGCCTTGAAGCAAGCAATTCGGATGGAACATATGCTCCAAAAAACCCCAGAACTTAAGGACGAGTACACTCGTGTACTAGAAGAATATCTCTCTCTAGAACATATGAAACCGACCAATCCCGACGAAATCCATGAAAACGGAAAATATTTTTCTTATTATCTTCCCCATCATTCGGTGGTTAAACCTGATAGTGCATCCACTAAAGTTCGGGTGGTTTTTAATGCTTCTAAGTCTACCGCCTCCGGCACATCTTTAAACGATATTCTTCATATCGGTCCCACTCTACAAGCCGACCTTATGTTTGTCATCATCAACTGGCGTTTATATAAATATGTATTCAACGGTGACATACAGAAGATGTACCGCCAGATACTTTTACATGAAGACGATCATCAATATCAGCGGATTATATTTCGAAAAAGTCAGGATGCAAAACTCGCCGATTATTCACTCAAGACGGTTACATTTGGAGTAAACTGCGCGCCGTACCTTGCCATACGTACATTACATCAACTCGCATATGACTCCAAAAGTACTCACCTTCTCGCTCATCGAATTTTGACTAAAGAAACGTACGTTGACGATATTCTATCAGGCGGACATGACATTCCCTCTTGCATTCAAGCTCAATCCCAAACCATCCAATGTTTAAAGTCCGCCGGCTTTCCTCTCAAAAAGATAACCGCAAACCATCCCGAACTTCTTAATGAAATCCTAAGCGAAGACTTGCTGGATTCAGACTTTCTAAAATTCGATTGTTCAAGTTCGACCAAAACTCTTGGAATTCGATGCAATGCGCTTAACGATTCTTTCTCCTACACAATCGAGCCAATACAATCATCGATCAGTGCCACAAAAAGGCAAATTTTATCCTCGGTTTCGAAACTTTTTGACCCCGCAGGATGGCTAGCGCCTATACTTATTCAAGCCAAAATATTATTGCAACAGATTTGGATAGAGGGCACTGAGTGGGATGAATGTGTTAAGCCGCACTCACTGCAAAAATGGCAGCAGTTTGTATCCGATCTCCCCTTTATAGAACGGACCCGAATACCAAGATGGACTGAGTTTTCCCCCAACAACAAAATACAGGTGCACGGATTTTGTGATTCTTCAGAAAAAGCATACTGTGCCGCCATCTATCTTCGTTCTCAATCACCCAGCAAAGTCTCCTCCCATCTACTCATCGCTAAAACCAAAGTGGCCCCACTACAAACGGTTAGTCTGCCGCGTTTAGAGCTGTGTGGTGCAGTTTTACTTTCCAAATGTATCAAGAATCTCACCAGTCAACTTTCCCTAGGAGAAATCGAAATATTTTTATGGTCTGATTCATCGATAGTTCTGTCATGGCTTGAAAAACCGCCATGCACATGGAAAGTTTACGTGGCCAATCGGACATCACAAATTATTCAAAATGTAGGAAACATCAAATGGCGCCATGTACCCAATAATGCAACCCAGCTGATCTCGGAACCCGTGGATGTAGGCCTCAGGATTTAATTGAACAACGACTATGGTGGTCAGGCCCAGAGTGGCTACTCAAACCTCCTGACCAATGGCCTATATCGGCTCGTAAAAATATTACGCCGCCAGAGGAGAGGAAAGTCGTTGCTCTACATACGCTGGAAAATAAAGTAGATATCTTAGACCGCTTTTCATCTTGGCCGAAAGCTCTTAGAGTGATAGCCTACCTGTTCCGTTTTATTCACAGAACCAAACCTATACAGTCCATTCAGCCAACAAATTATCAATCCGTTGCTATCACTCAACTGGAAATTCAATTTGTGAAAGCACGACTGATCAAACTCACACAGGAAAGATACTACCCTAGTGAGTACGTTAAACTCTCCAACAAGGAACCGATCTCCAGAAAGAGCACACTTTTGCCATTGAACCCCTTTCTCGATAAAAATGAAATTCTTAGAGTAAATGGTCGCTTAGCCAATTCGGATCTGTCATACAACGAAAAACATCCGGTTATAGTCCCCGAGAATTCGCGACTCTGCTACCTTTATCTTCAATTCATACACAATCTATTAATGCATGCAGAACATCAACTCATGGTCAGGACGGTTAGGCAGGAGTATTTCATACCTCGACTAAAATCAAAAATTAAATTTTGTATTCGCAGCTGTAAAACGTGCACCATTTTCAAGAAGACTACCCAATCTCAAATCATGGCAGCTTTACCACCAGAACGGTCAAACTTCTCCCTCCCCTTCACCTTTACCGGGTTGGACTTCGCAGGCCCCTTTGACCTTAAATCATCACCTCTCCGGAGAGCGTCATTGGTAAAAGGCTATGTCTGCGTTTTCGTATGCTTTTCGACCAAAGCAATTCATCTAGAGCCTTGTTCCGACCTATCCAGTAAAGCCTTTCAAGCAGCCTTCGCCCGTTTTGTTGGACGACGGGGGCTACCAAAACGGATATATTCGGATAATGGGAAAAATTTCGTCGGAGCACAGCGAACACTACAAAAGGACTTCGACCGTTTCATCAAAGAGGCTTCAAAATATCTTCAAGCAAAATACTCCCTACACGGCTTCGAGTGGCAATTCTTACCCCCCAATGCTCCTCACATGGGTGGCCTCTGGGAAGCAGCAGTAAAAAGCTTCAAAGTGCACTTCAAACGCACAGTAGGCAGTCATCATTTTACCTACGAAGAACTTGCTACACTTCTGGCTCGCATTGAAGCAGTCCTGAACTCCAGACCCCTTTCACCTATATCTGACAACCCTGATGACCTGCTAGCCCTAACCCCCGGACATTTCCTACGAGGTGCTCCATTACTGACCCTTCCTGAGCCACATTTCGACAATCTCTCAATCCAAAATCGTTGGGAAAAACTTAAAATTCTTCATCAGCAATTCGCTCAGCGATGGAAAGAGGAATACTTGAAGGAGCTACATCAACGATACAAATGGAAACAACCACAGGAAAATCTATCAGTTGGTGACTTCGTAGTTATCAAAAATGACCTACTACCTCCACAGGAATGGCGTTTGGGTCGCATAGTGAAGGTTCACTACGGATCCGATAACCGCGTCCGAGTTGCGGACGTTAGGACTCAACATGGTCTTTTCACCCGACCAATCGTCAAGCTATGCCCCCTTCCCATTTCTCCAGATTTGCCTAATCCCTAAACACCACATCTCTCACTCACTCACACACTTACTCATATATTCAATGTATTTGTCAACCTTATACTAAAGTCCTCTTTCTTTACAGGCGTTCCCCCCAATTGCCGTCACCAATACGAGCACCCCGCAACCCACTTCTACACATGTGTCAGCTGTGTCAGCGTTATCACTCGTTACGTCTTTGTCCACGCTTTTTGAACATGACCATCAGCGAGCGGATCCGGTGTGTGGAAAAGCATAAATACTGCCCAAATTGCTTAGCACGAAACCACGACAACGTGCGCCATTGCAAGTCGCCAGAGACCTGCCGTATTTGCCATAAGCTCCACCATACGTTGCTCCACCGTTCAGCAGCAGGCGAGGACCGCGATAACGCTCCGGTACCGCATCGACAAGCAATCGATGCCCGTGCGCAGTTCAACAGACTTATCAGCGAAATGAAGAAGCTAAGGGATATAGTTGCACCGGTGCAAGGGGGGCGCGATGTTTAAGTGATCTTCGTCACTTAAATCACTGTGGCACTTAAGTGACATCCACGTACTTAAGTTCACCACGCACCTCACTTACAACCCTGCATTTTTATTTTTACATTTGCTTATGACTGCATTCATGGCATTAGCCACGGAAATTTACTGCACACTGGAACTGGCTTCCAGTGTTGCCTATATAAGCGCTGAGCGCTATTGATCGTCCTCTTATTTTTTCTATCTTCGGCAGCGAGTGAAGCAGTCAATCTTCAGCATCAACAATCAAAGTATCCAGCATCAGTTGCAGTCATCAGCATAAGTATCTCTTTCTCTCGTTTAAACATAACTTTCATAAACAATTTGAATTCATTTAATGATCTCGGTAAATAAGTAATTAGTGTAATTTGCAGTACAATAAAACAATCGTTGTTTAGTACTAAGGCCAGAAATCTGAAAATTAACGTTTGAACTAGTTTTGAATAAACAGTGTTAATATTGAATTAGAAAACATCTTTCTACATTTTCTCTTCGAAAACTTGAAATACCCAATCACGTGAGTTATCAAGCCTCTCTCCCTTTCTCCAACATCAAAATCCCATCGGGATTTAACACTCACATTCTAAGTGCTTTTTTTTTAATCTTCAAAATTTGGGGATCTGCCGAAACGTCAAACTAGACCCACCCCACAGAAGCTTGACGTTAGTATTAGTATGTGGGAATTATGTATTGCATATGTGGGAAAAAGTATTGTTCTTAAAGTACCCAAACTTGCTTGCTACTATGGGAATATTCAATTTGGAATACATAGCTTAACTTAACAATACAATCGCCGCATTTCATTAAAGTGGCGCACTTCCACTTACGCCCGTCGCGAAATATAAGAAATTCTGATACATTTGCATAGTCCCCACCTACTGCAATGATGTGAGACTGCAATCGCTGTATTCTACTCGCGTACTGCTCAATTTTAGCCGAAATTTTTGGCAAAACATCATTTGGTGTAGTTGCAAGTGTTACAAACTCCGATTGGGCGTCAGCAATCGTTGGTTTCTGGGTTTTACTCTTACGCTGTGGTTTAAGAACAGCATGGAGCAGTAACAACACAATACAATATTTAGAATCTGAAAAAATGTATTTAAATTTATGAATCGCTGTATTCTACTCGCGTACTGCTCAATTTTAGCCGAAATTTTTGGCAAAACATCATTTGGTGTAGTTGCAAGTGTTACAAACTCCGATTGGGCGTCAGCAATCGTTGGTTTCTGGGTTTTACTCTTACGCTGTGGTTTAAGAACAGCATGGAGCAGTAACACCACAGTACAATATTTAGAATCTGAAAAAATGTATTTAAATTTATGAATATTATATAGTTTTGGTTTGATAAATCTTTATAAAAGATAAATGGGCCAGCCAACATGGTTTTTCCAAAACATTATCTGCGTATGCAAAAAAAAAAATAAAATATTAAAAAAATTAAGTAAAATACAAAAAATAAAACAAAATTAATTAAAATAAAAAGGGAACTTTATTTTAGCAAATTAAAGGACATATGGTGAAGCAATGGAAAATAAAATTAGAGGAAATAAAATAAATAAATATCGAAACTGTGTTACTAAATGGCTTAGAAGCAAAAGGGAAGAAAGAATACGTATCAGAAACAACTTTGCTCTCCAATTTTATAGCATTGGCCCAACGGGAGAAAATTTCAAACTCGGATTCTTTTTCCCCTTTTTCCTTTCCAAAAAGTAAAACTCCTAAAATATAAGAATAACAAAAGATTTTTCTAAGTTTTTGGTAGTTATCATCGAATTCGTGCACCTTGTTTTCTTTAGCAAATACCGCAACGATTTCATCCGCCCATTGCCTCATATCAGAATATTGCAGTATAATTATCCACGATGCAATGAGTTAAATTTTTCTGATTTCGACTATCTAAGTAGCCATGTTTGTTTTGAAAAGTTAAAACAAGTTGACCCTTTTTTTTAACAGCGCTACAAGATGGAAATAATTCGAATTTTGAGAAGGACTGGATTCTCTCGACTTAACGTGGGACAAATCGTCGGATATTTTTTCGAGCCATTCAAGAATTTTGCTGTTTGCCGATAGAGTCTCCTGATCACAAACAAATGAAATAACCTTACAAAAAAAAAAAATAAAGCGAGCATCTTACCTTTTGTTTTCGAAATTCCCTTAAACCTGACTTAAATTTTATACGCCGAATATTTTGCATCCAATCTATCACCAAAGGCTTCAACATCGTCAATATCCGTTTTCTCGAGAACGAAAAAGGAATTAATTCCGCGTTCAATTAGAATTGTAATAATATCATTTAATAAGCCCCAAGAGTTAAACAATTCCATATTTCAGTATTGTTTTGGCATGGTTTAGATGAAATAAAGATATCACTTTCTCCATACATTTTGAATAGAAAATAAAAACATCAAAAGTCACTGAAAGGAAACAAAAAAGTACAGACGTATTACACCACCAAAACTAAAATGAAAATGATCTTTATCACAATATACAGCCACTGTTCAAAGAAAGTGTACACCATAATATTGCAATTTCAAACAAAAATTACTTCTTTTCAATAATTTCGTTTTTTTATAATTAATTTATACTGTATTCCTTTATTTATTTCATAAAAAATTTGCGAAATTATTCAAAGAGAAGTAATTTTTGTTGGAAATTGCAATTTTATGGTGTACACTTTCTTTCGACACTGAAATTACATATATTCAAATTATGCACACAAAAACCTGTACCACAGCACTTGTAATTTCTTGAAATTGCATTGACTTTTTAATAAATTTAAAAATATACACTATTATTATCAATAAGCAAATGTCACAGTTCACCGCACTATATTTATTTTTATTAAGTTAATATAATTTACTTACGTTTTAGAACACCAACCACCACTCGAACTTTTTACATTCAAATCAAAAACACAACTGGCAGCTATTAATATAAAAGCAATTAAAGTATGGCACGCGCCATTTCTTGAGCATGTTATTGCATGTATTTGTCGCCAAATAAAGTTTCTTATTATACCTAGTAGTGCTACGCACACAAGGTATATTGACTTTAGTCGCGTAACGGCGTTACGTAACGGCATTAACGGATCGAGATAGATATGGACTAAGCAAGCTATATAAATTATATATATCAAAATGCTCAGGACGAAAATAGAAATTGATTAAGCCATGTCCGTCCGTCGGTCCGTCCGTCTGTGAATACGATAACTTGAGTAAATTTTGAGATATATTAATAAAATTTGTGATGCGGGTTCCTTGGCACTCATCTCCGAGCGCTATTTAAAATCGGCGAAATCGGATGATAGCCACGCCCACTTTTTATATATATAATATTTTCGAAAACACAAAAAAGTGATTACTCAGTACATAATACAACTATAAGGATAAAATTTGGTGAGTACATTGAGATTGAGGCATAAAATAAATTTTTCAAGAAATTTTTTTAAATGGGCGTGGCACCGACCACTTTTGATAAGGTCAAATTCCGAAATAATATTAATCATAAATCAATAACCGTTCAAGATATGGAAACGAAATTCAGCACGCAGGTTTCCAGGTATGCAAGGAGTGTTCCAGGAAAAAATAAGCGGGATCCGTTAAGGTCTACGCCCACTTTTATATGAAAGATTTTGAAAAGGATCGTAGATATATTAAATAGGCAATAACTTTGCCTAAAATAGCTTAACATCATTTATATTTCAGTTTTAAAGTTTCGGTAAGCAAAGAAATCCATAAAATTAAAATATTCGAAAATGGGCGTGGCCCCGCCCTTTTTATAGTGGACTATTCCACAAAACTTTTTATGCCATAGCTCCGCCAAAAATTGATTTGTGGAAACGAAATTTGGTGATAAATTGGGCGAAATCGCTTAATGTCCACGCCCAGTTTTTTAACATAGTTCTGAAAATTTTGTTTGTAAACTTTAAAGAGCGATATTTCTACAACTAAGCAAGTTATATCAATTAGATTATGCACACATAATAAGCTTTTTAAGCAAAACACGGCCGCAAAATTTTTTTTTCAATTTCGAAGAAGTAGGCGTGGCGCCGCCCACTTTTCAGCATAAAATTTTTGCTATTTTCAAAGGTAATAGCTTTTAATTATATCTTGATATTTCAATGAAAATTGGTCAGCTGCTTCTCAGTAGCATGTATTATACTCCTGCCAAAAATTAGCCCAATCGGGAAACACACAAACGAAATATTCGGGCACGTAGTTAATAGCCCACTGCAATAGCGAAGTTATATATCTTTTTTGATTTTCATACCTTTCAGAAATTAAATTAAATGTACGTAAGTATGAGAACAAGAAGAGAAAAGTTCACTTAAATTATCAGCACGACGAGCGGAGTCGATTTAGCCATGCCCGTCTCTCCGTCAGTCTGTCTGTCTGTCCGTCTGTCTATTTGAACTCAAACTTGTCTCTCAGTTTACAAAAGAATGCTGAAATTCGTGATTTGCTTAGGCCGTTTTATAATATACTAGCAAACCCACCCGATAGACGTTGTTTTGACATTTTGATATATAGAACACATCTATATATAAAATTTCATTCACTTGAACCAAATAAACTCCTAACTATACCGAACTGCAGCTTTATATAACCTGGGGGTTTTCCAAAAGCTATATACAGACTATATAGACCCACTTTGAATAAAATTAAAGAAATCGCACGATAGGGGGTCACCCTGTATGAAACCTCGTTTAGTTTCGAACGGCTCGGAGAGGTACTTCCCAATTCTGACCGAGCTGGCGGTGTTGCTCAAGGTCATTTTGCATAGCCGTATAAGTTTTACGGGGAAACCAAATTCAGACATAGCGGCATATAGGCAGCTCCTTTTCGTGCTATCGAAAGCGGCTTTAAAATCAACAAAGAGATGATGTGTGTCGATTCTCTTTTCACGGGTTTTTTCCAAGATTTGGCGTATTGTAAAAATCTGGTCGATGGTAGATTTACCAGGTCTGAAGCCACACTGGTAAGGTCCAATCAGTCTGTTTACATCAGGCTTCAGTCTTTCGTACAATACGCTTGATAGGACCTTATATGCGATATTCAAAAGGCTGATTCCGCGATAGTTGGCGCAGTTTGCAGGATCGCCCTTCTTGTGGTTTGGGCAGAGAACACTTAGATTCTAATCTTCAGGCATGCATTCATCCGACCAAATTCTGCATAGAAGCTGATGCATGCGCCTTACTAGCTCCTCGCCTCCGTGTTTGAATAGCTCAGCAGGCAAACCATCAGCGCCAGCTGCTTTATTGTTTTTCAATCGGGATATTGCTATTCGCACCTCATTATAGTCGGGTTGTGGAACGTCAATTCCATCATCTTCGATTGTTTCTTGCTCAGTTTCTCCATTTAAAAGGGCAGAGAAGTGATCCCTCCATATTCTGAGTGCTCTCTGAACATCGGCCACCAGGTCGCCAGGAATGGCAAGGAATGGTGCAGGAAAAAAGAAGCGGGATCGATTAAGGTCGACGCCCACTTTTATATGGAAGATTTTGAAGAGGATCGTAGATATATTAAATAGGCAATAACTTTGCCTAAAATAGCTTTACATCATTTATATTTCACTTTTAAAGTTTCCGTAAACAAAGAAGTCCAAAAACTTAAAATTTTCGAAAATGCGCGTGGCTCGCCCACAAAACTGTTTATGCCATAACTCCGCCAAAAATTGATTTGTCGAACCGAAGTTCGACATTTTATAATATACTAGCAAACCCGGTATACGTTGTTTTGACGTTTTAATACATAGAACACTATATATAAAATGTCATTAACTTGAACCAAATAAACTCCTAACTATACCGAACTGCAGCTTTATATAACCTGGGGGTTTTCCAAAAGCTATATACAGACTGTGTCGTGCCCAGCGAACTCCTGAACTTATCGTGAAAGTTCAAGAGCAAAACAAAACACAAAATATGTGTGCGTGGCACCGCCCACTTTTGAAAAATGATGTAGATATTGACTAAGTGACACATATATCCAAATTTCATTAATTTAGACCAAAAAACTGCGGAATTATGACGAATTGAAACTTTATATAGCCTGGGGGCGTGGCTTCGCCTACATTTCGAAAACTATATATTGTCTATGCTGTACCCAGTGAACCCAAGTATATGTTGTGAAAATTTCATAAAGATCGGTTGAGTTTTTGGCGCCTATAAAAGACACCCTTTTTTATCCCTAGTAGTGCTACGCACACAAGGTATATTAACTTTAGTCGCCTAACGGCAGTACGTAACGGCATAAATGGATCGAGATAGATATTGACTTATATATATCAAAATGTTCAGGACGAAAAGAGAAATTGATTAAGCCATGTCCGTCCGTCCGTCTGTGAACACGATAACTTGAGTAAATTTTGAGATATCTTAATGACATTTGGTGTGCGGGTTCCTTGGTACTCATCTCCGAGCGCTATTTAAAATGGGCGAAATCGGACCATAGCCACGAACACTTTTTATATATAGAATATTATGGAAAACACAAAAAAGCGATTACTCAGTACATAATACACCTATAAGGATAAATATTTGGTGACTACATTCAGATTGAGGCATAAAATAAATTTTTAAAGAAATTTTCCCAAGAAATTGCCCACTTTTGATTAAGTCAAAATTAGAAGTAATATTAATCATAAATCAAAAACCGTTCAAGATATCGAAACGAAATTCAGCACGCAGGTTTTTAGGTATGCAAGGAATCTTCTTTCTTCTTTAAATGGTCATCTAACCGCCTGGGCGATTTTGACCGTCCAACATAGCTCGCCAGTCGTTTCTTCGTTGCGCCAACTGGCGCCAATTGGAAACACCGCGGGATCGCAAATCGGTCTCCCCTTGGTCCTTCCATCGGAGTGGTGGTCTCCCTCTTCCTCTGCTTCCACCGGCGGGTGCCGATAAGAATACCTTCTGGGCTGGAGCATCTTCGCTCATTCGCACTACGTGGCCTAGCCAGCGAAGCCGCTGTGTTTTAATTCGCTGAACTATGTCGGCGTCTGCGTGAAGTTCATACAGCTCATCATTAAATCTTCTTCGGTACTCGCCGTCGCCAACGCGTGGAGGTCCACAAATCTTTCGAAGAACCTTTCTCTCGAATACTCCCAGAGCCGCCTCATCAGATGTTGTTAGTGTCCAGGCTTCTGCACCATATAGCAGGACGGGTGCGATGAGTGACTTGTAGAGTGTTATTTTCGTTCGTCGAGAGAGGACTTTACTTTTCAATTGCCTACTCAGTCCGAAGTAGCATTTGTTTGCAAGAGTAATTCTTCGTCGGATTTCTAGGCTAACATTATTGTTGGTATTAATGCTGGTTCCCAGCTAAACGAAGTCCTTTACTATTTCGAAATTATTGCTGCCAACAGTGGCTTGGTTGCCAAGGCGCGAATGCGCTGACTCTTTGCATTATGACAGAAGGTACTTCGTTTTGCCCTCGTTCACCACCAATCCCATTTTCTCCGCTTCTTTTTCTAATTTGGAGTAAGCAGAAGTTACGGCGCGGTTGTTAAGGCCAATGATATCAATATCGTCAGCATATGCCAACAGTTGCACGCTTTTATAAAATATTGTTCCAGCGCGGTTAAGTTCTGCAGCTTGTATTATTTTCTCCAGCATAAAATTAAAGAAATCGCACGATAGGGGGTCACCCTGTCTGAAACCTCGTTTAGTTTCGAACGGCTCGGAGAGGTACTTCCCAATTCTGACCGAGCTGGCGGTGTTGCTCAAGGTCATTTTGCATAGCCGTATAAGTTTTACGGGGAAACCAAATTCAGACATAGCGGCATATAGGCAGCTCCTTTTCGTGCTATCGAAAGCGGCTTTAAAATCAACAAAGAGATGATGTGTGTCGATTCTCTTTTCACGGGTTTTTTCCAAGATTTGACGTATTGTAAAAATCTGGTCGATGGTAGATTTACCAGGTCTGAAGCCACACTGGTAAGGTCCAATCAGTCTGTTTACATCAGGCTTCAGTCTTTCGTACAATACGCTTGATAGGACCTTATATGCGATATTCAAAAGGCTGATTCCGCGATAGTTGGCGCAGTTTGCAGGATCGCCCTTCTTGTGGTTTGGGCAGAGAACACTTAGATTCTAATCTTCAGGCATGCATTCATCCGACCAAATTCTGCATAGAAGCTGATGCATGCGCCTTACCAGCTCCTCGCCTCCGTGTTTGAATAGCTCAGCAGGCAAACCATCAGCGCCAGCTGCTTTATTGTTTTTCAATCGGGATATTGCTATTCGCACCTCATTATAGTCGGGTTGTGGAACGTCAATTCCATCATCTTCGATTGTTTCTTGCTCAGTTTCTCCATTTAAAAGGGCAGAGAAGTGATCCCTCCATATTCTGAGTGCTCTCTGGACATCGGCCACCAGGTCGCCAGGCATGGCAAGGAATGGTGCAGGAAAAAATAAGCGGGATCGATTAAGGTCGACGCCCACTTTTATATGAAAGATTTTGAAGAGGATCGTAGATATATTAAATAGGCAATAACTTTGCCTAAAATAGCTTTACATCATTTATATTTCACTTTTAAAGTTTCCGTAAACAAAGAAGTCCAAAAACTTAAAATTTTCGAAAATGCGCGTGGCTCGCCCACAAAACTGTTTATGCCATAACTCCGCCAAAAATTGATTTGTCGAACCGAAGTTCGACATTTTATAATATACTAGCAAACCCGGTATACGTTGTTTTGACGTTTTGATACATAGAACACTATATATAAAATGTCATTAACTTGAACCAAATAAACTCCTAACTATACCGAACTGCAGCTTTATATAACCTGGGGGTTTTCCAAAAGCTATATGCAGATTGTGTCGTGCCCAACGAACTCCTGAACATATCGTGAAATTTCATGAGCAAAACAAAACACAATATATGTGGGCGTGGCACCGCCCACTTTTGAAAAATTATGTAGATATTGACTAAGTGACATATATATTTCATTAATTTAGACCAAAAAAGTTCGGAGTTATGACGAATTGAAACTTTATATAGCCTGGAGGCGTGGCTCCGTCTACTTTTCCAAAACTATATATTGTATATGCTGTACCCAGTGAACGCAAGTATATATTGTGAAAATTTCATAAAGATCGGTTGAGTTCTTTGGCGTCTATGAAAGACACCCTTTTTATACCTAGTTTGTATTTATTTTGGTTAAGCACACAAGGTAAATTACTTCATTCGGCATAAACGAATCGAGATATATATTTATTAATGTATATCAGAACGTTCAGGATGAAAAGTAGAATATCCGTGAGAGTAGTTAATACCCCACTGCAAAAGCGAAGTTGTATATCTTTTTTGATTTTCATACCTTTCATGAACATGAAATGTTTGTACGTCTGAGAAGAAAAAGAGGTAGTCCCATCAAAAGTATACTGAAATGATCAGGAGGATGAGCTGAGTCGATGTAGCCATGTCCGTCTCTCGATACGTCTTTCTGTTTGTCCATCTGCCTATTTGAACGAAAATACGAACTAAAAGTATTAAAATAGACCTGTGTAAATTGGGATGACATAATAGATCACTACTAGGTATATAATGTTCGGTTCCACCCGAACTTAGACTTTCTTAATTGTTAAAATTGGCTCATGCAATAACTGTAATGTATATTTGTAGTATGTAGGTACACACATATTTATATATGCACTAGCAACCCGCCCCGGCTTAGCACGGAAATAAAATATACTAGCTGGACCCGTGCGCTCCTTGCGCAAAAAAAAAAATGGTTTGAAACCTTTTATTAGTCCAGGTCCATAATTTTTCAAACCTTTTTCTCGAATTATAAAAAAAGATTTTCCGCTACACTTGTTGTGAGACCACAAAAAATTATACAAATATGCGCAAACAGCTATTTGAAACTCCACCACTTATATTACATTCACATTGAGCCATAAACTTGAGTTGATTGCCAACATCAATATGAATTAACTCAAAAAATGTCCCTTTAACTCGAGTTTATGACCCAGTGTGAACGCAGTCTTATTCACTTATTTTAGCAATGTTCAAGTGTAGATGGCGCGCTCGCCTTTAATTATTCAGCACTGTTCAGTCTTACTATTCAACTGTAGATGTCGCGAGGCATATTAATGTCACAGTCACAATAGCGTTGCAGTACAAATTGATTTTTTTGTGCATTCACAATCGTTTATTTTAAAGAATTTATTAAATACTAGCTGGACCCGTGCGCTCCTTGCGCAAAAAAAAAACCAAAATGGTTTGAAACCTTTTTTTAGCCCAGGTCCAGGATTTTTCAAACCTTTTTCTCAAATTATAAAAAAAGATTTTCAGCTACACTTGTTGTGAGACCACAAAAAATGGTAATTCTATACGACAGCACGTAACTCCTAATATACGTCCAAAAATCTCGGGAAAGGTATCAACCAACGCGTTTTGATCTCTGTATCAATTATCCGAAAGCGGAAATTAAATGATTTGTTTCAGTGAAAAGTTATTAGTAAAAAACCCAAAAATTGCCTAGGTCCGATCCCAAATAGGGGACTTGATCCAAGGTATTTATGTGCACAACACCTTTCTGCGTAGGCTTCAAAAAAATAACCTTAGCCGGTCCAACACCGGCTACGCGGTCCACAATATTTCTGCACTTTTCGGTACACCCTAATCTGTGATTACAACAACCACATGAAAATGACAGAAAAATTTCAACTTTAATTGCAAATATCTCTGAACAGACATAAAATATCGAATTTCCGCTTTCGTATTATTGATACGAAGGTTAAAACCCGTC
Source organism: Merzomyia westermanni (assembly GCA_949987695.1). Classification (NCBI taxonomy): domain Eukaryota; kingdom Metazoa; phylum Arthropoda; class Insecta; order Diptera; family Tephritidae; genus Merzomyia; species Merzomyia westermanni. The sequence goes on from OX465289.1 coordinate 103,347,889, forward strand.
GTTTGATACCTTTCCCGATATTTTTGGACCTATATTAGCAGTTACGTGCTGTCGTATAGAATTACCCAAAAAATTATACAAATATGCGCAAACAGCTATTTGAAATTCCACCACTTATATTACATTCACATTGAGCCATAAACTTGAGTTGATTGCCAACATCAATATGAATTAACTCAAAACATGTCCCTTTAACTCGAGTTTATGACCCAGTGTGGACGCAGTCTTATTCACTTATTTTAGCAATGTTCAAGTGTAGATGGCGCGCTCGCCTTTAATTATTCTAGCACTGTTCAGTCTTACTATTCAACTGTAGATGTCGCGAGGCATATGAATGTCACAATCACAATAGCGTTGCAGTACAAATTGATTTTTTTGTGCATTCACAATCGTTTATTTTAAAGAATTAATTTTTTTAAAATACGCTTAAACAAAAGCACTCCGCTAATTAAAACATGGTTTCGCATGTAGAGCTAACCCCCACCTTAAAAACGATACCTTATTTATTAATATTGGTTCCAAATGAGAGCAGAAAGTTAGGAAATAACGCAAAAAGACCTTACAGAAATAATATATACTAGCTGGACCCGTGCGCTCCTTGCGCAAACAAAAAAAAACCAAAATGGTTTGAAACCTTTTTTTAGCCCAGGTCCAGGATTTTTCAAACCTTTTTCTCAAATTATAAAAAAAGATTTTCAGCTACACTTGTTGTGAGACCACAAAAAATGGTAATTCTATACGACAGCACGTAACTCCTAATATACGTCCAAAAATCTCGGGAAAGGTATCAACCAACGCGTTTTGATCTCTGTATCAATTATCCGAAAGCGGAAATTAAATGATTTGTTTCAGTGAAAAGTTATTAGTAAAAAACCCAAAAATTGCCTAGGTCCGATCCCAAATAGGGGACTTGATCCAAGGTATTTATGTGCACAACACCTTTCTGCGTAGGCGTCAAAAAAATAACCTTAGCCGATCCAACACCGGCTACGCGGTCCACAATATTTCTGCACAAAACACATTTCTGCACTTTTCGGTCCACCCTAATCTGTGATTACAACAACCACATGAAAATGACAGAAAAATTTCAACTTTAATTGCAAATATCTCTGAACAGACATAAAATATCGTGCGCTCCTTGCGCAAAAAAACAAAAACCAAAATGGTTTGAAACCTTTTGTTAGTCCAGGTCCAGGATTTTTCAAACCTTTTTCTCAAATTATAAAAAAAGATTTTCAGCTACACTTGTTGTGAGACCACAAAAAATGGTAATTCTATACGACAGCACGTAACTGCTAATATAGGTCCAAAAATCTCGGGAAAGGTATCAAACGACGCGTTTTGATCTCTGTATCAATAATCCGAAAGCGGAAATTAAATGATTTGTTTCAGTGAAAAGTTATTAGTAAAAAACCCAAAAATTGCCTAGGTCCGATCCCAAATAGGGGACTTGATCCAAGGTATTTATGTGCACAACACCTTTCTGCGTAGGCGTCAAAAAAATAACCTTAGCCGATCCAACACCGGCTACGCGGTCCACAATATTTCTGCACAAAACACATTTCTGCACTTTTCGGTCCACCCTAATCTGTGATTACAACAACCACATGAAAATGACAGAAAAATTTCAACTTTAATTGCAAATATCTCTGAACAGACATAAAATATCGTGCGCTCCTTGCGCAAAAAAAACAAAAACCAAAATGGTTTGAAACCTTTTGTTAGTCCAGGTCCAGGATTTTTCAAACCTTTTTCTCGAATTATAAAAAAAGATTTTCCGCTACACTTGTTGTGAGACCACAAAAAATTATACAAATATGCGCAAACAGCTATTTGAAACTCCACCACTTATATTACATTCACATTGAGCCATAAACTTGAGTTGATTGCCAACATCAATATGAATTAACTCAAAAAATGTCCCTTTAACTCGAGTTTATGACCCAGTGTGAACGCAGTCTTATTCACTTATTTTAGCAATGTTCAAGTGTAGATGGCGCGCTCGCCTTTAATTATTCAGCACTATTCAGTCTTACTATTCAACTGTAGATGTCGCGAGGCATATGAATGTCACAGTCAGATTAGCGTTGCAGTACAAATTGATTTTTTTGTGCATTCACAATCGTTTATTTTAAAGAATTTATTTTTATAAAATACGCTTAAACAAAAGCACTCCGCTAATTAAAACATGGTTTCGCATGTAAAGCTAACCCCCACCTTTAAAACGATACCTTATTTATTAATATTGGTTCCAAATGAGAGCAGAAAATTAGGAAATAACACAAAAAGACCTTACAGAAATAATATATATGATGATGTACTTACTTACATACGTACCGAGTTCTTTCACCCTACGATCTAATTCAGCATAAATGAGGTGGGGTTAGACTCCCGCATAACTTCTAATGTTTCATTCGGTTGACAGCGAACAAACACACAAACAGCTTTTTTTGGAAAAATTGCTGCTTTTGTTTGAATCAACTTTTTTTTTGATGCAGAACGAAAGTAAATATTTCAAAGTTTAACTTCAAGGAAGTTTCATTTTAACCGGTGGATTCTTTTATAATTTATGGCTGAGTAAACAAAAAATGTATGGTTTTTACCACATTTTGTCCGATTGCCATGCCCCCTTTATATATTTTAAAAATAAAAAGTTTTCCTTTTTAATAAATTCAATAAGAATCTAGTCAAAATAAGGGGATGTTCTTATTAATTTACTTTATACAACTTTTCTCATAAAAACAAGCAGATTTCTTCTTTCTTTCTAAAGGGTTTCGATGCGCTGAATTCAAATCTGGACGCAGACAGTTTATAAATTTGTTAATTTTCCTATAGCTGAAAAACCACTGAATTAACGTAGGTATGATGCAGTAGAACACATACCTCTTACGATAAGTCTACTTTAAATTGCTCTATCTTAGCGAAAAAGAAAGATATTTGAGCAAACTCAACGCCATTCGTAAGAGAAAGACTTCTTCTTTAAGATGCTATGTGTGCTTTAAAAAAAAAAAATCTGTCGTTTGTATATAACCTCAAAAATAGGCAAAAACTATGTTTTTGCACATTTAGGTTAGGATATCTCAAAATAGTGACGTGATAGAGCAATTCCGCGTCCAGATTTGTATTTAGCGCATCGAAACCCTTTAGGAAAGTATGGTCTGGTTTATGGTCAAAAAAATCGGTCTCATTTTGTCGGCCTGTGTTATAGGTGAACTTTTTGGCTCTGTGTAGAAGGGATAGAAATTACTCTCCCTTCGTGGTTGAACTACTATTTTTTTACTTTCGATTGAATAACACAATACCATTTTATGCTTCTGATTTATAACTTTCTTATTTTAGACTAATGACAAACTTATGTATATATGAAATTATCGGTTAGTGGATTATGCGTTTGAATATTAAGCCTATACACAAATACTAGTCTTTTCAGACCTACAAATTTCACTGGGCTTTCAAGGCGATAAAACCGGTTTCGAGGTATGCGTCCACATTGGTTCTGGTAGTAATAAAATAATAATAATAACTTCTAAAACTCGACTCCCTTATCTCTCGATCTGAAAATTTTAGAGAAGGCAGGCTCATTGATTTAATCAGAGCACGCAACGGCGAAAAAATAAATAGCGACGACAATTTTTTTCACGTTTCTTGTAAAAGTATAGCCCACTATCTAATAAAAAATATTCAAAAACAAATTTTAAACTTTGTTCAAAACCTAGGACGATTTAACCAAGTTTCATCAAAATACCACACTCTTTTTAATCCGAATTTTTATAAAAAATTTCCGCATTACTCAGAATGCTTTTCACTGTCAATGCACTTTCATGCATATCCAAATATTGACTCACTTAAATTATGCTGAACCCACGGGAGTTCAACAGCATATACCAACTGACACCTATCTATTTACAAATTGTCAACCCATTACTGAATGCGTCGCTTTGACCAACACACGTATCGATCAGCACGACCATTGTTTACCCCTACTAGTTTGGCATCTTCTTTTGCGAATCGGAGTGGAAGGCAGTGGATGAATGTACTACGAGAGAGTGGAATGAAGGAAATCGCGTTCAGAGTTGTTTTAAAGTAAAAACTACAACTAAAACTTTCAATTTAACTGAAACTTACATTCTGTAGGCACTGATAAGGTGTTATACCTGCTTTATATTCAATAATTTGGGTGTTTTAAGTCTTCACATTCAATATTGCAATATTTAAATTTGATTGTTTTATTATTGCATACAACGCACTCTGTGTGGTTTGTGTGTGTGTGCAGATTCGGAGTTAGTTGCGCTACTAGTAGACATATACTATGAGCACGACTGATCGACACTATCGGTTGGTCAACGTGAACTACCAAATTATTTGCTGACATTGCACACAATGCAAATAATTTGAGTGTCTAAGTATTAGTGTAAGTTTGTATACGTAAGTTACGCTAGAAATGTATAAAAGAGAAAGCTTTTGAATAAAGAACAATCAATTCAACGATATACATCTGCGTACCTCATTTGAAGACTTTACATGGCGATCCTGCCAGTCTCACAACATAGCGAAAACTTTGCAATTAAATTTGCGAAATCGCTTAGAGACTGAGCAAAAGGAATCTACAAACTCAGCATAAACAAGATCCTGCCAGTATAAACCAGTGGATTATTGGATCACTGCATGATGACATAAAATCCGTATTATTGGATTATTGGATAGCTTCAGGATCAGAGATATCAGCGAAAATAAATTTTGCTAAAATAGCGAAACCGCTAAAAACGCAACAACAACACATTGTTAACAACGCCAACAACTGACAATTTTGGCCCGGAAAAGGCAATGTCTTCAAGAAATTATGTTTCAGTACCACGCAGCACTTAACTACTGAAGATTAAAACACAAAAAATTTTGACTGGCAGCACGCAGTGAATAGTGAAGATTGAATACAAAATCACTGACTGGCAGCAAGCACCAAAAACAGCACACAGATTTAAATTAGTTGTAAGACTTGTTAAAATATGTATACCACTAACAAAAAACCCAGAATAATTTGAGCACGCCTTATGGCCGCTAAACAAGTAGCAATTAAATTTGCTTAGGGACAATTATCTTTAATAAAAAAAAAAAAAATAAGTAAATAGTTAAAATAATATGCAAGAAATTACAACAAAAGAAGAATTTGACAGAATTTTTAAGAAATGTCACGATACTATTAAAGAATTTATAGCTATTTCTGAACAAATTTTGAAGAATCGTAACGCAGAAAAGCAAGGTCCTACACCGATCACTATAGAAGAGTATCGGCGAAGGAATAAGCGTAGCAAAAAGGAAGAAATTCCAAAAATACCTGCCCCTACAATAATTCATAACAGAAAAAGGGGAGGCAAACAAGTCAAAAGACAAATAGAAATAGCCAAAACGTTTAGGCTCCTTAATTTAACAACAAACACGGTTGATAGGTTAAAACTGAAAGAAAAAATTAATGTATTAAGAAATAGAAAGTTATGAAAAAAAAATATATAAAATAAAGAAGAGCTTATACAATATTTCGCAACTAAGAAATGTCATTAAATAAATTAAATTGAGTAAATTGGAATGTGAAAAACTTTTAATAATTACTCAAATGTCAATAAATTGATTACTGAATACTAGTAAATATCTATTTCCTATGGATAGTGCACTTTCACCTGATCTTGATTATGGAATAATCAATGATATTATTGATCGTTTAGAACGTGAAAACGAACAAATAGAAACACGTAGGTCAAGACCTCGTAACAAGGGAAGCGACAGGAATCATTTAAATTGGCTAAGGCAACATTGGTACAATATAGGAATGAATAGGGAACCTACTTTAAGTGATATTCTATACCCTACTACTACGGAAGAGGAAATCATGAGAATGATTAAAATAGCATTCCCAAATAAAGAATAAGTAAACCTTGTAAATTTTTAAATAAATAAACACAAAATATATTAAAGAAGAAATTTTAGGTTGGAAAAATGGCATCATGGTGGAAAATTGCCCTAAACAGCATTTTAGTAGGTATAGTAGGATATGAAGTTGGTAAAGAAAGTTCAGCAGGGAAAAGTCAGGAAAATAAATTGGTCAAATATGAACCACATCCTATTATAGAAAACAAGGAAGAGCTTTCCGATAAATGGTTGACTGTTTTTGCATGCTTAATTACATGTCTAATCGTCGCAATTGCAGTCCTAATAAAAAACTATATAAAAAATAAATTGAGACGATTAAACAATGTACAACCACGCATATGAATTAACACGCTATACCAAGAAATGAACCAATGGAAAGAAATCCACGAAAAATTACATGAAGAAAAAGCAAAAGCTAGCAAGTCGTACAAATGTATAAATAAAAGCATCCCTATTACAACAGAAACAATAGTAAAGCACCTGAATACAATATTAGAATCTTTAAATAACATAGGACAGGTGATTAAATCGGTAAATAAGTTGCTTACAGAAGAACACCAAAAAGAAGCTTACCAATTTTTCATTGCAGTACGAGATAAACTTGTATCTTCATTAGCTAGACACAATATAGAAGTGACAATACCAACCACATTAGAGGAGAATCTCCAAGTTGATTTTAACTTACTTTTGTCAGAACGTGTCCGAAGCCGGACTCCCTCACCTTCTTTTAGTCAAGGGGAAGACACCCAAAAAGTAAACATCCCCATCATAAACGTCACAATGGTACAAACAGTAGTCGAATTCATTAAAACCGCCTCGTCAGTACTCCCAGAGTTTGATGGGAAGCCAGAAAACTTACACAGTTTCTTAGATGCCCTCGACATACTCGATCAAATCAAGGATGAGCACGAACTTTTAGCAATAACAATGATAAAGACCAAGCTAAAAGGAACGGCAAGAAACTTCATCAGTAATGAAAACACGATTGGACAAATAAAAACAAAACTCAAAAGCGCGATAAAAGGTGAATCGGTAGAGGTTTTAACCGCTAAACTTCTAAACGTTCAACAACGTAGCAAAACTGCTAACCAATACACAGCAGAAATAGAAAAAATAACAAAATCATTCGAAGGAGCGTATATCTCGGACGGACTCAATCCAGACCTAGCAACGAGATATTCTACACAGGCAGCCGTCAAGGCAATGTGTAAAAACAGCTCCAACAATAATGTTAAAATGATAATGCAAGCGGGAACGTTCACAACAATGAACGATGCGATCTCTAAGTTCACCAACAGCTGTACCGAAATAACAGGCAGCTCGAATACAATTTTGAACGTACGACAACAAAGTCAGTACAGGAACAATTTCCGGGGAAGATACCGAAGTAACAACTATGGAAATTACCAAAATCGGATATTCAGACCACAACCGAGATACAACAATAACTCGAGGTCGTACAGTAATAATAATAATAACAGAAGAGGATCACAAGCCCAAAACGGCAATAGATCCTACAACCAGACCCGTAATGTGCGCAGCTGCACCCAGACGGAAAACCAGGAAGCTCCACTTCAAAATTAATAGAAAGAAAAATATGTGTACTGAACCTAAATCTAAACAGCTATATATCCACAAGGACATCTCTAAATAATTCGATTTCAAATTTTTTAATTGATACGGGAGCAGACATTTCCATTATAAAAATGCATCAAATTAGAAAAATTAACAAAATTAATAAATAACAAATTATAGATTTAAAGGGCATTGGTCAGGGAATAACTAGCACATTAGGCACAATTAAAGCTGATTTAAAAGGTGATGACCTTCTAATTTACCATAAATTCCACGTCGTAGAAGACGACTTTCCAATCCCGTGTGATGGAATAATAGGACTAGATTTCATAAAGAAATACAATTGCATTTTAGATTATGGCAAAACAGAGGATAAATTAATACTAAGGTCATATGATTTCCCCCAAACAATAACAATGCACCTAACAAATTGTCTGTCTGTCAACACACTAACTATCCCCGCTAGATCTGAAGTCATTAGACAAGTTAAAGTAAACACCGATAACAAAAACATCTTCATACCACACCAACAATTATCTGAAGGCATTTTCATAGCAAACACTATCACAAATAAACATCAAACTTTTGTTAGAATTATCAACACAACACATAAAAACACAACTATCCAAAATTACAAGATTAATACCGAAAATTTAGACGATTACACACTAATTAAAGCAGAAACACACAGTAAAAAGTGCAACAATACAGAAAAATCAAAAAGATTAACCAAAAATTTTCCAAAATTTGTCAATTCTCAATTAACAACGCTATGCACAGAATTCATAGACATATTTGCACTAGAAACAGAACCAATTTCTTCTAATAACTTTTACAAACAAAAATTATACATGAAGGAGGACACTCCTGTTTACATAAAAAATTATAGATTACCTCAAACACAAAAAGGAGAAATAAGCAAACAAGTAAATAAAATAATCGAAGATGATATAATAGAACCTTCTATTTCAGAGTATAATAGCCCAATTTTACTAGTCCCTAAAAAATCACTCCCAGGCAAAACAGAAAAAAGATGGAGATTAGTGGTAGACCACAGACAAGTAAACAAAAAGCTAGCAGCAGACAAATTCCCACTTCCAAGAATTGACGATATTTTAGATCAACTTGGAAGAGCAAAATATTTTTCATGCCTAGACCTTATGTCAGGTTTTCATCAAATTGAATTACACACAGACTCCAGGGATATAACCTCATTCACAGCCGAAAATGGCACATATAGATTTAAAAGGCTACCCTACGGATTAAAAGTAGCACCGAATTCATTCCAAAGAATGATGACCCTAGCATTCGCAGGCCTCAAACCATCTCAAGCATTTCTCTACATGGATGATTTAGTTGTATTAGGTTGTTCTGAAAATCACATGCTAAAAAATTTAAGAGACGTATTCTCCACTTGCAGAAAATATAACCTAAAATTACATCCAGATAAATGCCTATTTTTCAGCCAAGAAGTAACCTACCTAGGACATAAATGTACAAACAAGGGAATATTACCCGATCCAGGCAAATTTGAAACCGTTCAAAATTATCCAACACCAAAAACAGCCGATGAAGTTAAAAGATTCGTAGCTTTCTGCAACTATTACAGAAGATTTGTACCGAATTTTGCAGAACATTCAAGAAAGTTAACTAGGCTATGCAAAAAGAATGCTGCCTTCAAATGGACAGAAGAATGTCAAAAAGCTTTTGTCTACTTAAAGGAAGCATTAATTAGTCCACAACTCTTGCAATACCCAGATTTCGATAAAGAATTCTGCATAACAACAGACGCTAGTGGATACGCTTGTGGAGCAGTCCTTAGCCAAGAACATGATGGCAAACAGTTACCAATTGCTTACGCTTCAAGGTCCTTTACAAAAGACGAAACCAACAAAGCCACAATAGAAAAAGAATTGGCCGCAATCCATTGGGCCATAACCTTCTTCAGACCATATGTCTATGGCAGAAAATTCCTAGTTAAAACCGACCATCGTCCTTTAACATACCTATTTTCAATGAAAAGTCCTTCATCTAAGCTGACACGAGTAAGACTCGATTTAGAAGAGTACGATTTTGAAGTGGAGTACATAGCCGGAAAGGAAAATCATATTGCGGATGCATTATCCCGCATAACAATAACAAACTTAAAAGATATGTCAGTGGAAGCAAGTAAAATATTAAAAATAACAACAAGATCTATCTATCTATGGCGCGATATACAACAGGTATATCATCATAAACCTCCTAAGAGATTTTTGCGCCAAGCTTCTCTTCCAATTTGTGGTGTGCCGATTTGAATTTTCCCTACAAATTGTGTTAACAACAAGATCAGCAGCAAAAAATATCAGCAAAAGTGATGTTGAAAATAAAGAAAGTCACAAAGAGAACCCCAAAATTTACGAAGCGCTAAATAAATTTGAAGTAAAGAGACATGTCGAGCTCGTTTTCACTCCTCCGGAATGTTATTTCAAAAAAGGAAAGAAAATTTGTAGCAATTTAGATACAAGCAACCTAATTGTTGAGGATAAGATTGACTTAGGACAATTCTTTACCAGGCTTGAAAAAGAAGCCGGCAATTTAGGACTTGTACAAGTACAGTTGACCTTAGGGGACAAATTGTTTAAAAAGAATTATACTGCAGTAGGCAAATTTATAGAAATGGGTAATAAAGTTCTCAAAAAGTTAACAATCGCTCTAACCCCAGAGGTTATATATAGATGACAGATAAAATCAAGCAGAAATATAGCTGGCTGAATATGAAAAATGACGTAAGAAAATACGTAAAGAACTGCATCCACTGTAAGAAAAATAAAATTACCAAGCATCTAAAAGAACCAATGACAATAACGGAGACACCTCCGAAGGCATTCGATATTGTACAAATCGATACAGTAGGCCCATTACCGAAGTCGAAAAACGGAAACGAATATGCAGTTACCGTTATATGCAATCTAACCAAATATTTGGTAGCTATCCCAGTTCCAAGCAAACACGCAATAACAGTCGCTAAAGCCGTGTTCAAACATTTCATATTGATTTACGGACAAATGAAAACAATCTTAACGGACATGGGCACAGAATATAAAAATAGCTTATGTGTGTAAATTGTTGAAAATTGAACATAAAGCTTCAACGCCGTACCATCATCAAACTCTGGGCACTGTAGAACGCAGTCACCGGACATTCAACGAGTACATACGTTCATACATATCCAGTGACAAAGACGATTGGGGTGAATACCTCAAATATTTCGCGTATTGTTACAATACGACGCCATCCAGCACACATAAATATTGCCCTTTTGAACTCATATTTGGAAAAAACCCACCAAATTACGAATTTTTAAAAGAAAATATAATCAGCCCATTATACAATCACGAAGCTTACTACAAAGAGGTAAAATATAGACTCCAAATAGCCGAGCAAAGAGCTAGCAAATTAGTCCAAGAGGCTAAAGAAAAACAAAAAACGAATTATGATAAGAATAGCTATAGTGAGGAAATTAACATAGGAGATTTAGTATTAGTTAGAGAAGAGGCCTCCCATAAGCTAGAAAATAGATATAATGGACAATATAGAGTTAAAAATATTGATAAGAACAACAATTTTACTTTAATTCCACATAGCATAGGAAATAGCAATAAAAACAAAAAAGAAATCATAATTCATAAGAATAGACTTAAAACAGTATAACACCACTCACCACCAGCAATCAAGTTTACTCACTTTAATAAACAGGCACAAGCCAAAGAAAATAAAAACCACATATTATGTTCAAAATACAACTATACCCTAAATAAATAAATGTAAACAACTGAAAATAAAAAGAAACAAAAAAAAAAAAAAATATATATATATAAATGCAATAATGGCAAACGAGAAACAAATGTAAACAAGTGAAAAAAAAAATTCTTATGCAATAATGGCAATAAGAGCCGAAAAACAATTAAAATTTTGTAAACGCGAACAAACCCTAAGTAGGTCAATAAGTCGCTTTAATAGTCGTATACAATTGCCTTCAAGTGTATACGACTATTCATAAGGCGGATGCTGTAGCATTACTCAGAATGCTTTTCACTGTCAATGCACTTTCATGCATATCCAAATATTGACTCACTTAAATTATGCTGAACCCACGGGAGTTCAACAGCATATACCAACTGACACCTATCTATTTACAAATTGTCAACCCATTACTCAATGCGTCGCTTTGACCAACACACGTATCGATCAGCACGACTGATCGACACTATCGGTTGGTCAACGTGAACTACCAAATTATTTGCTGACATTGCACACAATGCAAATACTTTTAGTGTCTAAGTATTAGTGTAAGTTTGTATACGTAAGTTACGCTAGAAATGTATAAAAGAGAACGCTTTTGAATAAAGAACAATCAATTCAACGATATACATCTGCGTACCTCATTTGAAGACTTTATAATAGTGCCAATTATGGGCATTTATTTAAAAATGTATGGTGTGAGTTTTGTTATGCTTAAGGTTCAAAATTAAAAAATGTCATCATTTTCGCTATTGCTTAGTATTATAAAATTCTTAGGTCAGCATTAAAAAGTCTTTTTTTTAAATAATAAACGCAGTCTTGGCGGCCGCCGTGGTGTGAAGGTAGTGTTGCCGGCCTACCACACCGAAGGTCCATGGTTCGAGCCCTGGTACAGGTAACATCAAAAGTGATTTGAAAAAAGTTTTTCAAAACGGGGTCGCCCCTCGGCAGTGGTTTGGCAAACTCTCCGAGTGTATTTCTGCCATGACAGGCTTCTCAGCAAAAATTCGTCTCCTTTGTAGATGCCGTTCGGAGTCGGCAAAAAACTGTAGGTCCCACCAATTTGTAGGGAAAATTCAAATCGGCACACCACAAATTGGAAGAGAAGCTTGGCGCAAAAATCTCTTAGGAGGTTTATGATGATATACCTGTTGTATATCGCGCCATAGAGATAGATAGAAACGCAGTCTTTTAACATCTTTGTTAACACAATTCGTTCTGCCTTTGCGCAACAAATTTCAACAAATAAAGATAGCGCTTGAGGTGGATTATGCAAAAAACTTCCTACTGGAGTTACGATGTATTCGGTCCGAAGAACATGACTTTGAAAAATTGTTCAGAACTTGTAACATAGCTATTGAAATCAAATAGAACCTATTCAAATCTGGTCAAAGTATGCAAGCATGTAACCTAGATGTTTATTTCAAGATTTCTGTTTTTTATTTATTTATGTTTTGATCATATAATAATGGAAATAGATAGTCGATTCACTCAACTTAAAACTATCTTTAAAAATTTCGCTTCGGTTTTTCAACAAACCAAAGAGAAGGAAATGACAAAAATTAATTAAACTTTGCTGAATTTTATGAACCACTTGTTCAAAGCCAAAATATAGTGGCCTCAATACAAGATTATGAAAGCAATTTCTTTTATATGAAAGAACCCACTTAGCTCTTCGGAAAAAAAAAATTGCCAAAAATCAGCAAAATGTGTCACGACCTTAAAATTGACACATGACTGTATTAAAATTTAATGAACTACAAAAACTGCATACTCCAAAAAGTTCTAAAAAAAACGGTAAGACTTTCATAAAATCATCATATATATTATTTTAGTAAGGTCTTTTTGTGTTATTTCCTAATTTTCTGCTCTCATTTGGAACCAATATTAATAAATAAGGTATCGTTTTAAAGGTGGGGGTTAGCTCTACATGCGAAACCATGTTTTAATTAGCGGAGTGCTTTTGTTTAAGCGTATTTTATAAAAATAAATTCTTTAAAATAAACGATTGTGAATGCACAAAAAAATCAATTTGTACTGCAACGCTATTGTGACTGTGACATTCATATGCCTCGCGACATCTACAGTTGAATAGTAAGACTGAACAGTGCTAGAATAATGAAAGGCGAGCGCGCCATCTACACTTGAACATTGCTAAAATAAGTGAATAAGACTGCGTTCACACTGGGTCATAAACTCGAGTTAAAGGGACATTTTTTGAGTTAATTCATATTGATGTTGTCAATCAACTCAAGTTTATGGCTCAATGTGAATGTTATATAAGTGGTGGAATTTCAAATAGCTGTTTGCGCATATTTGTATAATTTTTTGGGTAATTCTATACGACAGCACGTAACTGCTAATATAGGTCCAAAAATATCGGGAAAGGTATGAAACGACGGGTTTTAACCTTCGTATCAATAATCCGAAAGCGGAAATTCGACGGCGAGTACCGAAGAAGATTTAATGATGAGCTGTATGAACTTTACGCAGACGCCGACATAGTTCAGCGAATTAACACACAGCGGCTTCGCTGGCTAGGCCACGCAGTGCGAATGAGTGAAGATGATCCAGCCCAGAAGGTATTCTTATCGGCACCCGCCGGTGAAAGCAGAGGAAGAGGGAGACCACCACTCCGATGGAAGGACCAAGTGGAGACCGATTTGCGATCCCGCGGTGTTTCCAATTGGCGCCAGTTGGCGCAACGAAGAAACGACTGGCGAGCTATGTTGGACGGTCAAAATCGCCCAGGCGGTTAGATGACCATTTAAAGAAGAAGAAGAAGAAGGAAATTCGATATTTTATGTCTGTTCAGAGATATTTGCAATTAAAGTTGAAATTTTTCTGTCATTTTCATGTGGTTGTTGTAATCACAGATTAGGGTGTACCAAAAAGTGCAGAAATGTGTTCTGTGCAGAAATATTGTGGACCGCGTAGCCGGTGTTGGACCGGCTAAGGTTATTTTTTTGAAGCCTACGCAGAAAGGTGTTGTGCACATAAATACCTTGGATCAAGTCCCCTATTTGGGATCGGACCTATGCAATTTTTGGGTTTTTTACTAATAATTTTTTTACTGAAACAAATTATTTAATTTCCGCTTTCGGATTATTGATACAGAGATCAAAACGCGTCGTTTGATACCTTTCCCGAGATTTTTGGACCTATATTAGCAGTTACGTGCTGTCGTATAGAATTACCATTTTTTGTGGTCTCACAACAAGTGTAGCTGAAAATCTTTTTTTATAATTTGAGAAAAAGGTTTGAAAAATCCTGGACCTGGACTAACAAAAGGTTTCAAACCATTTTGGTTTTTGTTTTTTTGCGCAAGGAGCGCACGATATTTTATGTCTGTTCAGAGATATTTGCAATTAAAGTTGAAATTTTTCTGTCATTTTCATGTGGTTGTTGTAATCACAGATTAGGGTGGACCGAAAAGTGCAGAAATGTGTTTTGTGCAGAAATATTGTGGACCGCGTAGCCGGTGTTGGATCGGCTAAGGTTATTTTTTTGACGCCTACGCAGAAAGGTGTTGTGCACATAAATACCTTGGATCAAGTCCCCTATTTGGGATCGGACCTAGGCAATTTTTGGGTTTTTTACTAATAACTTTTCACTGAAACAAATTATTTAATTTCCGCTTTCGGATTATTGATACAGAGATCAAAACGCGCCGTTTGATACCTTTCCCGAGATTTTTGGACCTATGTTAGCAGTTACGTGCTGTAGTATAGAATTACCATTTTTTGTGGTCTCACAAGTGTAGCTGAAAATCTTTTTTTATAATTTCAAAAAAAGGTTTGAAAAATCCTGGACCTGGACTAACAAAAGGTTTCAAACCATTTTGGTTTTTTTTTGTTTGCGCAAGGAGCGCACGGGTCCAGCTAGTATATATTATTTCTGTAAGGTCTTTTTGCGTTATTTCCTAACTTTCTGCTCTCATTTGGAACCAATATTAATAAATAAGGTATCGTTTTTAAGGTGGGGGTTAGCTCTACATGCGAAACCATGTTTTAATTAGCGGAGTGCTTTTGTTTAAGCGTATTTAAAAAAAATTAATTCTTTAAAATAAACGATTGTGAATGCACAAAAAAATCAATTTGTACTGCAACGCTATTGTGATTGTGACATTCATATGCCTCGCGACATCTACAGTTGAATAGTAAGACTGAACAGTGCTAGAATAATTAAAGGCGAGCGCGCCATCTACACTTGAACATTGCTAAAATAAGTGAATAAGACTGCGTCCACACTGGGTCATAAACTCGAGTTAAAGGGACATGTTTTGAGTTAATTCATATTGATGTTGGCAATCAACTCAAGTTTATGGCTCAATGTGAATGTAATATAAGTGGTGGAATTTCAAATAGCTGTTTGCGCATATTTGTATAATTTTTTGTGGTCTCACAACAAGTGTAGCTGAAAATCTTTTTTTATAATTTGAGAAAAAGGTTTGAAAAATCCTGGACCTGGACTAATAAAACATTTCAAACCATTTTTTTTTTTGCGCAAGGAGCGCACGGGTCCAGCTAGTATATATTATTTCTGTAAGGTCTTTTTGTGTTATTTCCTAATTTTCTGCTCTCATTTGGAACCAATATTAATAAATAAGGTCTCGTTTTAAAGGTGGGGGTTAGCTCTACATGCGAAACCATGTTTTAATTAGCGGAGTGCTTTTGTTTAAGCGTATTTTAAAAAAATTAATTCTTTAAAATAAACGATTGTGAATGCACAAAAAAATCAATTTGTACTGCAACGCTATTGTGATTGTGACATTCATATGCCTCGCGACATCTACAGTTGAATAGTAAGACTGAACAGTGCTAGAATAATTAAGGGCAAGCGCGCCATCTACACTTGAACATTGCTAAAATAAGTGAATAAGACTGCGTTCACACTGGGTCATAAACTCGAGTTAAAGGGACATGTTTTGAGTTAATTCATATTGATGTTGGCAATCAACTCAAGTTTATGGCTCAATGTGAATGTAATATAAGTGGTGGAATTTCAAATAGCTGTTTGCGCATATTTGTATAATTTTTTGGGTAATTCTATACGACAGCACGTAACTGCTAATATAGGTCCAAAAATATCGGGAAAGGTATCAAACGACGGGTTTTAACCTTCGTATCAATAATACGAAAGCGGAAATTCGATATTTTATGTCTGTTCAGAGATATTTGCAATTAAAGTTGAAATTTTTCTGTCATTTTCATGTGGTTGTTGTAATCACAGATTAGGGTGTACCGAAAAGTGCAGAAATATTGTGGACCGCGTAGCCGGTGTTGGACCGGCTAAGGTTATTTTTTTGAAGCCTACGCAGAAAGGTGTTGTGCACATAAATACCTTGGATCAAGTCCCCTATTTGGGATCGGACCTAGGCAATTTTTGGGTTTTTTACTAATAACTTTTCACTGAAACAAATTATTTAATTTCCGCTTTCGGATTATTGATACAGAGATCAAAACGCGTCGTTTGATACCTTTCCCGAGATTTTTGGACCTATGTTAGCAGTTACGTGCTGTAGTATAGAATTACCATTTTTTGTGGTCTCACAAGTGTAGCCGAAAATCTTTTTTTATAATTTGAGAAAAAAGTTTGAAAAATCCTGGACCTGGACTAACAAAAGGTTTCAAACCGTTTTGGTTTTTTTTTTTTTTGCGCAAGGAGCGCACGGGTCCAGTTAGTTTTATAATATACTAGCAAACCCGGTATACGTTGTTTTGACGTTTTGATACATAGAACACTATATATAAAATGTCATTAACTTGAACCAAATAAACTCCTAGCTATACCGAACTGCAGCTTTAAATAACCTGGGGGCTTTTCCAAAAGCTATATGCAGACTGTGTCGTGCCCAGCGAACTCCTGAACTTATCGTGAAAGTTCAAGAGCAAAACAAAACACAAAATATGTGTGCGTGGCACCGCCCACTTTTGAAAAATGATGTAGATATTGACTAAGTGACACATATATCCAAATTTCATTAATTTAGACCAAAAAACTGCGGAATTATGACGAATTGAAACTTTATATAGCCTGGGGGCGTGGCTTCGCCTACATTTCGAAAACTATATATTGTCTATGCTGTACCCAGTGAACCCAAGTATATGTTGTGAAAATTTCATAAAGATCGGTTGAGTTTTTGGCGCCTATAAAAGACACCCTTTTTTATCCCTAGTAGTGCTACGCACACAAGGTATATTAACTTTAGTCGCCTAACGGCAGTACGTAACGGCATAAATGGATCGAGATAGATATTGACTTATATATATCAAAATGTTCAGGACGAAAAGAGAAATTGATTAAGCCATGTCCGTCCGTCCGTCTGTGAACACGATAACTTGAGTAAATTTTGAGATATCTTAATGACATTTGGTGTGCGGGTTCCTTGGTACTCATCTCCGAGCGCTATTTAAAATGGGCGAAATCGGACCATAGCCACGAACACTTTTTATATATAGAATATTATGGAAAACACAAAAAAGCGATTACTCAGTACATAATACACCTATAAGGATAAATATTTGGTGACTACATTCAGATTGAGGCATAAAATAAATTTTTAAAGAAATTTTCCCAAGAAATTGCCCACTTTTGATTAAGTCAAAATTAGAAGTAATATTAATCATAAATCAAAAACCGTTCAAGATATCGAAACGAAATTCAGCACGCAGGTTTTTAGGTATGCAAGGAATCTTCTTTCTTCTTTAAATGGTCATCTAACCGCCTGGGCGATTTTGACCGTCCAACATAGCTCGCCAGTCGTTTCTTCGTTGCGCCAACTGGCGCCAATTGGAAACACCGCGGGATCGCAAATCGGTCTCCCCTTGGTCCTTCCATCGGAGTGGTGGTCTCCCTCTTCCTCTGCTTCCACCGGCGGGTGCCGATAAGAATACCTTCTGGGCTGGAGCATCTTCGCTCATTCGCACTACGTGGCCTAGCCAGCGAAGCCGCTGTGTTTTAATTCGCTGAACTATGTCGGCGTCTGCGTGAAGTTCATACAGCTCATCATTAAATCTTCTTCGGTACTCGCCGTCGCCAACGCGTGGAGGTCCACAAATCTTTCGAAGAACCTTTCTCTCGAATACTCCCAGAGCCGCCTCATCAGATGTTGTTAGTGTCCAGGCTTCTGCACCATATAGCAGGACGGGTGCGATGAGTGACTTGTAGAGTGTTATTTTCGTTCGTCGAGAGAGGACTTTACTTTTCAATTGCCTACTCAGTCCGAAGTAGCATTTGTTTGCAAGAGTAATTCTTCGTCGGATTTCTAGGCTAACATTATTGTTGGTATTAATGCTGGTTCCCAGCTAAACGAAGTCCTTTACTATTTCGAAATTATTGCTGCCAACAGTGGCTTGGTTGCCAAGGCGCGAATGCGCTGACTCTTTGCATTATGACAGAAGGTACTTCGTTTTGCCCTCGTTCACCACCAATCCCATTTTCTCCGCTTCTTTTTCTAATTTGGAGTAAGCAGAAGTTACGGCGCGGTTGTTAAGGCCAATGATATCAATATCGTCAGCATATGCCAACAGTTGCACGCTTTTATAAAATATTGTTCCAGCGCGGTTAAGTTCTGCAGCTTGTATTATTTTCTCCAGCATAAAATTAAAGAAATCGCACGATAGGGGGTCACCCTGTCTGAAACCTCGTTTAGTTTCGAACGGCTCGGAGAGGTACTTCCCAATTCTGACCGAGCTGGCGGTGTTGCTCAAGGTCATTTTGCATAGCCGTATAAGTTTTACGGGGAAACCAAATTCAGACATAGCGGCATATAGGCAGCTCCTTTTCGTGCTATCGAAAGCGGCTTTAAAATCAACAAAGAGATGATGTGTGTCGATTCTCTTTTCACGGGTTTTTTCCAAGATTTGACGTATTGTAAAAATCTGGTCGATGGTAGATTTACCAGGTCTGAAGCCACACTGGTAAGGTCCAATCAGTCTGTTTACATCAGGCTTCAGTCTTTCGTACAATACGCTTGATAGGACCTTATATGCGATATTCAAAAGGCTGATTCCGCGATAGTTGGCGCAGTTTGCAGGATCGCCCTTCTTGTGGTTTGGGCAGAGAACACTTAGATTCTAATCTTCAGGCATGCATTCATCCGACCAAATTCTGCATAGAAGCTGATGCATGCGCCTTACCAGCTCCTCGCCTCCGTGTTTGAATAGCTCAGCAGGCAAACCATCAGCGCCAGCTGCTTTATTGTTTTTCAATCGCGATATTGCTATTCGCACCTCATTATAGTCGGGTTGTGGAACGTCAATTCCATCATCTTCGATTGTTTCTTGCTCAGTTTCTCCATTTAAAAGGGCAGAGAAGTGATCCCTCCATATTCTGAGTGCTCTCTGAACATCGGCCACCAGGTCGCCAGGCATGGCAAGGAATGGTGCAGGAAAAAATAAGCGGGATCGATTAAGGTCGACGCCCACTTTTATATGAAAGATTTTGAAGAGGATCGTAGATATATTAAATAGGCAATAACTTTGCCTAAAATAGCTTTACATCATTTATATTTCACTTTTAAAGTTTCCGTAAACAAAGAAGTCCAAAAACTTAAAATTTTCGAAAATGCGCGTGGCTCGCCCACAAAACTGTTTATGCCATAACTCCGCCAAAAATTGATTTGTCGAACCGAAGTTCGACATTTTATAATATACTAGCAAACCCGGTATACGTTGTTTTGACGTTTTGATACATAGAACACTATATATAAAATGTCATTAACTTGAACCAAATAAACTCCTAACTATACCGAACTGCAGCTTTATATAACCTGGGGGTTTTCCAAAAGCTATATGCAGATTGTGTCGTGCCCAACGAACTCCTGAACATATCGTGAAATTTCATGAGCAAAACAAAACACAATATATGTGGGCGTGGCACCGCCCACTTTTGAAAAATTATGTAGATATTGACTAAGTGACATATATATTTCATTAATTTAGACCAAAAAAGTTCGGAGTTATGACGAATTGAAACTTTATATAGCCTGGAGGCGTGGCTCCGTCTACTTTTCCAAAACTATATATTGTATATGCTGTACCCAGTGAACGCAAGTATATATTGTGAAAATTTCATAAAGATCGGTTGAGTTCTTTGGCGTCTATGAAAGACACCCTTTTTATACCTAGTTTATATTTATTTTGGTTAAGCACACAAGGTAAATTACTTCATTCGGCATAAACGAATCGAGATATATATTTATTAATGTATATCAGAACGTTCAGGATGAAAAGTAGAATATCCGTGAGAGTAGTTAATACCCCACTGCAAAAGCGAAGTTGTACTCGTATATCTTTTTTGATTTTCATACCTTTCATGAACATGAAATGTTTGTACGTTTGAGAAGAAAAAGAGGTAGTCCCATCAAAAGTATACTGAAATGATCAGTCTATTTGAACGCAAATACGAACTGAAAGTATTAAAATAGACCTGTGTAAATTGGGATGACATAATAGATCACTACTAGGTATATAATGTTCGGTTCCACCCGAACTTAGACTTTCTTAATTGTTAAAATTGGCTCATGCAATAACTGTAATGTATATTTGTAGTATGTAGGTACACACATATTTATATATGCACTAGCAACCCGCCCCGGCTTAGCACGGAAATAAAATATATGTACTTACTTACATACGTACCGAGTTCTTTCACCATACGATCTAATTCAGCATAAATGAGGTGGGGTGAGATTCCCGCATAACTTCTAATGTTTCATTCGGTTGACAGCTAACAAACACACAAACAGCTTTTTTTGGAAAAATTGCTGCTTTTGTTTGAATCAACTTTTTTTTTGATGCAGAACGAAAGTAAATATTTCAAAGTTTAACTTCAAGGAAGTTTCATTTTAACCGGTGGATTCTTTTATAATTTATGGCTGAGTAAACAAAAAATGTATGGTTTTTTACCACATTTTGTCCGATTGCCATGCCCCCTTTATATATTTTAAAAATAAAAAGTTTTCCTTTTTAATAAATTCAATAAGAATCTAGTCAAAATAAGGGGATGTTCTTATTAATTTACTTTATACAACTTTTCCCATAAAAACAAGCAGATTTCTTCTTTCTTTCTAAAGGGTTTCGATGCGCTGAATTCAAATCTGGACGCAGACAGTTTATAAATTTGCTAATTTTCCTATAGCTGAAAAACCACTGAATTAACGTAGGTATGATGCAGTAGAACACATACCTCTTACGATAAGTGTACTTTAAATTGCTCTATCTTAGCGAAAAAGAAAGATATTTGAGCAAACTCAACGCCATTCGTAAGAGAAAGACTTCTTCTTTAAGATGCTATGTGTGCTTTAAAAAAAAAAAATCTGTCGTTTGTATATAACCTCAAAAATAGGCAAAAACTATGTTTTTGCACATTTAGGTTAGGATATCTCAAAATCCTGACGTGATAGAGCAATTCCGCGTCCAGATTTGTATTTAGCGCATCGAAAACCTTTAGGAAAGTATGGTCTGGTTTATGGTCAAAAAAATCGGTCTCATTTTGTCGGCCTGTGTTATAGGTGAACTTTTTGGCTCTGTGTAGAAGGGATAGAAATTACTCTCCCTTCGTGGTTGAACTACTATTTTTTTACTTTCGATTGAATAACACAATACCATTTTATGCTTCTGATTTATAACTTTCTTATTTTAGACTAATGACAAACTTATGTATATATGAAATTATCGGTTAGTGGATTATGCGTTTGAATATTAAGCCTATATACAAATACTAGTCTTTTCAGACCTACAAATTTCACTGGGCTTTCAAGGCGATAAAACCGGTTTCGAGGTATGCGTCCACATTGGTTCTGGTAGTAATAAAATAATAATAATAACTTCTAAAACTCGACTCCCTTATCTCTCGATCTGAAAATATTAGAGAAGGCAGGCTCATTGATTTAATCAGAGCACGCAACGGCGAAAAAATAAATAGCGACGACAGTTTTTTTCACGTTTCTTGTAAAAGTATAGCCCACTATCTAATAAAAAATATTCAAAAACAAATTTTAAACTTTGTTCAAAACCTAGGACGATTTAACCAAGTTTCATCAAAATTCCACACTCTTTTTAATCCGAATTTTTATAAAAAATTTGGATTTGCAGTTTTATGACCTATTAAATTTTAGTATTTATAATAATGAAGTTGGCGAAAAATAGTGCCAATTATGGGTATTTATTAAAAAATGTATGGTGTGAGTTTTGCTATGCTTAAGGTTCAAAATTAAAAAATGTCAACATTTTCGCTATTGCTTAGTATTATAAAATTCTTAGGTCAGCATTAAAAAGTATTTTTTTAAAATAATAAACGCAGTCTTTTAACATCTTTGTTAACACAATTCGTTCTGCCTTTGTGCAACAAATTTCAACAAATAAAGATATACTTAGCGCTTGAGGTGGATTATGCAAAAAACTTCCTACTGGAGTTAGGATGTATTCGGTCCGAAGAACATGACTTTGAAAAATTCTTCAGAACTTGTGACATAGATATTGAAATCAAATAGAACCTATTCAAATCTGGTCAAAGTATGCAAGCATGTAACCTAGATGTTTATTTCAAGATTTCTGTTTTCTATTTATTTATGTTTTGATCATATAATAATGGAAATAGATAGTCGATTCACTCAACTTAAAACTATCTTTAGAGATTTCGCTTCGGTTTTTCAACAAACCAAAGAGAAGGAAATGACAAAAATTAATTTAACTTTGCTGAATTTTATGAACCACTTGTTCAAAGCCAAAATATAGTGGCCTCAATACAAGATTATGAAAGCAATTTCTTTTATATAAAAGAACCCACTTAGCTCTTCGGAAAAAAAAAATTGCCAAAAATCAGCAAAATGTGTCACGACCTTAAGATTGACACATGACTGTATTAAAATTTAATGAACTACAAAAACTGCATACTCCAAAAAATTCTAAAAAAAACGGTAAGACTTTCATAAAATAGCTTTGAATTTTCGCCAATTTTGCGTGCATTTTTAAAACAAAATTTATTGTTTGTATCAAATTTCAGGTTTCGACAAACCCATTTTTCAAACCCCCCCCGCTCGCAGCGTAGCTTTTTAATTGCATAATTCAAAGCCAAAAACCCATTCATCGGAACTATTGAACGTATTGAGGGAAACACAGAGATCCCCAAAAAAATATTTCTTTAGAGTTTTCAACCTGGTAACCAACATTAATATCAGCCTAGAAATCCAAAGCAGAATCACTCACGCAAAACAAGAGCTACTTCTGACTGAGTTGCCAATAGAGAAGTATAGTCTTCTCTCGAAGAATGAAAATGAATAAGTCACCCATCGTACCCGTCCTGGTTTATGGTGCAGAAGCTTGGGCACTGAGAACATCTGATGAGGCGGCTCTGGGAGTATTCGAGAGAAAAGTTCTTCGAACGAACCCCTACGGGTTGGCGACGGCGAGTACCGAAGAAAATTTAATGATGAGTTGTATGAGCTATATGCAGATACCAACATAGTCCAAAGAATTAATAAAGATGTTCGTGCCCAGAAGGTATTCCTTTCGGCACCCACAGTTGGTAGCAGAGGAAGAGAGAGTACACCACTCCAATGGAAGGGCGAAGGGAGACCGATTTTTAATCCCGTGGTGTTTCCAATTGGCGCCTTCTCCATAAATTGGTTTCGGTCACTATATTTTGGCATTGAACAAGTGGTTCATAAACTTCAGCAAACTTAAATTAATTTTTGTAATTTTCTTCTCTGTGGTTTGTTGAAAAACGAGACCTCTAAAGATAGTTTTATGTTGAGTGAATCGACTATCTATTTCCATTATTATATGATCAATACATAAATAAATAAAAAACAGAAATCTTGAAATAAACATCTAGGTTACATGCTTGCATACTTTGACCAGGTTTGAATATTTTCTATTTAATTTCATTATCCATGTCACAAGTTCTGAACAATTTTTCAAAGTCATGCTCTTCGGAACGAATACATCGTAACTCCAGTAGGATGCTTTTTGCGAAATCCGCTTCAAGCGCTAAGTCTATCTTTGTCACACAAATTTTACAGGAGATGCAAAAAACTGTTTTATTTCAGCACGAACAGGTATTTTATGGCACAAATTCCAACAAAGCTAGATTTTTACAATATATTTCCAATCCAAATATAACTTTTGTTGAGAAAAGCATCATCATGGTTATATTTCGATTCATTGCACCATACGCGGTTTTGCAAAACTTTTTTTTGGCTCATTGTGTCCAATGTATACATATGTTTCGAATGGTAGCTATGACTAGATAGGTTTCAAGCCAATCTATCATTATCAACTTAAAGATGGTGTTGAAATATTTTAATCGAGTGAGATGTATCTGATAGCGATAGTAGAAATAATTGTCCCAAGCTATAATTTACTACTTAGCATGCCTCTCAAAAGTTTCACGTTATACAAAAGACCAATCATTTCTTGGCGACTTTGTAATGGAAACCGCTGTTGGTGCATTCCATGAAAAAGTGGAACTCTGAACTGTTTTGCAAATATGAATTTTTTATATATTATTGCACGTACATATGGAGATTATGTTCTCATCTAAAATAATTTACAAAAGTTGTAGTGAGTATGTCTCATTTTTTGTAAATACCGTTATTTATTGAGAGTAACAACAAGTCGGCTTTTTCCATTAGTCTTTACACAACTTTTTGCGAGGTCGCTGCCGCTATTGTTTATCAGATAAAAACTAGATTTCTGTTCTTAGTTATAGTGTATGGTCCGCTGTATTTAACTGCATACTCATTTTTTTGGTTAAGTTTTTTTTGATAAGAAATTAATCATAACGGAAAGGTAAGTTTCGATGTCCCATACGTGACGCTTAATTCCTTTTTCTATTAATAATTATAAAACAAGTCGACTATACAAATTGAATTTTTCTGTTAACAGCTAACTCTTAGCGGTCTAAAAACTGGTGAAACAATTTTGTTTGAAATCGCTTTGCTTACAATATATTCTTGGTGATAATAAAGTGTCTGTACGTGACGCCGAAGAATAAGTTATCTGACATTTTCAACTTTTACTGGCGTTTGTAATAAACAAAGCCCTTTTTTGTACTGCAAATCTCAATAACGCAAAAATGAGCTACCAGCAACCATCAACCAGTGCTAGCCGCATGCGAAAATTTCGAGAAAAGCAAAAAGAGAAAGATCCAAACTTTACCGCTAATGAGACTAAAAGATTGCGTGAGCTTCGTGAACGAAAAGCAGAAAATCTTTCTGAAGGTGAGTTAAAAGCAATTTTACTTAAGGAAAGGGATAAGAAGAGATTGCAAATGGCAAAAAAGCGGGTTGAACTTAAAAATCCTACTGATTCTCCTGTAAGTACTGAATCTCCGTTCAAGTCGAAACAGACTTTATCTAAAGCTGTTCAAAAGGCTCTAAAAGCACTGCCTCAATCACCAAGAAAGAAAAAAGCGGTTGTTACAGAACTAGCGCGTAAAATGAACATTGCTTTAGCAGGAAGCCCAAACATTAGCACATCAGGTGACGATACACGTTATGACGATGTGAAAGCATTTTACTATCGTCCGGATATTGTGTATACCTGCCCAGGCGCAAATGATTTCATCGTTGTTTGGAAAAACGGCATTAAGAAGAAGTGTCCAAAGCATTATTTGATTTTGTACCTACGAGAAGCCTTTTTCATTTTTAAAGAATTTTTTCCTAATATCGAAATTGGATTTTCAAAATTTTGTAGTCTAAGACCGAAAAACGTTTTGCTAATAAAAGACACACCTTCAGACCAGTGCAAATGTTTAACTCATGAAAATTTTATGTTCAAATTGAAAGGGTTGCAACAAAATTATTGTAACGACTGGTGGACTATGATTTTATGTGATCCTTCTTTGGATTCGAAGTGCTGGAAAAATTAATGTGATACTTGTTCTGATGGCAAAAAAATATTAATTTCTATGGATTTAAGTACAATCTGTGTATGGAAAGAATGGGAAAAAACTCAGAAAAAAACTACGTTTAGTAGTCCACGAAACAAGTTCAGGTGAACTTAAAGAAAAATTTATTGATTCTATCCATATTATGATGAAGCATGTTAATTTAAAACGAGTTCGAGCCGGTGAATTTCAAAAAGACCAACGCAATGAAAATGTGCGAATCCTTCAAGTTGATTTTGCTATGTCTTTTGCCTGTGAATACCAGAATGAAGTTCAAAGCGCACTCTGGTCACGGACAAGTGTTCTTTTATTTACTGCTGCAAGTTTTTACAAAGGCAATTGCCAAACATATCTTATGTGCTCAGATGCAAATTCGAAAGACAAGGATACAGTTTTTTTATTTTGTTTTGTTGTTTTTCCGACAGGGTGAATGATTGATGTATATTGGAACGATTTTTCGTCATCCCTTGTCAAATTTGGTTTTGAGACAAACCGGTTTCGACGTTGTGCCATCATCAGTGTCGATTTTCGTTCTGATCTGTTGTGGTCGTTTGTCTTGTATTTATAGTAGGTAGCATTACTCTTTATCAAATGAGCCCGCGGACCTGGAACCCTTGACCCCGGGGCACTTCCTGACTGGAAGTGATCTCCTGGCTCCGCCAGAACCCGAGGTGAAAGAGAGCCCTGCCTCCATTATCAATAGGTGGCAGAAGCTCAAGGCTCTTCATCAAACCTTCTGCAGGCGATGGAAAGTGGAATACTTATCCGAACTTCAAAAACGAGTGAAGTGGAAGCATCCGAAACAAAATATTAAGGTGGGGGATCTCGTTGTCATCAAAGCAGACAACCTGTCTCCCAACGAATGGAGGCTCGGTCGAGTTACCAACGTACACTCCGGCCAAGACAACCAAGTGCGTGTAGTGGACCTTATGACCGAGAAGGGTCAGATCAGAAGACCGTTGGTCAAGCTGATTCTGCTCCCTACGGAGGAATGGCTAGCGACAGGCCCGCAGCTTCATCTTAACCATCCCCTTCCATCTTCTCCCAACCGTTTTCATTACCCTATCCCAAATTTTTACATCCCTTACTCGCTACCCTTAACGAGGACACCAGATAGTCTAACGCAGAAGGGCAAACCATTCTGCCACATAGAACGTAATTGCACTCGATACCGAGGCCAAAGAAAGCGTAACGCATAAAGGCGAACCAATCGGCCATGAAAATCTATCCATCTGCCACGACAAGTTGGCTGCAGATGGTCCCACCATCATATACATAACCCCATACAGACATAAAAATATAACCGTTATACCCAACAAGCAAAGTAAACTTATATTAAATTACATTAAACTTTCATTCAAACCACAATTTGTATATTATTTACTTATTGAATGAAATAAATAACTAAGTCCTAATAATGCATTTATGCGGCAACTTCAAGCAACTATTGGAAAATCGCGGAAGGGGTTAAGATGCAGCCATGGTTTAGCCTAATTATGCACATTTTCGTGCAAAGCCGGGTATGAAAAGAAATTTAATTTAAACTTTTAAATCCATTCAGAGTGAAAAGGCTTACGTATTGCTAGCAACTTACTTTAAATTATTTGACACATTTACCAAAATGCTTGTTGGGTCTACAGATTTGGAAATGTTTATTTCGTGTTTTCAAATAGACATGAAAAACATACAAGTTGTACTTACCCCCTTTCCATGGCGCATCTCGCATCTAGCTTTAATCCCATATGGTCTAGTGGCGCTCACAGCCACCCTCTATATCGCAATTGTTCACTTTCCAGAAAGTAGGACAAACATGAATATGTTCCAAGGGGTATAGACATCTGTATATGAAACAACAATATATGTATATACATAACGTTGCAGACCGAAGCGAAGTGAAGAAAGCGGACAGTATCAACCTGGCCAGCGCAGCAGTATAAATAATCTCTCGTTATTTGGCTCACCATCCATCCCAAATATACCGCTAGGCGGTCCACAAATGCGCATCAAGCGAATGCTAATAATTATGCTATGCTAGTCCGTTAACCCTGCCTTTTGCACGGCATCAACCTCCCCCGCCTCCGCCATCGTCTTCAAAACACACCACATCGATAGCGGCAACGGAAGGTGGTGTTCTACCACATATACCTTCACTTGTAATACGATCGGATTCGGCTACACCCACCTCATCGTCACAAACGTCTTTGGCCAGCGATGTTGTGAGATACGAAATTACGATGTGTGGAGATACGAAACGCGTTGGGATGATCCACTTCCACCAGATATCAGCATCATGGAAAATATGGCGGCAACAACTCCCAGCGGTACTCGACTATGCCTGCCCTCGATTCTATTTCCGCAATAGTGCGCCGGAAACCCTACATTTACATATATTTTTCGACGCTAGCGAAAACTCCTTTGCCGCCGTCGCGTATTGGCGGACGAAAAACTCCCGAGGCGTAAGAGATGTCACCTTCATATGCTCGAAAGCCAAGTGCGCGCCAATAAAAACTCTAACCATTCCGCGTTTAGAGCTACATGCCGCCGTTTTAGGAGTTCGTCTGCAACAAGCCGTGAAAGAATGGCATTCCCTCAGAGTGGACAAATGCATTCTTTGGAGTGGTTCGAGGACAGTCATTAAATGGATTAAAAGCCAACATCGAAAATATAAGCCTTTGTGCAGCACAGAATCGCAGAGATCTTAGTCGCCAGTGAGGAGTCCGATTGGCAACGGATACCAACAGCGGAAAACGTGGCCGATGAAGCTACTCGTGAAGCTAATATCGTCTTCGGGCCTAGAGCGCGCAGGTTACGAGGTCCACTATTTTTACTTAAAGACGAGCATACCTGGCCTACAGAAGATTCGATTACAGCAGAAGTACAATGCGATGAAGAACTGCCTTCAGGACGCGTATTGATTATCGTAGGTACAGATTTTATCGAATTCGATCGCTGCTCCTCTTATAACAGGTTGCTGAGGACTACCGCCTGGGTTATACTTTTCGTCAAAATATGCCGCCGAAAAAAAGTTAAGAATCCCTACGATCTTGGTGTTGATGATCTTGGAGCAGCGAAGCTCCTTCTATGCCGCCTTGCACAGAAATAATGTTTTCCCGAAGAAATTCAACAGATTGAAAATGGACAAAATATACCAAGCAGGAGTTCTTTGATGCAGTTGCTGCCATATCTTGATAAAGATGGTGTTCTTCGCGTTCGTGGACGTATAGATGCTGCCAGCTAGCTTCCGATGTGCTCTAGACGCCGAATTATGCTGCCGTTTACACATATGTATACGAATTTGTTAACGGAGGATCATCATATCCGAATATGTCATCAAAATGCCGAGGCCACCATATGCGCTATTCGCCGAGAATACTGGATGCCACGCCTGAGAACGCTTCTGTCATTGCTAATTGTAACGTGTGTCGCCTTAGTAAAGTAGAACCAGTTCCGCCATTAATAGGGCCGTTCCCAGTGGATAGGCTCTCGCCCCACTTCAGCCCGTTTACATACATAGGCATGGATTATTCTGGGCCACTTAGCGTGAAAGTGCGATGGAGCACGGAAAAGCGGTGGGTAGCACTCTTCACGTGGCTAACTAAGCGGGCGGTGCATCTAGAGGTAGCACGCGACTTGAGTACCGACTCGTGTAACATCGTAATCAGAAATTTTATTAATAGCAGGCGAGTGCCTGCAAGATTAAGGTCAGGCAACAGCAAGAACTTAGATGGTGTGAATGATGAGGTGAAAAGATTTACGGAGGTGTTCGTACAACGAGGCATAGAATGGGTGTTCAACCCATGTGAAGGGGGCGCTTGGGAGACGATGGTGCAGTGCTTCCAGCGAGTGTTGCGTCAAACACTTAAAGAGGTTGCTCCACGTGAGCATACGCTGTATTGTTTCCTTGTTGAAACTGAAAACATTGTCAATTCTCGGCCTCTCACGCCCTTACCCTTCTCTCCCAAGCAAGAACCGCCGTTAACGCCGAACGGCTTCCTATTGGGGTTAGCCAATACTGCGCATACACCGAGCTTGGCTGGCGCATGGCTCGGCAACTGAGAGATCACTTCTGGAAAAGATGGGTCCTACTCTAACGAGACGGGCGAAGTGGTGTCAACCTACGAAACCATTGGAAGAAGGCGAGCTGGTATTCCTGTGCGATCCGAATATTCCAAGACAACAGTGGTGCCGTGGTGTGGTTGAGCATGTGTATCCTTCGAAAGATGGTGTCGTCCGCAAAACTGACGTACGGACGAATTCATTGATCAAGAGGAGAGCTGTGTCTACGTTGGCCATTAAATAAAGAGTAGGCAAGAAATATATAACGGTAAGAACGGCATATGCACATACGCACGAACATGGTTAAATAGTTTGTATGGTTGTCGTAGATGACATAGCGTCTTCTTCTTCATCATCCACACCTTCTGTCAAACTATCATATCTTTGTTTTTTGTTTACACTCTTTGTTTACAGTTCTTGGAAAAGCTTTTGAGTTCACTTCGTGTTTTATTTATTTTTAATAAAAATTCGTTGTTTGAGTACACCAGCGTTTGAGAAAGATAGGGCGATAATAGTCATCCATATCCAAAGCCAGCTGTGCATGATTGACTGTGTCAAACTCTTGTGACAGGTCAAACAAAAATAATAACTTGGCACTATTATATCAATGGTCGGGTAGAGCAACCTCTGTCCGGGTTTCTAGTTGCATGACATGTTAGAAAACCTCCCGAAACAATTTACATCAGAGTTAAATCTTCCCTTTTATTTGTATTTATATATATTATATTTTGTTTACTGGGTTGGAGCTTTGCGGCCGGTAAATTAGAAGGCAAAAAACTAAATTTTCCTTTACCCTCCTACGCGTTTCGATGCTTCAGCATCTTCCTCAGGGAGTCTGAATTTTATTTAAAGAAACAGTTAATAAAAACAATTAATAAAAACAACCATAAATAACACCCACTCAATGGTAATAATTATACACTTACTTTATATGGTATGTATGCAAAACAAAAATACTAAATTTAAAATAACATTCTATTTTGTTTTTGATTTTATTGGCGCCCTGTATAATTTTGCTTCCTACTGTTTTTTCCACAGTACGGTGATGGTGGAAAAAACAGTAGGAAGCAAAATTATACAGGGCGCCAATAAAATCAAAAACAAAATAGAATGTTATTTTAAATTTAGTATTTTTGTTTTGCATACATACCATATAAAGTAAGTGTATAATTATTACCATTGAGTGGGATATTTATGTTATTTATGGTTGTTTTTATTAATTGTTTTTATTAACTGTTTCTTTAAATAAAATTCAGACTCCCTGAGGAAGATGCTGAAGCATCGAAACGCGTAGGAGGGTAAAGGAAAATTTAGTTTTTTGCCTTCTAATTTACCGGCCGCAAAGCTCCAACCCAGTAAACAATTTACTAGTACTTTTGGCCCAACAATTAAAACTATTATATTATATTTTATTTTGTAGCATTTCTTAATTGAAATACGTGGAAAAATACATTTAATTTAATACCCATATTAGCATCTTACTTTTTTGTTTCCGAAAAGGTGGCAACCTTATACAACACCCTTAGTGCCAGCACCTGGTTAGAATGTCTTACAAAAAAAAAAAACATATTACTCTGTATAAAGAATTTCTTCCCAACTGATTCAGCTCTAAGAATTAGCAGGAAATACTACATCAAATTACTTACTAGCTATATTTCAAATATTTTTATATCGGCGATACGATAAGTTTAGTTGTCCCTTACGATAAAAAAGAAACGCCAAACCAAACGCCATCGAAATAATACTGTAATTTTCGTGGTCTGAAATTGCTGAGCTACGCCTCTTCTCCCTTATCTCTGACTTCTATAAAAAATAAAATTCAGGCGGTCTGAAAATAATAGAGTAGTTTTGTAGTAATTTAAGCAGAACACACAATGACGGAAAAATAGATAGCGAAGAGAATTTTTTACACTTTTTTATAAAAGCATGGCCCGTTATTTAATAAAAAACATTCAAAAACAAATTTCGAACTTTGTACAAAACCGAGGAAAACATAACCAAGTTTTACCAAAGTTCCACAATCTTTAATCAGCATTTTTATTAAAAATATGGATATGCAGTTTCAGTAATTATTCAATTTTATTATATACTAGCAGACCCGGCAGACGTAGTTCTGCCTAAAATTTGACCTGCCCATTTATTAAACTGAACTATTTTCTCTCCCCACTTGGCGCTTCTTCTATAGGTATCCTAAATCTTCCTTTTTCTTTCCACTTTTGATTTCCCCCACTCCCATATACCGTTTCTCTTCTTTATCGTCTTAATTTTCCTCTAACACTACCCCTATATTTCAAATTTCTATTCCTAATTCCCTTCTTCTCCAATTTTCTCTGCGGGTACTGATATATCCATAGCTCCGAAGATATATCGAATTAAATTTTATTTGATCCTGGTACAGCTTTCTGTTTCCAAGGTTTTTTTGATGTATTGAAGATATATCTATATATAAAATATCAGTAACTAAAATTAAATTCCTAGCTGTGCCGAATTGCTACTTTAAATAGCCTGGGGGCTCATCCAAAAGCTCTATATGGCCTGTGTCGTCCCCAGCAAACCCCTGACCGCATTGTAAAAGTTTCATTGAGATCAAAAATAAACTTTGTACATAAATGAAGGACGAACAAAACATAAAAAATGTGGGCGTGGCACCATTCACTTTTCCACAATTATGTAAATCTTAAGTAAAGGGCACATACTCGTATACCTAAATCGCATTAATTTAAACCAAATACGTTTAGAGTTATGACCAATTGATATTTTATATAGCCTGGGAGCGTGGAACCGTCCACTTTTCAAAAAACTGTCTATAGCCTATACCGTACCTACCGAACTTCTGAATCTATGGTGGAAGTTTCTTAGAGATCGTGGGCGTGGCACCGCCCAATTTTACAAAATTATGTAAATCTTGACTAAAGTGCACACATATCCAAATATCATTAATTTAAACCAAATAAGTTCAAAGTAATGACGAATTGAAATTTTTTATAGCCTGGGAGCGTGGCACCGGACAATTTTCCAAAACCATATATGGCCTATGCCGTACCCAGTGAACTTCTGAACCTATGATGAAAGTTTCATAGAGATCGAATGTAAACTTTGGACATTAAAGAAGAACAAACAAAACAAAAACAATTAAGGAAGTCTAAGTTCGGGTGGAACCGAACATTATCTACCTAGTAGTGATATATCATGTCATCCCAATTTACGCAGGTCTATTTTAATACTTTCAATTCGTATTTGCGTTCAAATAGACAGACGGACAGACAGATAGACGTATCGAGAGACGGGCATGGCTGTATCGACTCAGCTCATCCTCCTGATCATTTCAGTATACTTTTTGATGGGACTACCTCTCATACGTACAAACATTTCATGTTCATGAAAGGTATGAATATCAAAAGATATACAACTTCGCTTTTGCAGTGGGGTATTAACTACTTTCCCGGATATTTTACTTTTGATCCTGAACGTTTTGATATACATTAATAAATATATATCTCGATTCTTGTGTGCGTAACAAAAATAGATACAAAAAATGTGTGTCTTTTATAGGCGCCAAAGAACTCAACCAATCTTTATGAAATTTTCACAATAGATACTTGGGCTCACTGGGTACAGCATAGAAAATATATAGTTCTGGAAAAGTAGGCAGACCCACGCTACCAGGCTATATAAAGTTTCAATTCGCCATAACTCCGAACTTTTTTGGTTTTAATTAATGAAATTTGGATATATGTGTCACTTAGTCAATATATACATAATGTTTCAAAGTGGGTCTATATAGTCTACTCGTATATATAGCTTTTGGAAAAGCCCCCAGGTTATATAAAGCTGCAGCTCGGTATAGTTAGGAGCTTATTTGGTTCAAGTTAATGACATTTTATACATAGATGTGTTCTATGTATCAAAACGTCAAAACAACGGCTACCGGGTTTGCTAGTATATTTTAAAATGGCGAAAGCAAACAACGAATTACAGCATTCTTTTGTAAAACTGAGAGACTAGTTTGCGCTCAGATAGACAGACGGGCAGACAGACAGACGTACGGAGAGACGGGCATGGCTAAATCGACTCCGCTCATCGTACTGATCATTTCAGTGAAGTTTTCTCTTCTTGTTCTCATACTTACATACATTTAATGTTTATGAAAGGTATGAAAATCAAAAAAGATATACTCGTATAACTTCGCTATTGCAGTGGGCTATTAATTACGTGCCTGAATATTTTGTTTGTGTGTTTCCCGATTTGGCTAATTTTTGGCAGGAGTATAATACATACTACTGAGAAGCAGCTGACTAGTTTTCATTGAAATATCAAGATTGAATTATAAGCGATTGCCTTTGAAAGTAGCAGAAATTTTATGCTGAAAAGTGGGCGACGCCACGCCTACTTCTTCAAACTTGACAAAACTTTTTTGCGGCCGAGTTTTTCTTAAAAAGCTTATTATGTGTGCAAAATCTGATGAATATAACTTGATTAGTTGTAGAAACATCGCTTTTTAAATTTTAAAAAAATTCTTTTCAGAACTATGTTAAAAAACTGGGCGTGGACATTAACCGATCCTGCCTATTTTTTCCTGGAACATTCCCTGCATACCTGGAAACCTGCGTGCTGAATTTCGTTTCGATATCTTGAACGGTTTTTGATTTATGATTAATATTATTTCTAAATTTGACTTAATCAAGAGCGGTGCCACTCCCATTTCTTGAAAAATGTATTTTATGCCTCAATCTCAATGTATCCACCAAATTTTATTCTTATAGAGGTATTATTAACTCAGTAATCACTTTATTTGTGTTTTCGAAAATATTCTATATATAAAAAGTGGGCGTGGCTATCATCCGCTTTGGCCAATTTTAAATAGCGCTCGGAGATGAGTGCTAAAGAACCCCCATACAAATTTCGTTAAGATATCTTAAAATTTACTCAAGTTATCGTTCTCACAGATGGACGGACGGGCATGGCTTAATCAACTTCTCTTTTCGTCCTGAACATTTTGATATGTATAAGTCAATATCTATCTCGATCCGTTTATGCCGTTACATACTGCCATTAGTCGACTAAAGTTAATATACCTTATGTGCGTAACACTACTAGGTATAAAAATGTGGGTGTGGCACTTTTCCAAAATTATGTAAGTCTTGACTAAAGGACACATATATCTGAATGTCATTAACTTAGACCAAATACGGTCAGGGCTATGACAAATTGACACTTTATATAGCCTGAGGGCGTTGCACCGCCCACTTTTCCAAAATTATGTAAATCTTGACTAAGGGACACATATCCCCAAATATCATTGATTTATACCAAATAAGTTCAGAGTTATGACGAATTGCAATTTCACATAGCTTGGGGTAGTGGCACCTCCCACTTTTCAAAAACTATATAAAGCCTATGCTTCAACCAGTGATCCCAAGAATATTCTGTGAAAATTTCATAAGAATCGGTTGAGGACTTTGGACGCCTATAAAGAACACACAAACAAGCAGACACACATTAATTTTTATTTATAAGATAATGAAGTGCCAATGTAAAGTTCTCAAAAAATAATGTCAATTCTGGGCATTTATTGATAAATTTATTTTTCAGGTTTGGTGCAAAATTTATAAAATTTCAGCATTTTCTCTATTTATTTATTTATTTTTTTATTTGAGTCTACAATACAGAATACCTTACAGACTAGAACTATTTTACATAGGACCCCAAGGAGTTAGTATAAATAAAAAGTGAGAGATAAACATAAATTTCTTACTTACAAATAGAATTAAGAACTTTCACAAAATTCGATTTAGATAACGCAAAATCAAGCTGATTTGAAGATAAAAACAAATCATTAAATTCTCGCAGTGCACGAGCAATAGGTGCATTACTAGCATAATTTGTTCGGAAGTTGTTTCCATAAAAAGGATAATAACTCCGGAGGTTTCTTTGCGGAATATTAAAACTAATCCGCTGTAGTAAGATTAGGCAGTCAATGTTGCCATTTATAATATTGAATACAAAGGAAAGGGAAAGAACTTTTCTGCGTTTATCCAATAAATCCAAATGAATTAGCAAACGTCGAGATTCACAGGACGGAGCCGGATCTTCAAACGGTAGTGAACGTAGCGCATGTTTTCGAAAAACTTTCTGAACTCGTTCAATCCTACTAATCGAGAATTGATCGTACGACCTCCAGATGAAAACAGCGAACTCCAAGTGCGATCGTACAAGAGAGCTAAAAAGCTGTTTGAAAGTATACGGGTCAGAAAACTCACACGAATTTCGGCGAATAAAGCCAAGAACTGAATATGCTTTTGAGAGTATGAAGTTTATGTGACTATTGATTGGTGTTATAATATTCATAGGTCCACATTAAAGACAATTTTTTGTTAATTACAAACGCAGTCTTTTATCATTTCACTGCGTTACAAAAACGAGCTTTAGTTCTGTCCTATGAACCAAATTTACTTTTTCGGAAAGAGAAGAAAAAATAAAAATACACGTGTATCGGCGATTTTCATGTACACGTCAGAATTTTTTGTTTTTCTGTCCTATGAACCAAATTTACTTTTTCGGAAAGGGGAGAAAAAATAAAAATACACGTGTATCGGCAATTTTCATGTACACGTCAGAATTTTTTTTTTTTTTTGCAGGGCTCCGTACGTGGTAGCCAAATTTTTGGTACAGCGTACTTTATTGTTGACTTCCATCAGTAATCTTCCATAAATTTCTATAGCAATAGTCGCACACCACTAAAAAAAAAATTCTGCCCTGTACATGAAAATCGCCGACACACTTGTATTATTATTTTTTCTCCCCTTTCCGAAAAAGTTTATTTGGTTCATAGGACAGAATGTGTGTAACGCGGTGTTTTTGGTAACACGAAACCAAAACTCCCATACCCAACATTAAGAACTCCTTTTTTTAAACACGATGCGTTATGACCTTTATGTAACCAAATAAAGATAGTTTTAGCGCTTGTTGTGGATTTCGCAAATGACTTAGTGGCGGTGGTAACGACCTATTCATTCTGACGAACATTACTTTGAAAAATTGTTTAGAACATGTGAAAAAGATGAAGATGTTACCTAGATGTTTGTTCCAAGATTTATGTTTTCTATCCATTTACTGATCATATAATAAGGGAAATAGATACTCGATTCACTCAACATAAAACGGTCTTCAGAGGTTTCGATTTTTCAACAAACCACAGTGAAGAAAATTACATATTTTTTTAAGCTTGCTGAATTTTATGAACAACTGTTCCAAAGCCAAAACATAGTGGCCTAAACCAATTTAGGGATAAAGTTCTTAGAGCGACATAATCTTCCGCTAAAAATCTTTTCAACTTTTCTTCTTTTTTAAATTGTGCCTAACCGTTCTAACGATTTTGACCGTCCAACAAAGCTCGCAGGTCGTTTATTCTTTCTGAAACACCACGGGATCGCAAACGGTGCCAACTTGGTCCTTCCATCAGAGTGGTGGTTACCCTCTTCCTCTGCTACCAGGCGGCTGCCTCCCTTCGAATACCTTCTGGGCCCGAACATCTTTATTCATTCGCACAACATAGCCTAGCAATCGAAGCTGATGAGTTTAAATTCGCTGAACTATGTTGCCGTCTGTGTACGGCTCAAGCAGCTCATCATTGAATCTTCTTCGGTACTCGCCGTCGACATTGCGTAAGGGTCCGTGAATCTTTTGAAAAATCTTTCTATCGAATACTTCCACAGCCGCCTCATCAGATGTTGTCAGTGTCCAAGCTTCTGCACTATAAACCAGGACGGGTACGATAAGTCACTTATTTATTTTCGTTCTTCGACAGAGGACTTTAATTCTCAACTGCCTACTCAGACCGAAGTACATTATTGTTGGTGTTAATGCTGGTTCCCTTGTAAAAAAACTCTAAATAGGCTAAAAATTTATCTACGTAACTCTACGGGCAGGTAATTAAAATAATAATATGTGCATTATGCTTTACAATTGTTGAATAACCTGTCTTATTTGTCCTTTCTCCTTATACAATTAAGGAACGTATAGTGGTTCAACGAATTTGGAGTTACATAAACATGTGCAAATCAAAACACAAGAAGTAATAGAAAAAATGTATGTTAAGCAAAGAAGATCAAAACTCGCTTTATAAGTAATAATATTTTGTTGACTTGTACATAGATATATGTCCGCGTAAATATGGATATGTTCAATGTGTTAAAACTGAAGCATCAACAAATAAATTTACATTACAAACTTTCATACAAAAACTGTATTGCACACTTATTAATTAAAACAAGTAAGGAAATCTAAGTTCAGGTGGAACCGAACATTATATACGAGTACATACCAACTTACGCAGGTCTATTTTAATACTTTTCAATTCGCATTATAAAGCCAGCTGATTGTTTTCAATAAAAATATTTCTGTTATGAGCTTTGAGGGGTAAATTAATTTTAAAAAAATATAAATGTATATATAGAACAGAAACCTTCTAAGAGATTTTTGCGCCGAGCTTCCCTTCCAATGTGTCGTATCCCGTTTTGAATTTTTTCCTACAAATTGGCGGGATCTACAGATTTTTGCCGACTTCGAACGGCATCTACAAAGGAGATGCATTTTTGCTGAAAAGCTTCCATAGCAGACACTCGAAGAGTTTTCCAAACCACTGCCGAGGGGCGACCCCGTTTTGAAAATATTTTTAAAGCACTTTTGATGTTGCCAGTCCCAGGACTCGAACCTTGGACCTTCGCTGTGGCAGGCCGGCAACACCACGGCGCCCGCCATTAATTTATTTGTATATAAATAGCTTCCCTACCAGCAACTGCTAACCACATTTTTTCAAAA
The DNA here is from genome assembly GCA_949987695.1 of Merzomyia westermanni. NCBI lineage: Eukaryota > Metazoa > Arthropoda > Insecta > Diptera > Tephritidae > Merzomyia > Merzomyia westermanni. The sequence goes on from OX465289.1 coordinate 103,386,940, forward strand.
TACCAATACATGCCTATTTTATGTTTGAAAATTTTGCGTGCAAACAGGCTGACAGAAAGACAGACAAACGCACGAAGAGACGGGCATTGCTAAATCGACTCAGCTCATCGTCCTTATTATCTCAGTTTGCTTATTGATGGGCCCACCTCTTCTTCTTCTCGTACTTACAAACATTTCATGTTCATTAAAGGTATGAAAATCAAAAAGGTTATATAACTTCCCTATTGCAGTGGGATATTAACAACTTGCCCGGATATTTTACTTGTGTGTTATCCGGCTGGAGTATACTACAAAGAAGCAGCTGAACAATTTTGATTGAAATATCTGGTTCAAACTACAAGCAATCGCCTTTGAAAATAGCAGAATTTGTATGCAGAAAAGTGGGCGGTGCCACGCCTACTTCCCCAAATTCTACAAAAATTGTATGCGGTCAAGATTTGCTTCAAAAGCATATTATGTGTTCAAGATGTTATTGATATAGCTTGCATGGTTATAAAAATATCGCGTTTTGCATTTAACAACCAAATTTTTCAGAACTATGTTAAAAAACCGGCGGAGGCCGTTAACCGATTTGACCCATTTTTAAAACAAACAAATGTTTGTTAAATGTATTTTCGCCAAATATCGTTTCGGTAAATCAATTTTTTCCGGGGTTATGGCATGAAAATTGACCTGTAACATTTTTATTATATGGAGAGACAAGACGGTGCATAGAACTTAATTTACAAAAAAGATTTACATCTATAAAGATCTATTACAGGTATCAAAGAACGCTTTAAGCCGAACTCATTTAGTGGAAATAATTGACATGAACGCTAACTACCCTCTTGAAGTTATTTTAAAGCGGTCGAGTTATAGGAAAACCTTAATAATCCTCGACATTACATGCTTCAATTCCAATATCGTTATGTACGAAGGTTCATTTGGGCGCTATCTTAACAAAACCTATCAGTGGATTTTATGGTCGTATGAACAAAAAAACGTGGAATCGTATGTGCCTCCTAACATTAATTACTTTGGTCCTAATTCACAAATATGTTTCGTTAACGGAACAAATTTTACCGCTAAAATCTGGAGCGTTTACTCATTCGGAAGGCATCTGCTAAGTCCTTTCACAGTGACCTTGATTGATAAAGTAGTAATACCATCACCGTTTCAAGCAGTACCTCATCAAGACATAAGTAATAAGATATTGAAAGCTCAACTTACTGGGAAAAGGAATATGTTTCACGGTCTGACGTTAAGGGGAGTGACTGTTGTAAGTAATTATGTATATCTAAGTTCTTATATATTTTAGGTGATATTGGGAAACGATCTAGGTAACCTATAACGTTTTGCGTACAATGAACGATTAACTGGCATAATCTTTGTTATAAAATATTTCAACAATTTTTACTGAATTGTGAACTTTGCCCATCCCACTGAAAGAGGGGATTTAATGTCCATTACTTACGTTTGTAGGCGTAGTTAGAATGCCCGTTTAAAATAATTTACACATTTGGATTTTCTAAATTAAAGCACATTTACTTCCCTTTAATTTTTAAATGTAATTAGTTTAAATATTGATATTCATAAAGTATTAAAGTTATAAGATAAAGTATTAGATTAATTAATTTGATCAGCGTAGTCTTAGTGATTTGCGTAGTTAACGCGACGGCGGTTGCGAACGGACCCTCCTTTCGCTATCTTCGCTTGCCTCACCACAGGGTGATTCGTAAATATCTAACTATAGGATGATTCATTATTATTGTTGCAACTCATTTCATGACTCATGTAGACTCACCCGTTACACTACTCATTAGCAAAAAAAGGGTTTCCAAACAAATCTAGCAGAATTATGATATACTCTAGGGACTTTGACGTGCATGACTCCATCTAAAAACTTAAATTAATCGAATTATACAACATTTGATTAAGAGTTATATATCCGCAAGATTGGAAGAGTGCAGTAGTAATTCCTATACTTAAATCGATCAACTTATCCACAGAAGTTCTGAGTTATAGACCGATTTCTCTTCTTTGCTGTCAGGGACAATTGTTAGAAAAAATAATCGCCAAACGCATCTCCCGGTACACTTCAAAACACAATCTTATAATCCCGCATCAAATTGCATCCATACAAGGTCAAAGCACTATCGATGCCTTACTTCTTTTCGACAATTGTATTCCTTCCTCACTTTCTAACAGAAAGCATATTTCGTGTTGAAGCCTTGACTTTGAGAATGCTTTTGATGGAGTCGGTGAGCATGTAGTATTTCGTCGAATTGAAAAATGGAAAATTAATACGTTAATACTTTGACATTACTTGTTAAACTTTTTTTTACAAATCGCAAGTTTAAAATTATCTCCTTATCAGTAGTTTTGTCATTGCAATTATTAAAAAATAAAAAATGGCTTTAAATACTGAAAAACTGATCGATATGGTCGGTAAGTAAGAAGATATTAACCGCTGGAAAAAGTTTCGCAATTTATGTTTTGATGAAAATGTATTTCACTGCCGGCTGATACTGTGGGAAAATTTACCGTTTTGTATTAAGACAATAACTAACATTGTAGTATTACAACGCCGAATATTAAGTTACGTTAGAGTAGACTAAGTGCGGCTGATCATGTCTTAAGTGCAGAGTTAAGAACAAAAAAATACTAACTGTACCTCATGTTTCAAAATTTTAAGAAAATTTATGACTTAAAATTCGATCTAGATCTAGAGAAAAATATCGATATAAATCTAGTAATTTTTCTAACCCCCGAAATTTCTATTACCAAAATAATTATATTTGCTGGTATCATCAAAATTTAAACATTAAACTTACAAATGTATTAAATCATGCAGTTTCAACTCGCATAAGAATAATATTAATTCAAACACTTTAAACTAAAACGTCGCATTTTGACGGTGCTTAGTAACAAAAGTGACTTTAAATAATCTCACCGCCTTTTTACTTTCGACAGATTTAATCAATTGAACTTTTTAATATGTATATACTGGCGGCCGCCGTGGTGTGAAGGTAGTGTTGCCGGCCTACCACACTAAAGGTCCATGGTTCGAGCCCTGGTACAGGTAACATCAAAAGTGATTTGAAAAAAGTTTTTCAAAACGGGGTCGCCCCTCGGCAGTGGTTTGGCAAACTCTCCGAGTGTATTTCTGCCATGACAGGCTTCTCAGCAAAAATTCGTCTCCTTTGTAGATGCCGTTCGGAGTCGGCAAAAAACTGTAGGTCCCACCAATTTGTAGGGAAAATTCAAATCGGCACACCACAAATTGGAAGAGAAGCTTGGCGCAAAAATCTCTTAGGAGGTTTATGATGATATACCTGTTGTATATCGCGCCATAGAGAGATAGAGATATACTGGAGCTATTGTTTCATTGTTTGTTACGCAATTCTGATCTGAATTTAACTGCAGCTAATGGTTCTTGAATTAAAACTTTTGGTATACAACTTTTAAAACATGATCTAGGTTTAAGACCCGATTTCGAATTTTCTTTCATACTAGCAGATATTTCTACCCCAATAATTTGCGCTAACTTTTTAGAGAAATTTGGTTTATTAGAAGACATTAAAACCAAGAAATTACTTATTTAAAAACAAAACTAAAAGTTTCTGGTTCTTGTGGATTTTGTGATATATATATTTTCACTCAGAGAAAAATAGTAATGATTTCGAAAACGTCAAACAACTTTTTACACAGAAAACTTTACTTACTCATTTTGATAAAAACAGTAATTTATCTTTTGCGGTGGATGCCTCAAATGTAGCAATTGGTGCAGTTTTACAACAAGTAAGTTACAATACGAAAGTTATATAATTTAGTAAAACACTTTAATTCAAAAACAGACGGATCACCACGGCAAACTCGACACCTAGAGTACATAGCACAATTTACAAATAAATGATAGTCAATACATTTCAGGAAAGGAAAACATTGTTGCTGATACACTTTCAAGCATTCCAGATTTTATAAAATTTTAGCTAAAGAAGTAAATTTCCAGACTGTACGAAAAACAGCAAAAAGACCAAATACTGCAAGACATAATATCTGATCAAAATTCAAACAGTAATTTAAAACAAATTAATAAAAAAATTAATTACCTACAACTGGACGCTTGACTCAATCTAAATACTTCTGGCCTAACATGCCGAAAGAGACTCATTTGCAGTAGCATCAACATTGGGCACAACTTCGAATCCACCATTCGAGCACGGGATAAACTTTCTGTTGCTTTGAGTTCAGCCGGTTTCCCACTTAGAAAGTGGGCAGCCAATTGTCAACAAATCCTAAGCTGGATTCCAACTCATCTGCGTGTCAAGCCTTTTTCGATTTTGGGGATGCAAGCGCGTTAAAACCCCCTGCGTCTGATAGAATGCATGTTCGGATTAGTTCTCCTTCACTGCAAAATGTCAATGCCCGGCCGAACCAAAGTTCAATATGTTGTATGTCATAGAAAAACCATTTAATACCCTTCGTTTCTGCGACGCTTCTGAAGGAGATCACAGATCAGCCATCTACATTCATATTTAAAAGGAGAAGCATCTCTTGTTAGTAAAAACTAGAATAGAACCGGCGAAAGCCGAAGACAGCGTTTCCTTGCTTGTTTTACAATATCTTTTGCCTCACCTTGTGTCTTATGGTTGAGATGAAAAAGTTTCTCAACCGGTGTTAGGCGTTTGTTTAAAATATATATGGTAGTGAACATGTAACGAAATGTTGGCCGTGACCGATAATCGCCTTTGAAGACTTTAGTATCAAATTTGGCAGGCGGATACTGTGCTCACGTTCGGACTGTTCTTCAGATTTACTTTCTGGGTTATTGTAAGGAGATTGGCGCGTAGCAATATCTGACATACAGCGCAAATACACTGTGTATGCTATTTTGTATTTCTGTTTGACAGAAACTATACCAGTGGCTTCTAGCTTTTCTGAGGTTAATAACTCATCATAAGCCGTTCTGATTTTATTTTTTTGCACATTGACTTCAAGTTCTCAAGAGTATACGAGTACTTGCTGTTTGCCGAATCTTCTATTTCATTGTAGTCTGATTCGAATTCACCTATCGATTCTGCTAGCCTAATAAACTTTCCATACATTTTGTTTAAAAGGATTGACGGAATCAAATAGAAGAAAAATGTAGGTTTGAGTGTAGGATGAAATGCTCAATCGTAAAAAAGAAATGCCCAATGAAGAAGGTGAAGAAGGCTTTAACCAAGGAAAATCAAAAACCCAAGTCAATCAAATTTTCTACGTAAACTGAATTTTTTTGATATTTAATTTATATATTTATTTTTGCAGAGTTGGCCGATTTGTCTGACTATTTTATTTGTTAAATAACAAAAAAAAAAAATAACAAAGTTCTGTGGCTTACTCGCTACCCACACCTTTATAGGGGGATATGTGTCTGTTTAAATATATAAGTGTTTTTCGCAACAAGAACACAAATAAAGTGCGGGGTGTATCGAAACGAGAGAATAAGTATATAACTTCTTAGTGACATAAAATTTAAGTTGTGATAAAATTGAGATAAAATTAGTAATCCAGCTTTCGGTGTAAATATTGTGAGCGTTTGTTATCAAAAAAGTTTAAAAGCAACAGCAAACCTATTTATCGGAAGGCCTACCTCTTGGCTTGCGCTGTGTCTGGATACCCTCACCGCTGTTGGGGGATATTCCAGATAGTCAAAAAGCTTGTAAAAAGCGTTTAATTGTGATAAAATAAACAAATAACTAACGCAGTTAAATTTAAATTCACTTTTTAATTTTCTCACTTATGTTTCGATTACACTCGCGGCAATCTTAAATAAATAATTTGCAACACCAAAACAAAAAAGTGGCAGAAATATACAACTTACGTGCTTTGATGCAGTGATTGGCAGAATGTGTTGATTTTTGTGATAGATATAATGTGGCAGCTGTTGAATTCGGCAGCAAGTTGTGTTGTTTATATGGTGATATGTGTAGAGCAGCTTCTAATGTGGTAACTGTTGTAAAATAATGTGTGGGAGTGAATTGGCAGAATGAGCCGTATTTTGTCTATGGCATATCATTTGCTGGCGATGTCTGCAGGTATACCAATGATTTTTAATGCTTTTCGGTAGTTGCATTGGATAATGTTGTGTGGTTTTGGCTGCTGAAATGCTTTGCTGTTATGGACTGATCCCAGTGAATGTTGTTGAGTATATTGTTGTTGTGCACTGTATGTTAGGCTGTGGTTCCTTAAAACGGGAAGAATGACCATGTATTAATTCGGCTGTGGTGTTTGTTTTGGATCGGCCGTGAATCGGAAGCACCTCGGTCGAATTTTTATATGAAAAAGAAATAAAAGGAAATGGAATTGCTCTTTAGAATATAGCCGTATTTTTGTAACAAATTTAAATTGACAAATTAGTGTTACCTGTAAATGGCAGTGGTGGCAAATCCTATTGCAGGGGGGTAATAACAACTTGCCCGGATATTTTACTTGTGTGTTATCCGATTTTCTTAATTTTTTGCACGAGTATACTACATACTATTGAGAAGCAGCTGACCAAGTTTGATTGAAATATCTAGTTCAAACTACAAGCAAATCGCCTATGCAAATAGCAGAATTTTTATGCTGAAAAGTGGGCGGCAACTTTCAACTTTTTTCCGGAGCTATGGCATACAAAGGTTTGTGGAATAATCCACTATAAAAGGGGCGGCGCCACGCCCATTCTCAAAAATTTATATTTTTCGACTTTCTTTGTTCACGGACACTTTAAAGTGAAATAGAAATGATATAAAGCTTTTGTACGCAAAGTTATTGCCTATTAAATATATCTGTTCTAGCCAAATAAAAACACTGATGACGATGCTTATCGTGTGATATCATTTATTGGATTCAAAATCATTTCAATCATGTTGTTTACTTGAACTCCGTTTGTACGAAAAATAGTGCACAAGAGAACTTCATGATCCCGTAATATGGCATGACTTGTAGAAAAGAAAGGTGCATAACAAGTTATGTGTAAGCTTTGTTAAATGGTGAGAAGTTTTCTGATATGCAAGAAACGGACTTAAGGTCCGTGGATACAAAAAAAATTAAAAGGGCCAACTTGCCCTGTGAAGGAAACACAAAATTGAGTTTTACAATAAGCACTACTTTATTTAACACTACTAATCTAACTTATCACAACCGTTCCTTGTCCCGGACTCAACTAACTGGTTCCGTGGCCGCTGCTTCCCTTTATAGCCAATGTCCGGCAGCGGCGTGCGTGTTGCGCAATTGTTGACGGCTCGTTGCTTGTGAATATGTTCCGCCGTTTGTTCCCACAGGTGCGTTATGCATTGATTCTATTTCATAAGCATGTGAAATAGAATTATGCTGACGGTGCGTCTGGAGTAATGCAGTAGCATACGTATTAACTGCCGGTATTGACCATGGCCTTGAATTTGGGTGTTACGTTACCGTGCGACGTGGGAACGTACTTATGCTGACACTGCGGCACGTGTGATGGGTGAGTATGGGACCGTTGTATGTTGTGAAATACAATTGTGATGAGTAGGCAGAATGTGTTGCGATTAAACGTGGGAGCGTTGCAAGGGGTGAGACTGGCGTGTGTTAACTCTTCCCCGCTTAAGGATCTGCGTCCCGCGGATTAGGCAGATGAGGCTTACCCTCGTGTTGCCGTCCTCGAAAGCTTCTGTTTAGTAGTGATATCTTTAGCTCAGGGATCTTTACACCGGTCGTTATCTTCTTCCAAATTGCCCAGATGAGTAACGTGACCAGAATAAAAATTATGATTTCAGAGGTAATCAATACGTTGGTCTTCCTTCCGAGAAATTTAAGGAGCTTAATGTTGCCTGTGGTCATTTCGTGAACAAGGTTTATGTTGACTGCCAGAGTTTTGTTCCTGACGTTAGTAAGGATGGGCGGTAGTAGCTGTACCTCGGATTTGCTTGTACTCCAAAAGGTTTGGTTGTTAATTGTAACAGATTCGTTGTTCATCTGTAATATGAAAGAACCAGTTAAGTACTCAAAGGTTTTATCTGATCCTATGCTGCCATTGAAATTGTTGAGGAAAATAGTGTCCTCTTTTATAACTTCAATTGTGGACTCGTTGTAGGTAAGGTAACGACAATTAGCATCTCCCCCTTTGATGAGCCGAGGGAAACAATCTTCTTCTGCCAGTAGGTCGAGCGTCTTTTGCTCACAAATCATAGCTGCTGTAAGATATAAGCAGTTTCCCTTGATGCCATATGTTCGCTGTTGGTTTACCAGGATTGTTGAGTAGTTCAATTCAACTTGATGTCCGTGTTGTGTGATAGCTCGGGCGATTAGATGATTGTACCTTGTTTCTGTGACCTTTGGCATCGACACAACGTAGATTAGGAGGGTGCCGTTCGTGAAGATTGAGGGTTTGCTATATTCTATGGCCTCGATCACGTTGCTGTAAGGAAGGACCTCGACCTCGCTTATGAGCCTGTTGATTTCCTCTTTGCTTAATAGGTTAGTATTAACTACGCCGGCCTTGGCCATTTGACAAGCACGGACAAGCTCGTAAATGTCTTCTTTGAGGATCATTATTTTCCCTTGGATTTCCTGCATGATTTTTCCCATCCTGGTACGTTCATGGACATCATTCGTAACAGAGACGGCTGCGTTGATCACCTGCAACAACTCGTGAGTCGTTTGAAATATTTCAGAGTTTACCTGATATTGTTGTTCATTGTTGCTCAAAAGGGTGTCCTGCCTTTGGAGTACTTGGTCCCAGTCAGTTGCATCTGGCGAGCCGGCGATCCATTTCTATGCCGAGCCAATCCAGTTGATTGATCGTTTTGTTCGGGTCAGCTCAGGACCTCTCAAATCTTGCAGATACGTCTTTATTTTTGATAGGTGATAATTGAGCACATCGGTCATTGGATCGGTTTCATTGAGGTTGGCGATAGCATATTTTAATTTGTCAAAAATTCTCTCGCATTTCTCCAGATCTATGCTGTGGATGAGTTTAAAATGCCCGTCTATAATCCAGCCATATCCATCGCGGATCGTTACAATCGGTGATTCGATGCTGAATAAGCTATATGCTTCGGCGGTTGCTCCGAGGACAAGGAATACGAAAATGTTTAGTTTAATATTATTCTTATTTTCGATATGCTTTGGATTGAACATTATTAAAATTCGGTTATCAAATTCTTACTGTAAAATTAGATAGAAATCAACGTTAGTATACAAAATAATGAACAATAGCAAAAAATATTAGTATAAAAGAAACTACGTGTTCTACATGTTTGAGTTACTAGCGCGAATTACTTGACATATAAATTTTTTTGTACATGCTTCTTACTTAGCGATGGAGAAATTCTTTTATTTTTAATACCATTTTTTCAAATTTAACTTGTTTAGCGATTTGCAATTAATGAAAATTTCTTAAGTTCTAATATTATTACTAATGAGTGGAGTCCGGGAAGTTAAGGGCCATGAAGGGTTTATACAGGACCAGGAAGTGATGTTGGGAGTGGAAGTTTCTGACAATTAGTTTTTCAGTTACTGTTAGTTTATTAGAAAGCATTAGTAAGTTAATAGTGTTAGTTAGATTAGTATTGGTTTTTTGTTTTTTCTGTTGCGGATTAGTAAGTACGCTTTTTAGTTTAGTTTGTTAGTATTAGTAAGTTTTCTCTTTTTTCGAGGAATGTTTCCCCTTTTTTTTTCTTTCCTTCTTTTTTTTTATTTATATTTTCTTTTTCATTATTTTTTTATTTATTTTTTTTATTATTATTTTTTATTTTGAGTAGTGCGTACACCATATAATAAGTAAAATGTTTAATTTTGCATCGGAATATAGGCGGTTTCCCAGCTGACGGAAGGGTCGCGGTGATCCCTTTTAGCCATAAGCGTTAATGATTGCAAATGGCCTACTCATGGTACGAGCGCTTCACGTCAATTAAAGCAAAGACCTTGTGGTGGAGTTGAACCACACCGATCGTCGTCATCCGGACCACCGGGCTATTTGGAATTGAACCAACATCTGACTTGGATCGGCTGCAAAAGGATTTGCACCCAAGCCCTGGGACCAAAGGATCTAAGCATAGGATTTGCCTTATGACCAATGTTATCTCAGACGTTTTTAACGTCAATTTTATGGAATTTCTTTCCACTTTCGGTTATAATGGTTGCATTTCTATTATTTGCAACATTTTCTCGTTTGTAAATTGGCTTATGTTTGCCTTTAAATTGTTTATTGGCTATGAATACGCCATCTCCAGTTTCAAAGTTTCTGGGCTCTGTGCGACGAGCATTAAGCCTGGCATTCCTTGTTTCTTGCTCATGCAATAACAAGGCTTTTATGTTTTCATGAGTTTCTTCTCTAAAATTTGTTAAATTCTGGTAGTTTATTCGGGCAGTTCTATTAAAAAATATGTCAACTGGCTTCTTTTTGGTGACTGAATGTATAGAATTGTTATATCTATCAACAGCGATGGAAACTCTTTCCTTAGGAGAAAGTCTGGTGTTGTCGCCTGAAATGCAGCGATATATTTCGATTATGGTGGAGTGTAATCTTTCGACTTGGCCATTTGCTTCACTTCGCTGTGTTGGGGTTTGATATATTTCTATATCAAGAGACCTAATATAATTCAACACCAAAGGAGTAAGAAGACCTCTCTCGTTATCCATTACCAACATCCTTGGAACTGAAAAATAATGTAATACATCTGTGAGTTTCCTGCGAAGATATATTGAAGATTTATTTTTAATTGGAAATAATTTCGCAAATTTTGAAAATTTGTCTATGCAGCTTAAGAATTTCTGCTTCTCAATTTCAAATAGGTCGATATGCAAAATTTCGCAAGGATAGGTTGGTATTGGTGTGGGTTGAATATAGGGTTTTGCTGGGTGTCTGTCATATTTGTTTAGTTTGCAGACATCACACTGAGCGATGTATTCTCTAATCTGGCGAGCCATCGCAGGGAAATAGTATTTTTCCAGAATTTGCTCCCTATTTTCCCTGCCATTCCTGTGAGCTCGACGGTGCTCTTGTTCAATTATATTAAAAATTCTGTCCGCTATTGTTACATCTTCAACGATTCGTTGTGTGATTCTTATCTTGTACCTACTGAAGCCATTGACATAAACGTTTTGTAATAAGTAGAGAAGTTCTTCGGGTATTTTTATCCCGTTTATAACGTTGGGATTGAGACATTCTTTTAATGTATTGGTGAGGTTGTCAATCTCAAAATTTGGCAGGGATATGAAATGTCTGTGGTAGCCAGGATGTGGCTCTTCGTGGCATCGGGATTCCTGACCTACCCTAAATATAATTTGGTTGCGGAAGGCGTTTAATGGAGCCTCTACATGAGGGATGAGATCGGTGTTATCCTGTTCGGCTGAATGCATGGTTCCTTCAGAAGGGGCGATTTCAAGAGGATTTCCTGCTTCGCTGTCGGCGGGCTGAGCTATGATGGAATCCGTTAGAGCGTTAACTTCTGTTTTGAGTCTGGAGAGGGCATCAGCCACTAAGTTTGATTTCCCCGGTTTGTAAATAATCTCACAGTTGTACTCCTCTATGCGAGCCTTCCAGCGCTTTAGTTTCGCGTTGTAGTTACGACAGCTCAAAGAGAACGTTAGAGGCTGATGATCAGTATAGATTCTAATCTTTTTCGCGCCATATAAATATGATCTTAGGTTGTCGAGCGCCCATACGATCGCAAGCATTTCCTTCTCGTTGGTTGCGTAGTTCTCCTCTGATTTGTTAAGGGAACGAGAAATAAATGCTATGGGCTTATCTTTGCCTATATCACCCTGAGATAGCACTGCACCGATGGCGAAGTTCGAAGCATCGGTAGTGAGGTTGAATGGCTTTTCGAAATCAGGGAACGCCAATACATCAGCGCACACTAAAAGTTTCTTTAAGTCTTGAAAGGCCCGAAGGGCTTCCTCGTCAAGATTTATATTTACCCTTTTAGAAGCGTTGGCTCTTACTTGCGCGTGTTCGCCGCGTGTGAGATTAGTTAACGGTTTCGCTATTTTAGCGTAGTCACGAATAAATTTCCTATAGTACGACGTCATCCCTAGGAAACTCTTGAGATCCTTCAAGTTCTCAGGCGGCAGAATAGAGTTCATTGCCGCAACCTTCTTTGGGTCAGGACGCACACCACCGGGTGTAATAACGTAGCCTAGGAACTCGACTTCTGTCTGAAGGAAACACGTTTTTTCTAAATTTACCTTTAGATTAGCCTCTAGCAATCTCGCAAATACTTTTTCCACATTTTGCAAATGATCGTCGATGTCCTTCCCAAATACAATTATATCGTCGATGTACACGTAGCAAATTTTACCAATATATTGTTTCAATACATCGTCGATCATCCGCTGAAAGATTGCAGGGGCATTCTTTAAACCAAAAGGAAGTCGCAAGAATTCATACTTCCCGTTCATTGTCGAGAAGGCAGTTTTGGGGATATCGGATTCCTTCATTGGTATCTGGTGGAAGCCAGACGTCAAATCTATGGTGGTGTAATATTCGGACTGACCAAGACTACATAAGGTTGCATTTATATCTGGGATAGGATATGTATCGGAAATCGTCACCGTATTTAATCTTTTGTAGTCTACCACCATTCTATACTGTTTTTCACCATTCGCCTTTGGCTTTTTCGGCACTACCCAAATTGGGGAGTTGTAGGGACTTTTTGAAGGCCGGATGACACCTTCATCGAGCAGTTCATTTATCTGTCTTTCTACTTCGTCCCTCATACACGCTGGGTATGGGTAGCTTTTGCTGTAAATGGGTTCCGAGGTGGATGTTTTTATTTCGGCAAGGATATTTGTATCTACGAGCTCATTCCCGTTTAGGGGTTTAAATAATTCAACATATTTCCTAAGTATAGTATCGACCTTCCGGTGAATTTCAGGAGACAAATCCCTACCTAAAGTAAAATTAGCACTGCTAGACAATCGTGCCCTGAGTGGAATTTTATAGCTATCTATTTTAAGGAAGTTATTCCTTCTGTCTATCAAAGCGCCTAATTCTCTTAAGGTGTCATCTCCAATTATTCCGGAGAATCCACTTAATGTGGGAAGCACGAAAAACTCTAAGTCACTAGGATTGTCGATACTTTTAAATAATTTTAATCGTACCTTTTCTTTTATTGGTACAACACCGCCTACTGAAGTTACGTTAAAGGGTTTATCTACTGGAGTTGTTTTTGTTGTAATCTCCTGCTTAATAAAGTTTTTGTTAGCGCCAGTGTCCACTAAAAAATCCAGTACGCGGCCATCTGGCAACGTATATTCTAGGTATGGAACGCTAGATGACCTGAGGATAGAAAATCCTCGGGTCTCTCCTCATCTACTAACTCCCTTTCATTAGTCTGCTCCTCCTTCCCCTCGTCTACTTCCTGTACTGTATGGAAAAGTCTTTGTTGCTTTCTTGGGAGATTATCGGATCCTGCCCCACGTTTGAAGGGGTTGGGGCGATTCATGTAATTTACTTTGCGTGTTTGGACTGAAGGATCCACCTCCATCTTCTCTACTGGTGGGCGTGACGAGGAACTTTGATTGTCACTTTTTCCGAACGGACGATCGTTTCTGGGATATACCGGACGATGGTCTTGAGAGCGCCAAGTAGGCTTTGGTGGCAATTGCGGAGATTTATTTGAAGAGTAAGGTGTGCTTGGTAAGTTATTGATAGGTACCACCACCCGATTACTGCTGGTGGGGGTGCGAATGGAGAAATCCCTGAAATCGACGGTTTGTATCTCCAGGCACGCTGTATAGGCCTCCGGCAAGGTCTTAGGGCGCTGTATAAGCAACATCCTTGACAAATCTCCATTTAGGCCGCGGATGAACACATCCAATGCGCGGTTGCGGTACGTCTCTATCAGTACTTTTACCGTTTCGTCCGTGTAGGACTCGGTTTTTATTTTGTTAATGATTAGAGAGAACTGATGGTTGACCTGAGCGTAGAACTCATCAATTCTCTTTCCGTTCTGCCGGAGTTGGTGCAGTTGGTATTCGAGGGTGCGGACATCCCTCTTGTCTGCATAATGCAGAGAAAGACACTCTTTAATTTTCCCCCAATTGCTATCGAAAATATTATACGAAATTAAAGCGGAATCGGCAGCACCCCTCACTTTTTGCCTAATGTGCTGTAGAATTGCCCGGTACAGGGGCTTGCCTTTAACAATATCGAAGTCTGAGAGAATTACCTCTACGGAATGTACCCACGATACATATTGCACAGGGTTTCCGTCGAAGACCTGCAACTCCTTGACGCAGTCAGGAATTCGACTGATGTCCCTTATTTCGGCTTCAGTTGTGGGACCGTGTGCAATTACCTCCTCAGTTGGTTCTGGATGGCTGGAGTTTGATGACGTGTCCATCCTTGAGCTTACTGTATCCAGGTGTGTGACCCGTCTTTCAAGGGTGTTCATTTTCTCAAGCAGGGCATTAACAGCGCCTGTTAGATTGGTAACTGTGGCCCTGAGGTCATCCATTCTGAAAGAAAATAAGGAAGGCACAGACAGTTTCAAGTTTACTCACACTACTAGTTGTTTGGTCTTTCGTTTTTCACTTTAGCTGTGGCCCTAGAGCCTTTTCCTTTTTTCACTGATTTGCCTTTTAGCCTTGATGGCTTCTTTATTTCTTCGCCTTTTAGTGGCTCACTAGTTTCACTTACGCCTTAGCTTTTCCTTAGCTTTCTGGCTTTTCTATTTCTTGCTTTCTCGCTTTGTCCTAAAGCTCTTATACACACACTGGCTGGATAGCTTGAGCTATTTATTTTTCACTTAATCCTTATATTGCCTTTTGGCAGCTTTTCGCTTTCACTCTTTCACTTTCACTTCCTGGTCCCTGCTCGGGCGCCAGAAACGGACTTAAGGTCCGTGGATACAAAAAAAATTAAAAGGGCCAACTTGCCCTGTGAAGGAAACACAAAATTGAGTTTTACAATAAGCACTACTTTATTTAACACTACTAATCTAACTTATCACAACCGTTCCTTGTCCCGGACTCAACTAACTGGTTCCGTGGCCGCTGCTTCCCTTTATAGCCAATGTCCGGCAGCGGCGTGCGTGTTGCGCAATTGTTGACGGCTCGTTGCTTGTGAATATGTTCCGCCGTTTGTTCCCACAGGTGCGTTATGCATTGATTCTATTTCATAAGCATGTGAAATAGAATTATGCTGACGGTGCGTCTGGAGTAATGCAGTAGCATACGTATTAACTGCCGGTATTGACCATGGCCTGGAATTTGGGTGTTACGTTACCGTGCGACGTGGGAACGTACTTATGCTGACACTGCGGCACGTGTGATGGGTGAGTATGGGACCGTTGTATGTTGTGAAATACAATTGTGATGAGTAGGCAGAATGTGTTGCGATTAAACGTGGGAGCGTTGCAAGGGGTGAGACTGGCGTGTGTTAACTTGCATATCTACATACTCATACCAAAAAGTATATTTTAAATTTTAGGTAACTAAGCACAAGTAAATGACTGAATTATTATACCTTTCATGAACATGAAATCGGACCAATACAACGCATAGCTCCCATGCAATGGATAGTTTCGATAAATGGGTTTTGAGCTATAAATTTGGTAATTAAAAAGCTAGGAACGTAAAACTTTGCAGGTTTTGTACATATTATGTGTGTAATGTGTGTAGCGAAAATCAGCCAGAAGGGACCTACATAACATATAGCTCCCATACGATCGATTGTTCAGATAAATGGGGTTTGGGCTGTGTATCTTTAAATGATCAGTTTTATTGAGTTTTTACTAATCGTGAGTAAGGATCGGAGACTTAAAACCGTGATGCGTATTCATGAAAGGTACAAAGACTTCGGCACAGTCGAAGACAGCCCTTTCCTTACTTGTTGTTCATATGTGTTAATAGAAATTTAAGTATGTTGCGTTAACACAGTGAACTGCATCTGACCAAACATACTCCCCCCATTGAAATGCTTGCATTTCAATCCGAAATTGGTAATGGGGCTATTTTGCGTAAGTAAACTTTTTGGTTTTGATGTCCACAACTCGAACCTTACCTGGAACTGTGTTCACAATTCTGCCAAGTAACCACTGCTGCGGAGGCAAATTCTCCTAGGGGATAGTGACCATTCGTACGATTTCTATGCTGGCTTCTGGTTTTAACCATTTAGATCGTTGTTGTAGACTGAGAATATAGTCCCTCGACCATACTTCCCAAAAGCGTTGTTTTATTTATGTTACCCGCTGCCACTGTGTCAAGGTGGACATATTGTGGGCCTCACTGCATTTTTCCGTAATTGATGGTAAAGGTTTCCCAATCAGCAGATGGCCTGGTGTTAACGGCTCAATATCATTAACATCACCTCAAAGTGGAGTTAACGGACGAGAATTAAGAATCGCTTCGGCTTCTATTAGGACGGTTTGCAGTTCTTCGTGTGATAGGTGAGCCTTTGTAACATTTTTGATAAGTATCGTTTTCATCGATTTTACTGCTGCCTCCTATAGGCCCCCAAAATGTTTGGCGCATGGTGTAATAAAACAAAATTCGAAACCATTGGTGTTACTGTAACTAGTGATTTTATCGATAGCTACCTTGTTGAAAATTTGTTGGTGTAAATCCTTCAATTTGGCCTGAGCTCCGATGAAATTAGTTGCGTTATCACAATAAATTCGTTGGGGAATGCCTCGCCTACCTATGAAGTGCTTCAAACAAAGCAGAAAGTTATTAGTGGGTAAATCAGATACGAGTTCAGCATGTATTTGATGCAAAGCAGACAAAAACGGCTATATAAGTTTTGTACGACGATTTTCCGCGAAGGCCATGAGTTGTCGCAAAGGGACCACAAAAATCTACCCCACTTATGAGAAAGGGTGTTTGTACTTGTAAGCGATCTGCAGGAAGATTTGCCATTATTTGTTTCATAAGTCTCGGTTTGTAGTGAAAAGAATGTACACAGTTTCGCACTGTCTTCCCTACAATTTCTCTAGCATAAATTGCCCACACCCTTTGGAGCATTAAACTCAATAAAACCTGTGAGCCGGCGTGCAAATTCTTTCGGTGAAGGTATTCTACAAAAAGTGTAGTGAATCTGTAAGAAAGCTGGAAATTTTGGATTGAAAGTTATTGGTGTTTTTGAGAGGCGACCTCCCACTCTAAGGATCGGAATTGTAACATCACCGACTTTGAAGTCATGCAAGAAAGGAGTAAGCTTTTGCAAAGACGGGCTTATCAGTTTATGTTTACGACGACATTCAATCTCGTTTTCGAAATCCACTTGTTGAATTTGTGATACAATTTTCCAGAAAGTCTTATCTAAATCTGTATGTGGTATGTGTAAAACCATTCCAGAGCGAAGGTGTGGATCAGCTGCAATTTTGTTGGCAACGCGAAAAACATGATGTTATACGAAGTAAGCGAATGTATGATGAGCTGCGATCAATTAATGAGTTAATGATTTCTCCATATATAGCGCTAACATTACATTTGAAGGATACCAACTTCCGACGTTCCAGATCTTGATTGGCGATGGTAGCTATTGGCTCCTGCACAGGCCGTTCTGTAGACTCCTTAGATAAAAACGTGGGTCCCGTGAACCAGCTCGTTTCCATGAGGTCGGCAGCGCTCGACCCACGCGATTTCTTTACAATTTTCTTGTAGCTCTGAGACTATGTTTACTACAAAGCAATTCAAAGTCGATAAGTGGGTTTGAATCCAATGAAGCACTATCTCGGAATCTGTCCAAAAATAGATTTTAAAAGCATACTGTTTTACAGTTTTCTGAATTTAAGAGTAAAAGGAAAAGAGCTGCGCATAATACCAGCCGTGGACCCGATTGTGCTTTGGTGGGGGCTACCTTGGATTTCGCAATCACCAACATTGTTTTATATCTACCCCCTGCTTTGGAAAGGGCGTAAATGCAACATCCATATGCTCGAGTCGAAGCATCTGAAAACCCGTGATATTCAATAGAACAACTTGTTGATATGAAAACGTGACGGGGAATTTCTATGTTTTTTATAAAATGTATATCAGATTTGATTTGGGGCCAAGTATTTTGCAAATCTTATGGAAGGATTTCATCCCATTGCAGTTTTCGGATCCAAATCTCTTGCAGCAATACTTTACATCGAATTATAATTGGAGCTATATTGGAGTATATCAAACATTTTTGCTATAACTGATAGGACGGAGCGTTTGGTAATCATCTGAGAATCTGGAAATTCATAGTGAAAAAAATGTACCTGCCAAAGGTTTCCAAGATATGCCCAATGCCTTGGTGATGTATTCCTCTTTAGTTTTAACAGCTATTTCATTGCATGAATCATCAGATAATTGTCTGAAATTTGAGTGTCACTTGGTGAGTGATAGACCTGCGCTATTAAGCACCGTTATTACTCAGACTTTAGTGAAATTAAATTGTCTATGCTTTCTGAACTAGTCAGTAAATCATCTACATAAAAATTATCTCGAATAGCGGATGCTGCTCTTGGATGGGTCTTCTCATTGAGATCTGCGATATGCCTTGAACTGCGAATAGCAAGAAATGGTGCAGCGGATAAGCCATACGTAACAGTATTGAGCTGAAAAAATTGCAATGGTTCATGAGTCTCATTCCTCCAAAAGATAAGTTGATAGCGCCTATCTTTTTCAGCAACTAAACACCGTCTATACATTTTTGACACGTCAGCAGTTAGCACATACTTATGTAAACGAAGTGATAAAAGTGTGATTGTTAGCACAGGTTGAATGGTAGGTCCAACCATAAGTATATCGTTCAATGAATAGTTTGAGGTTGACTACTCGATGAAGCATCGACAACTACACGGAGCTTGGTAGTGGTCCTTTGTGGCCTGAGAACACAGTGATGCGTTATGATATAATGTGAATGTTTTAAATCTAGATCAGTAAGTGGAGACATGTGACCAAGCTCAATATATTCCCTTATAAATTCAGAGTACAAACTCTTTAAATCTTTGTCGCGCAACAAGCGACGTTCGAGAGAGAAAAACCCCTTTTTACGTTGTCTAAAGAGTTCCCTAATATCTCTGGCGAGTATTTAAACGGCAACCTCACCTGTATACGTTCATTACTTTGAACACTGACGGTTTGACTTAAATGCTGCTCGCATTGACGCTGATTATCTAACGATTTAGACGGCGGATGGACCAATTCTTCTATGCCCCAGAATCGCAGTAGAAACGGGTCGATATCAAGTGGTTTTGAGTTGAATGCTACATTGCACACGAATGGACGAGCGTTTGAAGCCCGTTCAAAATTTCCTCCAACAATCCAACCTAGCTTACTATTATACAACAGTGGTAACCCCTTCCCAACCGAGATTGTTCCATCTGGAAGACACTCGAAAAATATTTCGTTGTTTAGTAATAGATCGATGCGTTTCGGCTTGTGGAATAATGGGTCTGCAAGTTTTATTCCTGGGGTAAGCGCCACTGAGAGATGTCAATTAGCTCGTATGGTTGTTGTACGGAAATGCGTTTCGTTACGGCAAAGTTGGATGACCAGCTAACTTCTCCAATCCGAGATTTGATTTTCGCATGCACTGTAAATTTTATGTTAGTCTGAATATCGGAAATACCTGACACTTCCAGAGATGATGTGATCCGTTTGAGTTGCAAACGTTTAGCAGTCTCTTCCGTTATGAAGTTAAATTCCGAGCATGAATCCAAGAGCACGCGAGCAGACTGCATTTGACCAAAGTTTTGGATGTAAATTAAAGGTGTAGGTAATACGGCAGTTTTGTGTGACCTTGTTATCAATGAAACTGCTGAGTTGACTTGAGAACTGTCTGACGAATTATTTGAAGTTGATGTGGATGCCGGTTGATTTGCTGTTACTGAGCGTGTTGGTTGCGTGGAGTCCGGACTTGTTGGTGAAACCGAGGAAAAATGTAAAATAGAGTGATGTAATTTGGACAGTATGTGTCCTAGTCGCAAACAATTAATATTAGCTCGGGCTTGCTTCACAAATTCAAACCGTTCCTTGGTTGGCAATGCCAGAAATGATGGGCAATTGTCAATTGTATGGTCTACATTTTCACAATGCAAACTAGCAGTTCGCTTACCATTTGACTTTGTTTCTCGAGAAACTACCTTTATGTTTTCCTTTTTGGAACAAGTTTCCAAATATTGGCAATGACGCCTCAGTCATTTGTAGCAATCTTCGCATGATGGCAAGGTTTCAAATCCTTGTTTTTGATTATAAGCGGTTTTCGAATCTGAATCTACAAAGTGGCGCAAAAGTAATCCTCCTATCAGAAAATGCTATAAATTTAGCGATTGGCCCCTAAAGTCAGTTCTGTTTTGACATTTGTGTAGTAAACACATGCGAAATATACGTTAATAAACAATGTTACGCTACACTGCTCCAGAACGCGGAATATTGCTGACTATTTATTTGACCAATAATCGGTCGGTGAAAAACGGTTACTGCGCAAAAGTAATCCTCCTATCAGAAGATGCTATAAATTTTGCGATTGGCCCCTAAAGTCAGTTCTGGTTTGACATTTGTGTAGTAAACACATGCGAAATACACGTTAATAAACAATGTTACGCTACACTGCTCCAGAACGCGGAATATTGCTGACTATTTATTTGACCAATAATCGGTCGGGGCCAAACGGTTACTGTGAATGGGGAGCGCTACAGAGCAATGATCAACGAGTTCTTTTTGCCGCAACTTGATGAATTGGGGTTGGAAAACATGTGGTTCCAACAAGACGGTGCAACAGCACACACTGCACGTGCCACAACCGATATGCTGAACATCGGAAGCTTACTTTTGCGCCACCTTGTATTTTGGATAAAACGACATAAGTCAGAATTGAATTGATTATGTCTTTTTCTGATCCTAGAGATAGAAGAGACCCTCGAATTGCTGCTTCCGTATCGATGACGTTTCGCAAGCTTACGGCGTCGTCAGGTTTCATAACTGAGATGCTAAAAAGTGACGCGATTAAATCTCGGAAGATCAGCACATTGTTGTCATACCGCTCCTTTAGGCGCTGCAGTGCTTTTGAATAATTTTCTTCCGTTACTTGGAATGGCTCAATAACACTTAAGGCAGGTCTTGAAAGACAGTTCAGTAGATAGTTAAATTTATCAAGTTTTGGAATTTGTGGGTCATCATGGACCATGTTGCAAAATGTGCGGATAAAACGTTTGTATTTCGCATACTTTCCGTCGAATTGTGGCGATTTTAGTTTGGGAAGACGGTTATGATGAGGATTAAATCCAAATGATGTCGCATTAAAAACTCTAGCGTTCAAGTCATTAACGCGATTTTTGGAGTTTATTAGAGACAGCATTTTCGACTTGGTAGATATATATGTCTCCTCGAATTCTGCTCTTGAAATGCCGGTAGGCACCAGGGTTTCAATGTTGTTTTGTATCTCGGATATCGGCTGGAAATACGATTCAACAATCTGTAAACGGCACTCTACGACGGTGGTACCAATTTCCCCATCCTCGCCGCCAATTCGTTCCTGCATTCTACGTATATTTCGAATGATAATTAGACGGGAGAAGAGATAAGCCTGATTCTCATCGGAATGATCAAGGACGTTTTGTGGATTGTATTTTTATACCTACGCTACGCACACAAGGTATATTAACTTTAGTCGCCTAACTGCAGTACGTAACGGCATAAACGGATCGAGATAGATATTGACTTATATATATCAAAATGTTTAGGACGAAAAGAGAAATTGATTAAGCCATGTCCGTCCGTCCGTCCGTCTGTGAATACGATAACTTGAGTAAATTTTGAGATATATTAATGAAGTTTGTGATGCGGGTTCCTTGGCACTCATCTCCGAGCGCTATTTAAAATCGGCGAAATCGGATGATAGCTACGCCCACTTTTTATATATATAATATTTTCGAAAACACAAAAAACGATAACTGAGTACATAATACATCTATAAGGATAAAATTTTCTGAATACATTCAAATTGAGGCATGAAATAAATTTTTCAAGAAATTTTTGAAAATGGGCGTGGCACTGCGCACTTTTGATTAAGTCAAATTTAGAAATAATATTAATCATAAATCAAAAACCGTTCAAGATATCGAAACGAAATTCAGCACGCAGGTTTCCAGGTATGCAAGGAATGTTCCAGGAAAAAATGGGCGGGATCGGTTAAGGTCTACGCCCACTTTTATATGAAAGATTTTGAAGAGGATCGTAGATATATTAAATAGGCAATAACTTTTCGTAAAATAGCTTTACATCATTTATATTTCACTTTAAAAGTTTCCGTAAACAAATAAATCCAAAAACTAAAAATTTTCGAAAATCGGCGTGGCCCCGCCCCTTTTATAGTGGACTATTCCACAAAACTTTTTATACCATAACTCCGCCAAAAATTGACTTTTCGTAACGAAATTTGGTGATAATGTTCTATATATAAAGGTGACTGTTTGCTTACAATTGGGCGAAATCGGTTGATGTTCACGCCCAGTTTTTTAACATAGTTCTGAAATTTTTTTTTTTTTAATTTAAAAAGCGATATTTCTACAACCAAGCAAGTTATATCAATCAGATTTTGCACACATAATAAGCTTTTTAAGAAAAACTCGGCCGCAAAAAAATTTTGTCAATTTTGAAGAAGTAGGCGTGGCGCCGCCCACTTTTCAGCATAAAATTTCTGCTATTTTCAAAGGCCATCGCTTATAATTCAATTTTGATATTTCAATGAAAATTGGTCAGCTTCTTCTCAGTAGTATGTATTATACTCCTGCCAAAAATCAGCCAAATCGGGAAACACACAAGCAAAATATTCGGGCACGTAGTTAATAGCCCACTGCAATAGTGAAGTTATATATCTTTTCTGATTTTCATACCTTTTATGAACATTAAATGTATGTAAGTATGAGAACAAGAAGAGAAAAGTTCACTAAAATGATCAGCACGATGATATTGACTAAGTGACACATATATCCAAATTTCATTAATTAAAACCAAAAAAGTTCGGAGTTATGGCGAATTTAAAATTTATATAGCGTGTGGACATGGCTCCGCACACTTTTCCAAAACTATATATTGTCTCTTCTATACCCAGTGAAGCCAAGTATATATTGTGAAAATTTCATAAACATCGGTTGAGTACTTTGGTTCCTATAAAAGACACCGTTTTTTATGCCTACTTATATCTGTTTTTGTTACGCACACAAGGTATATTACTTCATTCGGCATACACGAATCGAGATACTCGTATATATTTATTAATGTATATCAAAACGTTCAGGATGAAAACTAAAATATCCGGGCAAGTAGTTAATATACCACTGCAAAAGCGAAGTTGTATATCTTTTTTAATATTCATACCTTTCATGAACATGAAATGTTTGTACTTATACTGAAATGATCAGGAGGATGAGCTGAGTCGATGTAGCCATGTCCGTCTCTCGATACGTCTATCTGTCTGTCCGTCTGTCTATTTGAATGCAAATACGAACTGAAAGTATTAAAATAGACCTGCGTAAATTGGGATGACATAATAGATCACTACTAGGTATAAAATGTTCGGTTCCACCCGAACTTAGACTTCCTTACTTGTTTGTATTTGTATTTATTTATATTTTGGTACATCCTAGCACGACAATGGTAACCATTATATTTATTGTGCTAGTCACATATGAATATCCGTTTCATTTGAATATTAAAAAGAGGAGCTTAATTACATTAACAAGTAAAAAGAATAGAAATAATAAAGATAATGATATTAACACTAATAATAATTTGTACTAAGTTAACAAATAAAACAGTAACTTAATGGAATATTTTATATCTTATAACGAGTAATTCTTGTATATTTGTATATCCACTACTATCTCAGGAACGACTTAACCGATTTGGATGAAATTTGGTATGTGGGTAGTATACTTTGTTTTAAGATTTTCTACTTTAGCGTTGCCACTTGGGGTGATTCACAGGGTTGCCACCTATATCATTTTTTTTTAAATATTAAGCAATATATGGGAATATGGGTATCAAATGAAAGGTATTTTAGGCCGTATACCAACCAAAGTATTTTTGAGTAGGGTTGCCACCTATTGTTGCCACCTGACCGCATTTTATTTATTCCTTAAGATATCGACCACTATCTCGGGAACGGCTAAGCCGATTTCGCTGAAATTTGGTAGATGGATAGTATGCTTCCTTCTAAGATTTTCTATTTGGATGTTGCCACTAAAGGAAGCTTAGAGAGTTGCCACCTATCCGATTTTTTTTTAAATATTAAGCAATATATGGCAATATGGGTATCAAATGGAAGGTATTTGAGGTCGTATACCAACCAGAATATTTTTAAGTAAGATTGTCACCTAGGGTTGCTACCGAGCAAGGCTCGGTCACCCAGGTACTTAAATATTAAGCACCATATACCACGTAACACAAAAAAAAAAAGAAACAAACGTTCCTACGTTACTAAGTATTAGATATCGTTATAAAATAGCTCGGTTTCCTGTTTAAATTGCAATGCGTTGCTTACCACCCTTATTCTCATAGGAAGGGAGTTCCAAAGACGGGCTGAATATGTGAAGAATTGACGCTCAGAAGTAAGATTTCTATATTTAATATGCACAAGTAAAATAGGTCACGATGATCTAAGAAAACGGAGTTTCTCCCAAAGATATCTAGGTTCTCTTGTGTCTATAATTGTGTGAATGAGAAGGAGAGTTCTGATCTTGAATAAGTTATCCAAAGAGGAATCTAGGACACTCTTAGCGTTATCTGAAACACGGTCACGTCTCTTGAGGCCAAATATGTATCTTGTGATGTTGTTATAAGCAATATTCAGCTTCTGTCTATGGCGTCATAGAGTCACAATTGGCAAAAATCTCACATCCATATAACAGCGTAGGTATTAAATACGCTTTAGATAAGAAAAGGCAAATTTTAAATAGTATGAAGTATTGGATTGACCAGAATGTACGGAGCATCCCATATACTCTTCCGATCGCACTAAAAATATGGTCATTCCACGTAAGTGAGCTGTTAATAACTACGCCGAGATTATTTAATAGGTGTATTGCTTAACCGAATGACATCAATTTCAGTAACGAGTGGCCTTCTGTGCACTACAAGACATTTGGACTTACTAGGATTTAAGTGAAGACCATTCGCTAAAGCCCATTCAGTCACACTAGTTAAATCAATGTTCAGTTTGATTACACAATCACTAACACACTCAATGGGACAGCCAATATAGAGCTGCACATCATCAGCGTAGACACGGACGCTAGAGTATTTTATAACATTTGGCATATCATTTATAAATAGTATAAAAAGGCGAGGTACTGGTATTGAGCCCGGGACGCCTCTCACCAATGATAATACATCTGAAAGACGATTGTCAATACTAACGGCTTGAGCTCTTCCACTGAGGTAAGACATTATCAGTGTGAGTGCATGCTTTGAGAAGTTAAACATTCATCCCAGTTTACGACATAAGGTGTTATGGGCAACCGTGTCAAAGGCCTTCGAGTGATCCAGTAGAGTCAGGAACACAATATTGTTATCATCAATGCTAGATCTGATGCAATTCGTTACGTCTAAGAGATCAGTTGTGCAGCTCCGCTTAGGTCTAAAGCCGGACTGACGGTCAGTTATCAAATTATTTTTATACAAATATGAACTAATTTGCATGTGGGCAATACGCTCCAAGGCCTTAGATAGGAACGGCAGTATAGCTATTGGTCTGAACTCATTGTTAGGTTTATGTACTGGAATGATCCTAACAACTTTCCAGCACTTTGGATATGTGCATGTTGTAAAAATTTAATTAATTATATAAGTCAGATGAGGCAGTATTATTGGTAGTATTATCTTCAAAAACACTGGATGAATTTTATCTAAACCAACCGCATTTGACTTCAATGAAAGTATTGCTTGCACTACATCACACGCATCAACTGCTGCGAAACTAAAATAACCTACAATGTTATTGCTATTAATAAATGTATCGTTAGAACTATTACAAGATTTAACTTCAGGGAGTGGCAAATTAGCAAATTGCTTGTTCAGCTCATTCAGACCATCGCTAGGGACTACGTCATTTTTACATTTTCCAATACCTATTTCTTTAATTTTGTTTGAAATCAATTGCAGTGCCAAAACTGCGTTCATAGTATTGCGCTTTAGCTGATGTAATGGATTTATTCAAAGTCAGTCGCGCTGCTTTAAATTGAGCGTGACTCTCCAGTGTTTTATAACGTTTCCATCTAGAATATGCCTTATTCCGCAACGCTATTAAATGCCTAACGTTGGCATTAAACCACGGCCGGGTTTTATGTTTAGCTACTTTGCATTTGAGCGGAACAAAATTGTTAAAAAGGGTATTTATAATGTCCTGGCAAAACTCAATTTGTTCATCAGTGGTTTCCAAGGTTCGTGTATGGCACCAGTTGATGCCCTAGTTAATACTTTTAAAGTCACGACAGTAGAAGTAATTAGGGGATTGAAAAATTGCAAAGTCAAGGGTCAGAAAAATTAAATCTTGCTTTGAAAAACCTGGAGCAGATAACTGGTTGTAGTGAATGACTTTCTGCAAATCATCTACAAAAAACGTGTCTAAAAGTGTGCTGCGTTGATTGGTGAAATAGGTAGGTAACGAGCTATTGGTTGGAAAGAGACCAAGAGATTCTATGTTTAACCTAAAACAACTTTTAGAGAGCAGGTCACTATTAAAGTCGCCTGTGACTATAATATTTTTGTATCGCATAGTCATTGGCTATAGAAAATCAATAAAACCGCTAAAACCAACATTACGGTTAGGTCTGTAGACACAGCCAGTTAGCGCTTTATCAGAATTCGAAGACAATTCTAAAAATACATATTCAACAGCGCTTCCATCATCTGATAAACACTTTAACTTACATGAAATATTATTTTTAACGTAGATTGCGACACCACCTCCTCTCCCGCCCCTATCAACGCGAAATAGTTTATACCCATTCACCTTAACCGAATCACTACCATGGCATGGCGAAAACCACGTTTCAGAAAACCACGTTTCACAAAATATCTATATCTGAGTTTTTTCTTTATCTAAAGTTTCAAATCAAGTTTAGATGACAAATTTGTAGCCCGTTAGCGCGCTTACTAAGAACCCGTAACATATTATGCAGACAGTCCCTGGAACTAGTTTTGTCACGGTCGCATCCAATCATCACAAGGAATTTTTTGAGACACCACAGCGCCGCATTTGGGATTTAAAGTATACAAGACAAAACTAATGCTATAATTTTCGAAAAACCAAGTCGTGTGTAGAAGATAAATGCACAGTATTAACTTATGGTAAAAGAAAGATATTAACGGAAATGCTGAGGCGTTATGCTTCCTGGATGCCTTCAGAGAGAGGCAGTACTTAACTCACCAACTCTCCCGCCGGGATTTTATTTTGAAATAACTGGATATTGACCTCTCCACTCCTTTGTTTTAGTGTTTGCAAAGCATGCGTCGTTTCAATATATTAGGGATCAGAGTCGGGCGCACACCTAATGAATACTCTGCCACGCTTAATGAACACTGCTGCCAATTCTTTCCGTTTCTTCAACTGCAACGCTCTTTTAAAGATTTCTTGGTTGAGTTTGCTCAAAGACTCGTTAATATATATCGGCGCATTATTATTTATTCCGTTCAAGCTCCTGAAGGCAGCAATGGTTTTTAATAATCGGTTCCTCTCTGCCGATGTTTCAAATTTAATTATAAGTGCGAAATCTGTAACTGTGCCCTGTAGCTTTAGCGTACAAAAAATTGCGTTTATTGGTGGTGGTTGCATATCTAGCGCAAAACACAAATGATGAAACATGCTTTGCAGATTTTCATCTTTTTCAAAAGGTATACCAAGTACGCGTACATCACATGCAGCTAATAACACATCTTGTTTGTTCAAGCTCTCTTTCTTTGTCATTCATTGTGATGAAACTATGAAGAATTTTCTTTGACAATAGTCGGTGAACTGAGCTTTGACAGCGATGTCGCGAATCTGAGCAAATGTATAAAATTGCAAAGATTGATGTTCCGGTGTCAGATCAAGGTGGCCGAGCAATGGTGATTGTACCGAATTGGTTATTGTTATGCAACGAGCGATGAACGAATGTCCAGATAATGAATCGCGTTTTCCTTAGCTTTGTCAAAATGAAAAAAAGGGGACAATTTAAATTGTGACAAGTCCTGTCACGGTTGCCGGTAATGCTCTAGCCAAATAAAAACACTGATGACGATGTTTACCGTGTGATAACATTTATTGGACTAAAATTCATTTCAAGAAAGGTGCATAACAAGTTATGTATAAGCTTTGTTAAATGGTGAGAAGTTTTCTGATATGCATATGTACATCCATGCATACCTACATACTCATGCCAACAAGCGTGAGCTAAATTTTAGGTAACTAAGTATAAGTAAATGACTGAACTATTTTTGATATATGTTAATAGAAATGTAAATATGTTGCGTTAACACAGTGGACTGCATCTGACCAAACAATATCTATGATCCCTTTCAAAATCTTTCTTATAAAAGTGGGCGTGGAACGTAACCGATCTCGACCATTTTTTTCTGCAACATACTTTGTATTAATATAAATATGTGTGCTAAATTTCGTTTCGATATCTGGAACGGTTTTTGATTTAGGATTAATATTATTTATAAATTTGACTTAATCAAAAGTGGGCGGTGCCTCACCCATTTTCAAAAATTTCTTGAAAATATTATTTTCTGCCTTAACATTAATGTACACACCAAATTGTATCCTTATAAGTGTATTATGTACTAAGGCCGTGTGCCAATCGGTAACATTTTACTCAGAGGAAAAATGAGGTGAACAAATTTTCCATGGTGTACAAATATTTTCCATTTTGCTGTGCCAAATGAAATGGTAAATTTTGACATATGTAAACGCTTGTGCGAAAAGTTGCATTTTGCGAATAAAATTGAATTTTTTAATTAAAAATGAATAGAGTACTGCGAAAATATTTTTATTTGCTTATTTCTATATTAATGGAAACCGAAGCCATGTATTCCCTTGATGATTTGGCTTTAATTCAGATCCTTAGAGAACGTGTAAGCCGTCAGGTAATATCTTCCTCAAGAGAACCTAGATCTTTGTTTGATTTTGAATAAATGTTTCCAGAATATTGTTTACGTTCACCCGAGAGTTATATCTGAAGATTTGAACGACATTATGTCTGGTGATAGAACGAAAACTCGTGCGCATTTAAGAATACTCCGAGTACGTTAAGAAAAGTTGTTATAGCTATTCCCCAAAAACATCATGGATGGTCGTGCGAGTATGAAGTGATTTGCTTTTTGTTTTGGATGGCATGTGGTTGCAGTTACCGGGTTGCAGGTGCTTTTATGGGATTTGGTAGGTACACAGTGAGGACTGTGGTACACAAAATGTTGGAGGAATTTGTAAAATTGTGTTATTTGGTTAACCACGGTTCTGCAAGTGATTACGATCGAATTGGATTAAAATTTTGCCGCAAGGCAAAAAATAAAGCTTTCGCAAGGTTTATTGGGGCTATAGATGGAACTCATGTAAGAATTAAATACCCTGTCAATAAGCATGATGAGTACATAAACCACAAAAAGTTTTACTCCATCCAAGTGCAAGCAGTTGCAGATAGCGACTCAAAAGTTACTGACGTATTCGTGGGGTTTCCTGGTTCCGTTTATGATACGCGTGTTTTCCTCAATAGTCCTTTGTATGCGAAAGCCATTTATCCATCACGAGGATATTATTTATTTGGCGATAAGGGATATCCGTGTCAAGTTTCACCAGTTCCGGTAATAACCCCGTTTAAAGAACCTTTAGGTTTAATACTGCACATAGTAGAGGCCGTATTATTATAGAACAAACTTTCGGGATGGTGAAGACTAGAAATATCTTCAATCGAGATCTGGAGCTAGATATAAAAAATTGTATCAAAACGGTGTTTAGTGCATTTGTCCTGCATAACATTTGTGTACTGAACGAAGATTTGGATCTTTCTAATATTTCAGTGAAAAATTTTAGCTATGTGCATGATCGAAACGAAGTTATGCTTTTCGATTCTGCTGATGGTTTGAGAGAAAGTTCTCAAACTTTTTCATCATTTTTGGAACATGAAAATTCTATATTTTAATATTATACCCCAGTAGAACCAGCGATCATCGTTTTATAATGCGAGTATGGGTTTATTGCCTATACTTCTACTGGGATTGCACTTAAAATCATTTTTTTTTTAATTTAATAAAAATTCCTATTGAAACACAAATGCTTATTCGATTAAGATTAAAGATAAATGAAAGAAGATCATCGATGCAACATTTAAACGATGCAAGCTAAACAACAATAAAACTCTGAAAATTTGTAACAATAACTTATTTTATTCAAATATTTTCATTTAAAATGACACAGGTATTGATGTACAGTGGTGTACATAAGCATTGGCACAGTAGTTTTCGGCAATTTTCACAAATTTTTGCCTTAATAAAACTATTTTAACAAATACTATATAAAAACATGTGTCAATGTCTATTACAAAAACTATCAATTTTGTTTTAAAAATGAACGCAAAATTCGCAAAAATTCCTAGAAAGTTGAGGCAAATTTTCAACTGATTTCATAAAATTGTAGAGCTTTTTAGAGTGTGCAGTTTTGTAGGCTGTTAAATTTTAGTATAATAAGGTGTTAATCTTAGATTCGTGACACATTTTGCTGATTTTTGGCAATTTTTTTTCTTGGGACTTCCTCCATACAAGTTTACTAACAAATTTTTTTTTATATGAAAGAAAACACTTGAGCTCGCCGGAAAAAAAATTGCCAAAGCGTCCTCTGTCATGGCTTCTTCTCCAGTTTCTTCGCCTAGAAAAGAGAAATTAGCATTAATAAATATTTTACTTTTAAATTCTCCAGTGGTTACCAGTTGTATATCGAAAGAAGCTTTTGCATTTCTTGGTCAGTCCATTCCATTGGGACTTACAAATCGGCCCATCCTTGGCCTCAGGAAATGATTGCGCAACTTTTCTGGAAATAATTATTGTAATTTAGATAGTTTCACGTGCAAATGATATCTTTAGAAATCAAGATGCTCAGAGTTTACACCTGACATCCATGGTCTCATAGTTTTTTCAGTACGTTGTGGTTGTTGTAGTATAACGTCCACGATCACTCTGAGAATCGTCATCGAAACCAGAGTGATCGTATATAAGGCTAGAATACATACATACATAAGGCTAAGATAGACACAGTTGGTATAGACACAGGTGGTCGTTGTTGTTGCTGTTGTTGTATTAACGATGAAAATCGCCCTGCCTAGTCGTGAACTATCTTACCCAATATTGTCATCAAAATCTTCTAACGGAAGTCCGAGAAACCTTGCTCCTCAACTGCGAGCATTTTTGCCTCACTGTGCAGACGGTGTTCAGGTGACATGATCACCTAGGGTACAGTCTAAACCGAAAAAGGAGCCCATACGCAGGCATAACGACACGAAATGATGAGGGAGTAAGATAAGTGGTAATTGTTTCCTTTAGGAGACAACTGCTAAAACACGGTCAAATATATCGGGAGGGGTATCAAGCTACGCGTTTTGACTTCGGCATCAACACTCAGAAAACGGAAAATGGTAATTCTATACGACAGCACGTAACTGCTAATATACGTCCAAAAATCTCGGGAAAGGTATCAAACGACGCGTTTTGATCTCTGTATCAATAATCCGAAAGCGGAAATCAAATAATTTCTTTCAGTGAAAAGTTATTAGCAAAACACCCAAATAGGGGGCTTGATCCAAGGTATTTATGTGCATAACACTTTTCTGCGTAGGCGACCTTTGGCCCCGCTTCAAGAAAATACCCCTTAGCTGGTCCAACACCGGCTACGCGGTCCACAGTATTTCTGCGCAGAACACACTTTTTGCCCTAATCTGTCATTACAACAACCACATGAAAATGACAGAAAATTTTCAACTTTGATTGCAAATATCTCTTCACTGAAACAAAAACTCGATAATCCGCTCCCGGATTATTATTACCGAGGTCAAGACGAGTCTTTTGATACCTTTCCCGATAATTTCGGACGTGTTTTAGCAGTTGTCTCCTAAAGGAAACAATTACCAATACATGTACTTCCAGCCTTCGTTGGAATTGGCGTTTTTGCCACTGGAAAGTGCCTCTTCCTCCATGCGCCTTTGAATTAATAGAAGCATTTCTGCATGGTTCCCTTTAAATAAACAGAAAATAGATATATACATATGTATATACATGCATACAATATAACAACTTACATGTTACATACGGCTGATGAATTTTGCTACATTAAGAAACTCAAATAATTTTTTTTTCAGTGTATTGAATTCATTTTTCTTTTATTCATGTTAAAGCTCATTAAATTTTATTAAATATAGCTTAATTAGTTTTAAAAATAATGGAATTTAAATGCCCCCCCTGCTCGTCGATGCATGTGCGGCATCTTACCAAAAAGTTGTTCATTACTGCTTGGAGAGTTGAGACAGGAATAGCCGCAATTGTTTCTCGAATGGATTGCCTTAGTTCATTCAAATTTGTTGGTTTTGCTTTGAAGACTTCCTGTTTGCAATAACCCCACAAGAAAAAGTCAGGTGCAGTAAGGTCAGGCGACCTGGGTGGCCAACGGAATGTGGAGTTTCTGGATATCAGCTTATTGGGAAATTTTCGTCGCAATTCTGTCATAACAGGTTGGGCTATATGAGGAGCTGCACCATCTTGCTGAAACCACACAGTGTTGCAAGAAATTCTCATTCGGCGTAATTCTGGATAGAAAAACTCTCTCAACATGCTCAAGTAACGGTCTCCAGTAACCGTAACGGTGTGACCGTTTTCTTGGAAGAAGTAGGGCCCGACAATGCAGCGTGATGAAACTGCACACCACACTGTGACACGAAGTGGATGCAATTCCGTCTCATGGAGTATCTGTGGGTTGGAAGCACTCCATATTCGACAATTTTGTTTGTTTATGTTGCCGTTTAAATCGAAATGGGCCTCGTCAGACATGAAAAGACAGTTCAACATGTTTCCATCCTCTTCCACCATTTGAAGCATCTTCTGGCAAAATTCCAAGCGAATCGGCAAGTCTGCAGCGTTCAGTTTGTTGGCCATTTGAATTTTATATGGGAAAAAGTCCAAATCTTTGTGCATAATTGACTGTAATGACTGTCTGCTTACACCCATTTGAGCAGATAAGCTTCTTGTCGAAACACGTGGATTGTTTTGTATGGCAGCAGCTACAGCAGCGATTGTTTCCTCCGTTCGAACTGAAGGGTTTCGATGGTAAGGTCTTCTGTTGACTGTCTCATGCTCGGCAAAATTGTTTACAAGTCTTATTATGGTCCATCTGCTCGGAGGATTGCCGCCAAACGTGCGCCTATACTCTCTTTGAACCGAAACTACGGACTTCAGTGCGTGATAGCGGCGGACAATCCAAATTCTTGTTTCAGTGTCCCAGTTATCCATTTTTGTTAAATGTAAAAGTCAATCTGCAAAATAAAAAAAAAATTAACCAGATTCATTAAATAGAAAAAAAGTTATTTAATTTTTTTTTGGTAGCGGCTTTCATTAGCCACCCTGTACAATGTTCTGCGTCTTTTTTCTGCCATTTTTATTTAATTTTATTGAATTTATTTTCGCTGAAGAAAAAATTCGCGGTTGTCAATTTGAATATGTCAATGTATGTGTATCACATTGAAGTTGTCAAAATTTAACCTAGCCCCATGGGCTAGGGGAAATTCTGACATTCGTATTCACCACAATAAATGTCAGAATTTTCTCTCGCTCTGTCAAAATTTACGATTTTGAACCGATTGGCACACGGCCTAAATAATAACTTTTTTTGTATTTTCGAAAATCTATACTACTTATAAAATAAAGTCGCTAAAAAGCTGTGTACAGAATTGGCTTCGCACAGAATGCTCCGATTTGAAAGCGGTTTTTTGCATTTTAAAGCTTAGCTGTGTGAGATGGACTTTTTTTATATAATGTGAAGGAATATATAAAGGGGGCGTGGCAATCGGGCAAAATGTGGTAAAAAAACATAAATTTTGGTTTACGAGTACACAGCCGTACATCATAACCTAATCAACCGATTAGAATGAATCTTCCTTGAAGTTAAACTTTGAAATATTTACTTTCGTTCTGCATCAAAAAAATAGTTGATTTCTTTCTAATTTAACCAAAATTGTTTAAACAAAAGCAGCACTTTTTTCAAAAAAATTTGTTTGTGTGTTTGTTCGCTGCCAACCGAATAAGTCAGCATGCTTTAAGCGACAGCTGTGGTGAGTCATTCATTTGATGAATACGCGAAAGAGCTCGGTAGCGTTACTTCACTTCGGACGTATGTATTTATGTTACATAATTTCGCTTTTATTTAAACATACATACGAGTACATACTACTAAAGTTTAAAAAAATGTTTTCGGATGTTTGTATGTATATATGCGTATATGTACTTATTTGTGTAGTAGGGAGATTGAATTCTACAACATTTTGTTTTATCCAAATTTGTATGATGATTTCCAAAGACTGAGTACCGATCCATTTTAATTTTTTTTGTTCGGCAACCATGAACGTATGTATGTATGTTACATAATTTCGCTTTTATTTCGGCTTCACATACATATTTATGCATGATGCCAGATTAATGCAACAAAAAAGAAAAAGAATGCATGCATATTTTTAAACATACATATATACTCCTAAAGTTTAAACAAAAGTACTATGTGTTCGTATGTTTGTATGTATATATGCATATATGTACTTATTTGCGTAGTAGGGAGATTGAATTCTACAACATTTTGTTTTATCCAAATTTGTATGATGGTTTCCAAAGACTGAGTACCGATCAATTTTAATTTTTTTTGTTCGGCAACCATGAACATCTTTTTTCAAAAAGAACCGTTGCTTTTCACGAATTATGCTATTAAAATTTGTATGTTAGTTGCGAGAGTACATTAAAACGATCGCAGTTCATAAAGTTTTATTTTGAAGTGATTTTAATAAACAAAAGTGCAGATTTAATAAATAATTTGACTTTTGAGTGGTAAGTACATTACAGTGCAATTTTTTATATTATTTAGTGTAATTTTACAACCAACCAATTATAAGGTTGTTTTAAACATTATCAACCTCGGTGAAACAAGGTACGGGTTGCTAGTATTCTATATATAAAAAGTTGGCGTGGCTATCATCCGATTTCCCCATTTTAAATAGCGCTCGGAGATAAGTGCCAAGGACCCTGCATACCAAATTTCATTAAGATATCTCAAATTCACTCAAGTTATCGTGTTAACAGACGGATGGACGGAAGGACATGCCTTTATCAATTTCTTTTTTCCTCCTGAACATTTTGATATACAGGGTGGCGCAAAAGTCATCCTACTATCAGAAAATGCTATAAATTTTGCGATTGGCCCCTAAAGTCAGTTCTGTTTTGACATTTGTGTAGTAAACACATGCGAAATACACGTTAATAAACAATGTTACGCTACACTGCTCCAGAACGCGGAATATTGCTGACTATTTATTTCGGTCGGTGAAAAACGGTTACTGCGCAAAAGTAATCCTCCTATCAGAAGATGCTATAATTTTGCGATTGGCCCCTAAAGTCAGTTCGGTTTTGACATTTGTGTAGTAAACACATGCGAAATACACGTTAATAAACAATGTTACGCTACGCTGCTCCAGAACGCGGAATATTGCTGACTATTTATTTGACCAATAATCGGTCGGGGCCAAACGGTTACTGTGAATGGTGAGCGCTACAGAGCAATGATCAACGAGTTCTTTTTGCCGCAACTTGATGAATTGGGATTGGAAAACATGTGGTTCCAACAAGACGGTGCAACTGCACGTGCCACAACCGCTATGCTGAACATCGGAAGCTCACTTTTGCGCCGCCTTCTATATAAGATGCATTCCATATGAAAAGATAGGTCGACCTCTCCGATTTTCTTCAAATTCGGAAGACATGTAGTATTTGACGTCTAGAATAGTGTGTCAAAATATTTTTTTTTAATTTAGAATTTTATTGACAGTTGAAAATTTTTGAAAGTTTTTCTTTGAGTTAAAATATCTTTTAAACTATTAATTTTAGAAAAAAATCTTTTGCAACAAAAAGTCTTTAAAATTATTGAAGTTTATAAAAAAAGTTTTATGTTCTCAAAATTTTGAAAAATAATATGATTGCAAAATAAAATAAATTTTTTTTTCAGTTTGAAGTAATGAAGAATAGCACCGATTCTCTTTAAAAAAATCTGAAAGAAACTTGAATACGTTCTTAACCTACCCTACAAATTCAAAAGAATGGTTTTTTTGTTTTCGAGAAAAAAAAATTAGAAAATTTTATGTTGAATAAATCCATGATTTTTACGCACAGTAAGTTTGTGACACAAAAATTTTTACACTATATAACACTTCGAAATGGCATCCATATTGTTAACAGATGTTTTCTACATATATGCTTACCTTCTTATTCATAGAAAATAAAAAAGATTGATCAAACCTATTTTATTTTCTATGAATAAGGCCGTTAATTAATATATAATGCGAAGTCGGGGTAAGTCTATCAAAATTACGACACACGTGCATACACACGCGTTTAAAATTCTCCGCAGTTTTACAAACATCACATTTTGTAACTAATGTAAATAAAAAAATTAACAAATCAGCTGTTTAATACCGCCATCTGTAATGAATTCCACTTATTAATAACGGGAACATAAGTCGACTAATATCATCTAACCTATAAAAATTTTGGACTACGGAAATATCATTTTCCGAAATCTTTCTTCCTGATATTTTTTGAGTTGGGTGGTAACCAAATCCAAACATATTTTGGGTCTTTTTCGCATGAGAAGCTAACTTACTTGGTGGAGAAATTATCAACCAAAAAATCTTTTCTGAATAATTCGAAATGGTTTCAAACTTTTTCTTTACAGATAAAAGCATTTCCAAGCCGTCATCTCCTACTGTATACACTTCACTATCTTCATCAGAACTTATATTTGGCGATGGATTTTCTTCGGAACCTGTTTTTACATTGGAAAATTTAGTTTCATTCAATGGACTTTCAATAATACTATTGCTAGCCTCTTTAGATGGTACAGCATCTTTTAGAATTTTAATCCTGCAGCAAAAGCAGTAATATTCCCACAAATTGGGTAGCTTTTTAATAGTTCTGGCGTGGATTTACCTACATTTTTTCCCCCAGTTGTGATTAGGCAAATCAAATGGATTACAACAAAATTTTTTATTTGGCATTTTTGGGAATCAGAATATGTATATATTTGTAAGAAATACAGCGAACAGCTTTGGAGAAGAACCTTTTCTTGTATGAATCAAATAGCAAATGACTATGAAATGCAAACAGTTTTCATAAGGTAATAAATATAAGAAGTTTACAAAATCAATGACTACTGCGATAGAATAAACAAAAAATAACTGAAGTGCATGCTCCCGTTATTAATAAGTGGAATTCATTACAGATGGCGGTATTAAACAGCTGATTTGTTAATTTTTTTTATTTACATTAGTTATAAAATGTGATGTTTGTCAAACTCCGGAGAATTTTAAACGCGTGTGTATGCATGTGTGCCGTAATTTTGATAGAATTACCCCGACTTCGCATTATATATTAATTGACGGCCTTGTTCATAGAAAATAAAATAGGTTTGACCAATCTTTTTTATTTTCTATGAATAAGAAGGTAAATATATATGTAGAAAACATCTGTTAACAATATAGATGCCATTTCGAAGTGTTATATAGGGTAAACATTTTTGTATCACAAACTTACTGTGCGTAAAAATCATAGATTTATTCAACATAAAATTTTATAATTTTTTTTCTCGAAAACAAAAAAAAAACCATTCTTTTAAATTTGAAGGGTAGGTTAAGAACATATTCAAGTTTCTTTCAGATTTTTTTAAAGAGAATCGGTGCTATCCTTCATTACTTTAGACTGAAAAAAAATTTTATTTTAGTTTTCAATCAATTATTTTTTAAAATTTTGAGAACATAAATTTTTTTTTATAAACTTCAATAATTTTAAAGACTTTTTGTAGTCAAAGATTTTTTCTAAAATTAATAGTTTAAAAGATATTTTAACTCAAAGAAAAACTTTCAAAAATTTTCAACTGTCAATAAAATCCAAAATATTCAAAATTAAAAAAAAATATTTTGACACACTATTCTAGACGTCAAATACTACATGTCTTCGGAATTTGAAGAAAATCGGAGAGGTCGACCTATCTTTTCATATGGAATGCATCATAAGTCAATATCTATCTCGATCCGTTTATGTCGTTACATACCACCGTTAGGCGACTATAGTTAATATACCTAATGTGCGTAGCACTACTAAGCATAAAAAGAAGCGGACAGAATGGGTTTGATGGTGAAAGAGGCCAAACCGAAGTACATTTTGTCATCAAGTAAAGAGTCAGCGCGTTTGCGTCTTGGCAACCACGTTACTGTTGGCAGCCATAATTTCGAAATAGTAAAGAACTTCGTTTACCTGGGAACCAGCATTAACAACAACAATAACTACAGCCTAAAAATCCAAATCATTCTTGCAAAGAAGTACTATGTTATGGTTTACTTTCAATTGATAGTCTTTTTTATTTGGTTCAATCGGTCAGGGCTCCCTGCGGTTGGTTAGGTGACAGTTTTGATTCACCTTCCGGTTTGACGTTTAGCTACGGGAAAGTGCGTAATTTTTGCTGAAGTGGCAGCACCAAATATTCCCATAGAATGGAAAAGGCACCAATAACGGAGCTTTTAATTTCCAGACAAACAAGTGTTTGGTGTGTTCTTGGTGTGCCTAGAGTTAAATTGCGGGTAACCCAGGGCGCCCGAAAGTGTCAGAAAAAAGGGAAATGGGCAATTGGCATCAAAAAGGGTTTTGCCTTTGTAGGATGAATTCAAAGTATTTATGTGGGTAAAAGTGCACGAGTACAAAGTATGTACGGAATAAACAATGCCGTTTTTGTTATGCAATATCTCGGAAACCAAAAACCAATAAATTGGCAAATCCATCAAAGTGAAAGATACGCCCCCAAAATGCCATATTGCCCATGGTGGGAGACACATGAAATCCCGTCCTGATCCCTGAATTTAACACGGCTGACATCTATTTTTCAACCGAATGCGAGTAAAACTAGCTATATTGCCAGAATACATATTAGCAGCGAATGGCAATCCATTATTAGTCAATTTGAAAAGTATTGTAAAATTAGACTTAAATGACTTTAAAGCGGCAGTGTTTTCTTACTAGGTGCTTTATTAACGAAACCTGTAGATCGGAACATTATTGTCAATGGCTAGGTCGAATGGGGGCTCCATGTGTCTCCTATTCTAGACCCATTAAAGTGGGGTCCCACGGGTCACCAAGGGAACACACCAAGCGTATGGTCTAGAACCTTCCTATTTTGCGCGCCAGGGTTCGGACTTGATCAAAATTGCAGTAATTTTAATACCTACTGCACTTTACCCAAATCTACTACGCATTATGCTCCCTTCTAATAGTGCCATAATCTGATTTATTTTGATAAGTGATGCTTTTTCTTAACTATAAACTCTTCTATGAAGTCATTAAACAGTACAAATATTCTTGCATTTTACGTTCAATAAAAATAGCCACTGAGTAAAATAGTATTATAAGTAAGAGTACTTAAATCATTTTTTATTTATGCCTCAAATCAAAGCGTAATTTCAGTACTTTGAGTTTTAAGTAATTCCTACAGTGCGATGTTCATTAAATCTACTATGAGAAAGAAACGTCATATCTTCAACGTTAATTTCAATAATATATTATCCGTCCTTTTTGTTTTGAAATGCGCACTGTACTTTTACCAAGTTCGGTAGTAGTAAAAAGGTATTTAAAATAAAAGTAAAAGTCCGAGCCCTGATGGCAACCACCAACCAGAGTGCCAACAATGATGCCACGCCAGATTGGGTAACGGAACTTTTCCATTGGGCAGTCGCCGTTGATTGACGATTTTCACCCCAGCGACGTCGCAGGCACTCAAATGAATTCAAAGTAAAATTGCTTTTGGTATGAACGGTCGTGTGCGCGAAAAAAAAAAGTAAAGTGCGTTGAAAAACTTAGAAAATCCAAAAAAAAAAAGGATTGTGTTTTAGTGCGTTAAAATATGTTTAAAAATTCCTTAAAATGACAATAAAAGTGAAAAAGTTGAATGTGAACGGCCAGCATATGTATTTTTTTACATTTTGTTGATGAAAAGAACAAACATTTCGTGTATCCATTGGCAAGTGCGGTGTTCATTGTCCCGCAAAGCGCGGCCACGCCAGTTTCTCTCATACAGATCTTCGAATATTTTTTTCAAATCTTAACAAGTTCTATTCTATACGACCGTACGTGGCTGCTAGTATGCGTCCGTGAATGTCAGGAGGGGTGTCCAGCGATGCGTTTTGATCTCTGTATCGGTGATCCGGGAGCGGAGGTTAAATAATTTGTTTCAGTGAAAAGTTATTAGCAAAAAACCCAAAAATGGCCTAGGTCCGATCCCAAATAGGGGGCTTGATCCAAGGTAATTATGTGCAAAACACCTTCCTGCGTAGGCGGCCTTCAACCGCGCTTAAGAAATATAACCCTCGGCTACGCGGTCCACAATATTTCTGCGCAGAACACATTTCTGCACTTTTCGGTACACCCTAATCTTTGATTTCAACAACCACATGAAAATGACAAAAATTTCAACGTTAATTGTTAATATCTCTGAACAGACATAAGATATCGAATTTCCGCTTTCGGATTGTTGATGCGGGGGTTGGGACCCGTCGTTTGATGCCTTTCCCGAGATTTTTGGACGTGTATTGGCGGTTGCATGCTGTCGTATAAAATTGCCAAATTTCCTTTCGGCGGTTCTATGTATACGAGGTGTGTCCAAAACGTATCGCGAATTTTGAATTTTCGCTGGTTACGTATATTCGAATTTCGAATTTTTTGTGGCGTTATGTTGGTACTCATGTCTCTCACTCATGCCGACAAGCTCGGCCATTTTGAATGCTCAGTTAATTGTTGACAGCTGCTTTGCTTGCACGTGTTTTGAATCGTCTTCGATTTTTACCTATTCAAAAAAATGGATCAAAGAACCTGTATCAAATTTTGTGTGAAAAACGAAATTAAGTGCGCGGATGCATTCCGAATGTTGACTGTGGCATACGGAGAAACTACCTTGGACCGAAGCAACGTTTATCGGTGGTACAAAATGTTCTCAGAAGGCCGAGAAGATGTCCAAAGAAGAACAAAAATTGGCTTTTGCACCACGATAACGCCCCTGCTCACGCATCGTTGCTTGTGCGCGACTTTTTGGCCAAAAACAACACACTAATGATGCCGCAGCCACCGTATTCCCCAGATCTGGCTTTTTCCCTAAACTGAAGAGGCCCATGAAAGGACGACGTTACGCTTCTCTTGACGAGATAAAGACGGCATCGAAGGAGGAGCTGAACAAGATACAAAAAATGATTTTTTGAAGTGCTTCGAAGATTGGAAAAACCTTTGGCACAAGTGTATAATATCTCATGGGAATTACTTTGAAGGGGACAAAATAGATATTCATGAATAAATAAATAATTTTTGAAAAAACACAAAATTCGCGATACTTATTGAACACACCTCGTATATATTGTGGCGATTATTCTCAAGCATGTAAATGTATCGAAATATCGAGAGGTTCAAATTAAAGTTGCGCCCTGCCCTTTCGTGTGACACACATATTGAACGCATATATCCACGATTTATAGGAACCACATTTTGTCCGATAACTCATTTATCGATAAATGTATCGAAATATCGAAAAGTTTAAATGAAATCTGTGGCCCTGCCCTTTCGTGTGACACACATATTGAGCGCATAGATCAAGGTTTTATGGGAACCACAATTTGAGCGATAACGCATTTATCGATAGATGTATCGAAATATCGAGGGGTTCAAATGAAAGCTGTGGCCATGCCCTTTCGTTTGACACCTATATTAAGCGCATACATCAAGGTTTTGTGGGAACAACATTTTGACCGAAAACTCATTTATC
This sequence comes from Merzomyia westermanni, assembly GCA_949987695.1. Classification (NCBI taxonomy): domain Eukaryota; kingdom Metazoa; phylum Arthropoda; class Insecta; order Diptera; family Tephritidae; genus Merzomyia; species Merzomyia westermanni. Next base: position 103,428,971 of record OX465289.1, read on the forward strand.
GATATGTATATCGAAATATCGAAAAGTTTAAATGAAAGCTGTGGCCATGCCCTTTCGTTTGACACCCATATTAAACGCATACATCAAGGTTTTGTGGGAACCACATTTTGACCGATAACTCATTTATCGATAAATGTATCGAAATATCGAGAGGTTCAAATGAAAGTTGCGGCCCTGCCCTTTCGTTTGACACACATATTGAGCGCATACGAGTATATCAAGGTTTTATGGGACCCACAATTTGATCGATAACGCATTTATCGATAGATGTATCGAAATATCGAGGGGTTCAAATGAAAGTTGCGGCCCTGCCCTTTCGTGTGACACACATATTGAACGCATATATCCACGATTTATAGGAACCACATTTTGTCCGATAACTCATTTATCGATAAATGTATCGAAATATCGAAAAGTTTAAATGAAATCTGTGGCCCTGCCCTTTCGTGTGACACACATATTGAGCGCATAGATCAAGGTTTTATGGGAACCACAATTTGAGCGATAACGCATTTATCGATAGATGTATCGAAATATCGAGGGGTTCAAATGAAAGCTGTGGCCATGCCCTTTCGTTTGACACACATATTAAACGCATACATCAAGGTTTTGTGGGAACAACATTTTGACCGAAAACTCATTTATCGATATGTATATCGAAATATCGAAAAGTTTAAATGAAAGCTGTGGCCATGCCCTTTCGTTTGACACCCATATTAAACGCATACATCAAGGTTTTGTGGGAACCACATTTTGACCGATAACTCATTTATCGATAAATGTATCGAAATATCGAGAGGTTCAAATGAAAGTTGCGGCCCTGCCCTTTCGTTTGACACACATATTGAGCGCATACGAGTATATCAAGGTTTTGTGGGAACCACATTTTGACCGATAACGCATTTATCGATAGATGTATCGAAATATCGAGGGGTTCAAATGAAAGTTGCGGCCCTGCCCTTTCGTGTGACACACATATTGAACGCATATGTCCACGTTTTATGGGAACCACATTTTGACCGATAACTCATTTATCGATAAATGTATCGAAATATCGAGGGGCTCAAATGAAAGCTGTGGCCATGCCCATTCCTTTGACACCCATATTAAACGCATACATCAAGGTTTTGTGGGAACCACATTTTGACTGATAACTCATTTATCGATAAATGTATCGAAATATCGAAAGGCTCGAATGAAAGCTGCGGCCCTGCCCTTTCGTTTGACACACATATTGAGCGCATACGAGTATATCAAGGTTTTATGGGACCCACAATTCGACCGATAACGCATTTATCGATAGATGTATCGAAATATCGAGGGGTTCAAATGAAAGCTGTGGCCATGCCCTGTCTTCTGACACCCATATTAAACGCATACATCAAGGTTTTGTGGGAACCACATTTTGACCGATAACTCGTTTATCGATAAATGTATCGAAATATCGAAAAGTTTAAATGAAAGCTATGGCCATGCCCTTTCGTTTGACACCCATATTGAACAAATATATCCACGTTTTATGGGAACCACATTTTTACCGATAACTAATTTATCGATAAATGTATCGAAATATCGGTCAAATTGTGGGTCCCATAAAACCTTGATATATGCGCTCAATATGTGTGTCAAACGAAAGGGCAGGGCTGCAGCTTTCATTTGACACACATATTGAGCGCATAGATCAAGGTTTTATGGGACCCACAATTTGACCGATAACGCATTTATCGATAGATGTATCGAAATATCGAGAGGTTCAAATGAAAGCTGTGGCCATGCCCTTTCCTTTGACACCCATATTAAACGCATACATCAAGGGTTTGTGGGAACCACATTTTGACCGATAACTCATTTATTGATAAATGTATCGAAATATCGAGAGGTTCAAATGAAAGCTGTGGCCATGCCCTTTCCTTTGACACCCATATTAAACGCATACATCAAGGGTTTGTGGGAACCACAATTTGACCGATAACTCATTTATCGATAAATATATCGAAATATCGAAAAGTTCAGATGAAAGCTCCACAGCTCTATGCCCTTTCGTTTGACACTCATATTGAGCGCAAACATCAAGGTTTTATGGGAACCACATTTTGACCGATAACTCATTTATCGATAAGTATATCGAAATATCGAAAAGTTTAAATGAAAGCTGTGGCCATGCCTTTTCATTTGACACCCATATTAAACGCATACATCAAGGTTTTGTGGGAACCACATTTTGACCGATAACTCATTTATCGATAAATGTATCGAAATATCGAGAGGCTCAAATGAAAGTTGCGGCCCTGCCCTTTCGTTTGACACACATATTGAGCGCATACGAGTATATCAAGGTTTTATGGGACCCACAATTTGACCGATAACGCATTTATCGATAGATGTATCGAAATATCGAGGGGTTCAAATGAAAGTTGCGGCCCTGCCCTTTCGTTTGACACACATATTGAGCGCATACGAGTATATCAAGGTTTTATGGGACCCACAATTTGACCGATAACGCATTTATCGATAGATGTATCGAAATATCGAGGGGTTCAAATGAAAGTTGCGACCCTGGCCTTTCGTGTGACACACATATTGAACGCATATGGCCACGTTTTATGGGAACCACATTTTGACCGATAACTCATTTATCGATAAATGTATCGAAATATAGAGGGGCTCAAATGAAAGCTGTGGCCATGCCCATTCCTTTGACACCCATATTAAACGTATACATCAAGGTTTTGTGGGAACCACATTTTGACCGATAACTCATTTATCGATAAATGTATCGAAATATCGAGAGGTTCGAATGAAAGCTGCGGCCCTGCCCTTTCGTTTGACACACATATTGAGCGCATACGATCATATCAAGGTTTTATGGGACCCACAATTTGACCGATAACGCATTTATCGATAGACGTATCGAAATATCGAGGGGTTCAAATGAAAGCTGTGGCCATGCCCATTCCTTTGACACCCATACTAAATGCATACATCAAGGTTTTGTGGGAACCACATTTTGACCGATAACTCATTTATCGATAAATGTATCGAAATATCGAAAAGTTTAAATGAAAGCTATGGCCATGCCCTTTCGTTTGACACCCATATTGAACAAATATATCCACGTTTTATGGGAACCACATTTTTACCGATAACTCATTTATCGATAAATGTATCGAAATATCGAGAGGTTCAAATGAAAGCTGCGGCCCTGCCCTTTCGTTTGACACACATATTGAGCGCATATATCAAGGTTTTATGGGACCCACCATTTGACCGATAACGCATTTATCGATAGATGTATCGAAATATCGAGGGGTTCAAATGAAAGCTGTGGCCATGCCCTGTCTTCTGACACCCATATTAAACGCATACATCAAGGTTTTGTGGGAACCACATTTTTACCGATAACTCATTTATCGATAAATGTATCGATATATCGAGAGGTTCAAAAGAAAGTTGCGGCCCTGCCCTTTCGTGTGACACACATATTGAACGCATATGTCCACGTTTTATGGGAACCACAATTTGACCGATAACTCATTTATCGATAAATGTATCGAAATATCGAAAAGTTTAAATGAAAGCTATGGCCATGCCCTTTCGTTTGACACCCATATTGAACAAATATATCCACGTTTTATGGGAACCACATTTTTACCGATAACTCATTTATCGATAAATGTATCGAAATATCGAGAGGTTCAAATGAAAGCTGCGGCCCTGCCCTTTCGTTTGACACACATATTGAGCGCATATATCAAGGTTTTATGGGACAAACAATTTTACCGATAACGCATTTATCGATAGATGTATCGAAATATCGAGAGGTTCAAATGAAAGTTGCGGCCCTGCCCTTTCGTTTGACACACATATTAAACGCATACATCAAGGTTTTGTGGGAACCACATTTTTACCGATAACTCATTTATCGATAAATGTATCGATATATCGAGAGGTTCAAAAGAAAGTTGCGGCCCTGCCCTTTCGTGTGACACACATATTGAACGCATATGTCCACGTTTTATGGGAACCACATTTTTACCGATAACTCATTTATCGATAAATGTATCGAAATATCGAGAGGTTCAAATGAAAGCTGCGGCCCTGCCCTTTCGTTTGACACACATATTGAGCGCATATATCAAGGTTTTATGGGACCCACCATTTGACCGATAACGCATTTATCGATAGACGTATCGAAATATCGAGGGGTTCAAATGAAAGCTGTGGCCATGCCCATTCCTTTGACACCCATACTAAATGCATACATCAAGGTTTTGTGGGAACCACATTTTTACCGATAACTCATTTATCGATAAATGTATCGAGATATCGAGAGGTTCGAATGAAAGCTGCGGCCCTGCCCTTTCGTTTGACACACATATTGAGCGCATACGAGCATATCAAGGTTTTATGGGACCCACAATTTGACCGATAACGCATTTATCGATAGACGTATCGAAATATCGAGGGGTTCAAATGAAAGCTGTGGCCATGCCCATTCCTTTGACACCCATACTAAATGCATACATCAAGGTTTTGTGGGAACCACATTTTGACCGATAACTCATTTATTGATAAATGTATCGAAATATCGAGAGGTTCAAAAGAAAGTTGCGGCCCTGCCCTTTCGTGTGACACACATATTGAACGCATATGTCCACGTTTTATGGGAACCACATTTTGACCGATAACTCATTTATCGATAAATGTATCGAAATATCGAGGGGTTCAAATGAAAGCTGTGGCCATGCCCTTTCCTTTGACACCCATATTAAACGCATACATCAAGGGTTTGTGGGAACCACATTTTGACCGATAACTCATTTATCGATAAATGTATCGAAATATCGAAAAGTTCAGATTAGTTAATTTGATGTATACTCACGGTTGCTGTGAAACTTTTCCAAAGGGGTTTACCAAACAATCTTGCTTTCAGTCGGTTGAGTGTGCAAATGGCTATGCTTGATGGGAACCGCTTTTTTGATGTTGCGGAGAAGTATACCGCAAGTTGATTTAAAATTGTATCCAGCACACAATAGCGTTTCTTTCCAAGTTCCCTCTATTAATTACCAGCCAACGAGTAATCTATTGCAGGGTTTATTAATAGCGTAACTAACATAAAGGAGTTTGTCCAACTATTCAGATATAGAAACAAAATTTGGGCGTAGCACAACAGGTACCTTCTCCTCTTTATGGTTGCAAGGGCCTTTCAATATTTATTGTATGAAAAAACACTTATTAACTTCCTTCCACAATTTTTAATCCGTAAAACTATATTTAATTATTCTGGCCCGCAGAAAAAGTTATTTCTTTTTGTTAAAAGCGTATAAAAAAGGCCGAGCCGGTATAGAAAAAGAATAATAAGAATATATAATGACAATGTAATAATATAATGGCCGCCTACATGACAGCTGTCGGTCATGCGGCGAATTGGTGTGGGGTGATTTACGCGTGGTTGCCACACGTCCCAAAGCGTTCCAATTTTAACACTTAAACCTAAAGGTGAGTTCATAAGTTGTGATGAGTAAATATATTTTTATTTAGATCTATAACTTGCGAGTAGCTATTGCAAATACGGATACATCTAGTAAATATTTCACTTTTAGTAAATACTTAATAGTTCTACAATAATTGCACGTATATAAGGTGTTTTCATATTTAGATAAACATAATTACAGTCAATGGTTTTATTTACAAGATACTATGTATGTACATAAATAACATTGATGAATGAATAAATGGACATTTTATTTTTTCGTTTTTATGATTAACATGTTATTTTGTGTTCTTAATAATGAAATAAATAACTAAATACATATTGACATTTATTTGGAAGAGCATAAAATTAATGTTCTTTTTTACATTTAGTGAATAGTTTTTTTGTTATTAGAAAGTTAGAAAGTTATGGGCTCAATACTGAATTTGTTTAAACTAAATTGCATTACATACATTTTTTTCTAAATAGTTTATATTTTATATGCTCCTGCACATTATTCTTTCAATAATTTAATTTTTTTTTTTTTTTTTTTATGCACATTTACTACAAACATACATATGCTGATAATTTTTTATTTTATTTATTTTTTGTTGCTTATTTAATTTTGTATTTTATTTTAAAATCTAGTCTTCAGTTAGTATGGAAGCAATTATTTCTGCGAATAATAATAATAATAAAGCATGTATGTAGGTATGTGTGCGTGTATTGTTTAAGATGTTCGCAATTGTACAATTCCAGCCCATGATTGTCCAAAGCAAAAACACCCTTTAACGGCGTTTTAACTATTTTTGGTTTTTGTGTTTGTTGGTTTTTTAATAAAAATGAAACGTAAAATACATAAATACTAATATTACATTAGTGGGTTTTTTAAATAATTAAATTTTTGCTTGGAAACAAAGTGTTTTACTTTTCAATTAAATTCCAAACATTCAAATAATTCAAATCTTTAACATTCAAATAATATGCGTAAACCTCTCCTAATCCTCATGTGTCTCTGTTTGTGTTTGTGTATATGTTTCTTGTATACAGATGGAATGCTGATGCTCCTTAGGTTTTAATTGTTGAAGGTGCGCGAGTCCTCGACAGCCAATTCATATGACGCTTGATCCGTTTCCACCGGGATAACAATCGCTCGTTTATCGCGCATGCTGAGTTGTGACATTAAGGGCAATTTGTTGTTATTATTGTATCTATGGTATGTCTCATCGGCGAAAGTGTTGCTGTTGTTGTCACTTTCTGAGTTGGCCTTCTTTCCACGCACCGCTACAAATTTATTACTAAAATCGACAAAACGCTGAGCTTTGCTACGACGGTTCGGTGACATCACTGTATAAATCGTTGTAAATTTTCTCTAAAATCAATTAAAAAACAATAAAAAAAAGTCACTCGCTCAAACAAAAATTAAAATAAATATATGTATTAGGTACGTTGAGACCAAAAATTTTACGTTGTTGGAATGCATTAGATTCCAATCAACTCAGAGACAGGCAGTCCAAAGGTTGGAAAGCATTCGTTTCCAATCCTTCATTACTCGATAAAATGTGCGTGCATATTTTCGAAAGCGGTGTTCCCGGTTCATCAATCTGTTTCAGGCTAAATTATCAAGTATTGCATTACGTAAAGTAGCAAAGGAACATTCAATACTGATACAGCTGTACAAGTCATTGTAGTATGAGCACCAGATGCGCAGAGGGTCATTTTTAACAAAGTTCAGACGACAAATTGGCAAATGAAAGGGAACATAATGTCGGGACGATCTAGCAGGCACCGCGAAATTCAATCGACCAAGAAGATCGGAAGAATCTATCTCACCTATTATCAACTTGTGGAGGAACATTACCCCAAGTAATATTCTTCGATTTTCCAGAGACGGTAAGCGAATAAGAAGAAGCCTACTTCTGTAGGGTGGAAGGTGACGATTAGAATCCCAATTAAGGCCGCGAAGCGCAAAGATTAAAAATTGCTTTTGAACTGACTCAATTCGGTTTATATGAATTTGATATACAGGGCACCACACACATGAGCAGTATTCAAGAATTGGACGAACCAACGATGTGTAAAGGACCTTAGTAAGATACGGGTCATCAAACTCTTTAGCCCACCTTTTGACAAATCCAAGTATACCCATTGCCTTGTTAGCAATAGACGAGATATGCATATTAAAACTCAGTTTCGGATCGAAAAGAACCCCTAAATCGTTTGCAGTAGAGATACGCTCCAAAGGGGTACTATTTAGCATATAAGGTGTTAGAACAGGCTTCACTCGGTGAAAAGTCATTTGTTTACATTTAGAGAAATTTAAGTCAAGTAAATTACTTGCACACCATAATTGGAAAGAGTCCAAATCAGCCTGAAGTAGATTCAAGGAGGCCGTGTCATTCTGACAGTATGTGTAGCATAGCTTAACGTCATCCGCGTACATCAGGGTTCTGGAATGTTGGATAATCTGAGGTAAGTCATTTATAAACAGAGAAAAAAGCAGTGGACCCAAATGGCTACCCTGCGGCACCCCAGAGGATACCTCAATCGACGTTGAAAATTTATATTTGAAGAGAACTTGTTGAGTCCTGTTTGAAAGATAGCTTGCCAGCCATGTTAAAAGTCGAAATGGAAAACCCATCAAGTCTAGTTTATGAATAAGGAGCTCATGATTGACAGAGTCAAATGCCTTACTGAAGTCAGTATAGATGACATCCGTTTGCTTTTTCTCCATAAATCCATCTATTATTAGGGAAGTAAATACAAGTAAGTTGGTGGTGGATGACCTTTGACGTATAAAACCATGTTGAGAAGAAGATAATAATGAGGTGCACTGGTATTGAAGTTGGTTTGTTATAATCTGTTCAAACGTCTTAGGAATAGCTGAAAGCTTTGCAATGCCCCTGTAATTTTCAATATTTGACCTACTACCTTTCTTATGCAAGGGTATAATAAAAGATGATTTCCATAGTGATGGAAAAGACGCAGACCCGAGAGATAATTCAAATAGTTTTGAGATCGGACCAGATAAGTTTGCAGCACAATACTTAAGTACACAGCTGGGAACACCGTCAGGACCCGGAGAAAAATTCGGCTTCAATGCTTGAAGAGTCTGTAAAACAGTACCCTTATCAATGATAGGATTGAGAACGCAATTCGAACTTTGCAGGTGATACGGATAAGTACTATTTTGAAAACATTTTGATGAATAAGTCGACTTAAAGAATTCCGAAAAAAGTTCTGCAATGTCACCATCAGTAGTGGCACTTTTCCTTTTGTAAATAAATGAAGAGGGGTAACCAGATGTTTTCCGTTTTGAATTCACAAAGCTGTAAAATCTTTTCGGGTTATGGAAAAACTGAGTTCTACAGAGAGCCAAGTAATCCTGATAGCACCGTTGATTGAGAAAATTGAAATTAGAGCGAGCAATTAAATATTTCGAGAAGTCGATAGATAACCCAGATTTCTTAAATCGCTTATAAAGCCTAGATCTAATGTTGTTAAGTCTGACAAGTTGCTTCGAGAACCACGGAGGCCTACTCTTGCCAGCGTTAACATAACGGAAAGGAACGCAACTATCAAAAAAGCTATCGAGCACGCTGTAAAATATCGAAACGGCAGAGTCAACGTCATTACAGGCGACAATATCTGACCAGTCATGGTAAGCCATCAATTCGTTTAACTTAATGAAGTCCGCTTTATAGAAGCATCTAGACCGAGTTCGTTCTATAACTTTAGTTGGACGGGGTTTGATGACATCAAGCGCCACCTCCAGCGTAGGGTGTAGAGGGTCTTCAGGAAGTGATAAAGGTGGAATTTGCTTGAGGGCAGTACCCACCGAAGCATCCACAAACACTAAATCAAGCATTTTGTTTTTACTATTTGGTACATTATTGATCTGTAACAGAGATGTATCCAGCAAGCAATCAAGAAAATCATGCTGACTAGTAGGTGTCAGATGGCTCGAACCACTAATATTAGTATTAGCCCAACTCACTGAAGGCAAATTGAAATCACCAACAACAACTAGACGATCATTATCTCGCACCTGAGAATACAAATTACAAATAGCCGTGCTATGACTAGCATAAACATGAACATCTGATCGAGGCGGTATATATAAACAACAAACGAATACATTAAAGGTACCAAGAGAAAGTCTTATTGCTATAAATTCAATATTAGTATCATTGTTCAATAATATCAACTCAGATGATAGACTTGAGTCCACGGCAATGAGAACGCCTCCAGCCCTGGAGTTTCGGTCCCGCCGGTAAACAACATATTTACTTGAGAAAACCTCAGAATTCAAATTATCTGGCTTTAACCAGGTCTCCGTAAAAGCTATTACGTGTGCAGTAAAAGTGAAACTACTAAGATAGAAAGGAACCAATTTAGATCGTAAACCACGAACATTTTGATAATTAACGACAAGAAGGGAAGAGTCAAAAATTACTTTTGAACTGCCCATGCAGTGTCGATCATTCAGTTTTTTGAACTATCTAAATCTATTACAGGTGTCTTTTTTTTAAACAAATGAACTACGGAATGCTCCGGCCAAAAATCAGGCGAAAGTACCGTATCAAAGAAGGCATCGGGAACTGATATTTTAAATGATGAAATATCTCTTTCATAACTAAAATTAAATTTATAAACATTGATACTTCTGCTGGGTACAATACTAAGTTTAGAGCAGACATAGTTCATAATGTCGCTCTCAACCAACGATGAATGAAGCCTTGTTACGAAAATGGCCCTACGAGGTGGTACGGCAGTCACTTGCCTGGGGGGATCAGATTGCCCGTCTGAAGCACCGTTGTAACAACAGAGGCTGGCACAGTCACTGTAACCGAAGTTAACGGAGTCTCTGACACAGGTGTTGGTGATGGTGTAACCGCTGAGGCTAAAGAAAATAACATAGGCGAATTGGAAGCGGAAGCAACCGCAGTGCCACTGTTTGTCGACGTAGCTCCAACCTGCTCTGGAAACAAAAATGCCGGCCTATTACTCTGAAGACCAGAGGAAGCGCCGGAGGACCCATTCACTATATCATTAGTGGCCTCCTTGGCTGGAGTGTTTATATCTGGGGCAGGCGTCTGAGCACAACCCTGAGGCAGACCAGGAAACAAATTAAGATGATCATTATTATTGTTATTATTATTGTTGTTCGGTACGCATTTCTTCCGTTTAGGCGAGTCAGAAAGAATTCTCAATTTTTTGAAGCGGGTGTCCAATGCCTTGAATCTTTCATGAAGATCACGGAAGCCCAAAAAGATGTTATTGAATTCTTTTTGAGTTTGTCTCATGAAGGCGCGCATTTCGTTTTCAACAACGCGGCAATCATGGCAACTCCAAGTGAGTCCGACTTTGCTGGATATTAAATCCACGACCCGCCCCCCTAGATTTGTGAATCCAGCACAGGACACGTGAGCCATATTATCGCAAAGCCAACAACAAACATAAACTTCGGCTTGTGATATCTTCTTTTGGCTTGGACACTTTTTGAAACAACAATTCAACATAGTGAAACGAGTAGAAAAATAATCTACTAAACACACAAGTATAAAGCTTAAAAGAATGAAAATAATTAAATTCACAACAGCAATAAAATATGCAAGGCTTGCAAGCGTAGCTGCAAATGCAATCTTTGGTTTAAAATAGGTTTATACTAGAGCCCTTACTCGGATTACTAACTGCGAGTTATTTTGGAGCACTGAACAACTGGAGAACAGCTGAGTGTTAAACAGCGAAGCAGTGGGCACAAAAAGAAACAAACAAAGCGCGCAAATGACTTGCAATTAGCAAATACCAACAACTTAATGCGTTGAATTATTGTTGTTATGAAAAACAGACAGATTGAACACCGCACGAAAATGCACGATAATACATAAACTTCACTGTATTATCAATTATACACTTCAGTATTATCTATTATACACTTAAGTCTTATTTTACTTCACTTTTCTAGAATTATAAAGCTATATTACAAAAGAAAATAATCAAAAACTTTAAGAGCGATCAAAAACACGTCAACAAGCTATAAAGGTTGCCAGATGTATGTAATAATAATAAAATATAATGTAATCCATGGGTTATAATGATATTATATACAATTCATGACAAATATTTATATGAGGAGTATTATTCTATGTACAATTCATGCAATATGGGTATAATGAATATTATGGTTTTGGGATTGGGACGTGTGGCTACCGATGTCGCGTAAACATTCTGCCTCCCCTAATCGTACTAAGCGCCTAGTGTATGCTGCAACTCCTGCAAGGCCCGAACTGCTTCCTGAATAAGGATCCGCCCCACCTTATTTTATTACGTGGCTGTGCGTAAACCGGATGTTGCGATCCCTGACGCTGGTTGGTCGTGATGGTTGACGTGTATTTGGAACACGACCATTAGCCCTGGGAGGCTGTCGACGGCGACGGCGCGGGTCGTGGTGGCGTGGTGTTTTCGCTACAGGTGGTGCGACATACGCGGGTTGGCGACCTCCGGTGTCACGATGAAGAAATGTGTGGTGGTGCTGCCCGCAGACCCGGCAGCTTTCTGTGGAGGTGCACTGGTTGGTGCGATGGGACAGCGCTAAGCAGTTGGTGCAGTACTGATGTGCCCTAGCGAGCAAGAAGCGTTGTTGCGGCTGCATGGCCGTGAACACAGGGCACATCAGTAGCGCGTGATGACGCATACACAACTTACATTTCCGGTAGTCCGGAACGGATCCGCTACGGCGCGGACGGGCTGCGGGCAGGGTCACTTGCGATGCCAATGAGCGGCGTGGTGTTGGGACCGGAGGGCGTTGACGATCCATCTGTTGAAAAGAGAGAGTAGTATATGCATATTAGTTATACGCCTGGGATTAAGCATAAGTTTGGGGAGTGCCTAAGTTGTTGCCTGAGTGCTAACGATAGTACGAGCTTTGTGGACTGTATTAAGTTAGGGAGATGGGAGTGGCACTGAGGGCCCTCGTCACTCTCAGATGACGGTAGAAAGCATAGTTTCGTGAGAGGTCTTGTGAAAATTCCGTTCTGGGTGCGGACGCCTACGACACGAATGTGTCCGTCTCGTCCTGGGTGTAGGCTTTCTAATCGAGCTAGTCGCCACTCAGTGGGAGGTAAGTTGTCTTCTTTAATGGTGACTAGGTCGCCAATTTTCGGGGGAGTTTGAGCATTTTTCCAACGGTAACGCTTTTGAAGGTCGGTGAGGTAATCAGTTTTCCAGCGTCTGCTGAACTGATGATGCAGAACTTTCAGTCGTTCCCACCTATTTATCAGGGAGAGATTTTCGTGGTTCGGTTCGGGAAGCGAGATCATTGGTACTCCTCGAAGAAAATGACCTGGCGTGAGGGCGGTGAGGTCATTCGGGTCCTGAGAAAGCTGGGAGATGGGACGAGAGTTAAGTACGGCTTCTATTCGAATTAATAAAGTTGAGAACTCCTCGAAGGTAAAGCTGTTGGTTCCGGCGACCTTTTTAAAGTGCGTTTTAAGGCTTTTGAGAGCGGATTCCCATAATCCGCCCATATGTGGTGCGCCGGGGGGTATAAACTTCCAGTTGATTCCTTTGGGGGCGTACTTCTCTACGATATCCGGCGATACTTCTTTCAGGAACGATACGAATTCCAATTCGGTAGCACGCTTGGCGCCGATGAATGTTTTGCCGTTGTCGCTCATCATCTGGTTCGGGTATCCTCGGCGTCCTACAAATCGGGCGAAGGCGGCAAGAAAAGCCTTGCTGGGGAGGTCTGAGCATAATTCCAGGTGGACCGCTTTGGTGGTAAAACAGACAAAGACGGCCACGTAGCCCTTTATGAGGGTTTGAGATCGGAGCATGGATGCTTTCAATTGAAATGGGGCGAAATCCACACCAGTCGTGGTGAAGGGTGGAGCGAATCTACAACGTTCGGGGGGCAAGGCTGCCATAATTTGTGGTCGCGTTTGTTGTTTGTGAGTGGTGCAGACTTTCCACTGTAATATGCATTTTTTGATCAGTGGTTTGAGACGGGCAATGTAAAATTCCTGCCTTAAGATTTGGTGCATGAGACGAGCTTCCGCATGTAGGAGCATTTCGTGAAGGAATCGTATATATAGAGTACAGAGCCGAGACTTTTCTGGTAGGATGATGGAATGACGCTCATTGTAAGTGAGGATTGCATGGGCGAGTCCGCCATTCACTCGGAGGATTCCGCTCTTGTCTAGGAAGGGATTGAGTACGAGTAGGGAGCTCCGTTTTCCTATGGGGTTTGAGTCTTCTAGACATGATCTTTCAAGAGCGAAGTATCGAGTTTGGGCCATTATGATCAGACGATGTTTCGATCTTTTGCGATCAGCATGAGTTAGAGAGGGGTCGGCTGGGTCATTAATACCGTTCACCGCGTCTTTTAGCCGACGTACAAATTTTAGCACGTAAGCCATTACACGTAAAGCACGAGGGTAGGAAGAGAACCGATCTAAGAGATCCTCCGTCTCTTCCGTAGCATGTAGGGCTTCTAGTTTACGTGACTCTGGGGGGTTGACGTTGCGAACTGTTGGTTGAGGTCAATCTTCCGGGGGTTTGGAAAGCCACTCTGGACCATTCCACCAGAGGGCCGAATTGGAGAGATCGACTGGCGTACAACCTCGGCTTCCCAGATCTGCGGGGTTATCTTTACTTCGCACGTGTCGCCAAGGGACATTACCTACGAGGTCTATGATCTGGGCTGTTCGATTTGAGACATAGGTTTTCCATGAGTGTGGTGGCTTTTCGAGCCAGGCTAACACGATTTCGGAATCCGACCACATGGTCAACTTTCTTCTAGTGAGGCCGAGATAGGGTTGCACTACTGCGGCTAGTTTGGCTAGTAAGAGTGCTCCGCATAGTTCCAGGCGTGGCAGACTTATAGTTTTGAGAGGAGCCACTTTGCCTTTGGAGACTAGGAGGTGAGAGAAAACTTGAGTGTCGACCGTAGTTCGCACATAGAGTGTTGCGCAATAAGCCTTTTTAGATGCGTCGCAAAAACCATGGAGCTCGACCAGATGGTCAGGGGCGAAGTTAATCCATGAGGGTATTCGTATATCTGAGATTGGCTGCAGACGTATCGGTTTGACCCGTTCATCCCAATCAGTCCCGTCCAACCACAATTCCTGCATCAGGATTTTTGCCTGTATCATGACTGGCGTCAGCCACCCTGCGGGGTCGAAAAGTTTTGCGATTGAGGAGAGTATTTGCCGCTTGGTGGCTGCTGTTGAGGCTGGGTCTGAGTCCACAGTATATGAGAAGGTGTCCGAGAGCGCATTCCATTGAATTCCTAGGGTTTTGGCGGTACTACTTTTCTCGAACTCGATGAAGTCGGTTTCAAGTAAGTCTGCCTTGGGAATTTGTTTGAGTATGTCCGGATGGTTTGCCGTGATCTTTTTTAAAGGGAAGCCGGCTGAGTTGAGAGTATCAATAGTATCTTTTAGGGATTGCTCGGCTGAGGGAAGATCATGACTGCCGGATAAAATATCGTCAACATACGTCTCGGACTTTAATATTGGGGCTGCGCGTGGATGGGAGTCGGCTATATCTTTCGACAGCTCGTGTAGTGTGCGAATAGCCAGGAAGAGAGCGCAGCTCACCCCAAAGGTGACCGTTTTCAACTTGAAGTCCTTTGTTGGACTGTCTTTGGGAGTTCGGAATATTATCCGTTGGTAGTCTCGGTCATCGTGGTGTAAGAGTATCTGGCGGTACATTTTCTCTACATCGCCATTAAACACATATTTATATGTCCGCCATTTTAACAACATAACTCGGAGATCGGGTTGGAGGGTTGGTCCGGTACATAACACATCGTTAAGGAAGTGACCGGAACCTGACTTCTTGGAAGCATTGAATACAACTCTGACTTTTGTTGTGTTTTTGTCTGGCCTACGGACGGCATGGTGAGGGAGATAAAAGGAGCAGTATTTTCCGTGGGATTCCAGTTCATTTGGACTGCATTCTTCCATGTGGCCGAGGACAGGTATTCTTCGAGTACCTGGTCATACTGCTGTTTGAGATCGCCCTTTTTTGAGAGACTGCGTTCCATTCCATTAAACTGTCGTAGGGCTGCAGTACGGGATTGGCCTAGGTCGATATCGTTCGAGAATGATGATTTAAATGGGAGGCGAACCATATATCGACCGTCATCCATTCGAGTGGTTGTGCTTTGATAGAGCTCTTCGCACATTTGATCTTCGGGGGTTTCCACTCGAGTTCTGGGTATCTCCTCGATTTCCCAGTATTGTCTCAGCTCTTCATTGAGCTGAATATTTGTGATTTCCCATGCTTGTGAGGAATGTGCTCCAACCTTTTCGGGAGTTTGGCCGCTTATGATCCATCCAAAGATTGTATTTTGTAATAGCAGGCTGGGATCTTTTCTATGCCATTTAGCATTAGTTGAGGGATAAGATCACTACCCAATACCAGATCGATTTGGGATGGGTTCTCGGAGTTCTGGTCTGCTAATTTGAGATGGGACCATTTGCGTCTTTGGCTGTCATTCAGCCTGAATGTTGGGAGCTGCCTAGTGAGGCGGGGAAGCACTATTGCCTGGGCTTTTATTCTCACCTTATTGTCACTTGAAACTAGGGTCAACGAGCACAGCTTGTTTGATGTTTGTACCACTCCGCCTCCCATACCCGATATTTCAAATAGGGAGTGGGTATAGGGAAGCCCGAGTTTGGTCTGAGCTTTGGCGGATATGAAGCTTCTTTCGGAGCCTTGGTCCACTAAGGCTCTAAGCTTAAATAGATCCCCTCTATGTTCTACCAAAACTATTGCTGTAAGGAGTATGATTTGGTTATCATTTTCAGCATGGAACGGCTGTACTTGGGAACTGTTGGGCGTAGAGGGTTCTCCTTCCTGGGGTGCCGCCTGGCTGACGTCCTGAAGCCTGGGATTTCTGGCTTCTATGGTGGCTACCTGGGATCGTGTTCTTTGGATTCCGGAACTGGGACTGGGGGTTGCTGTGTCGTGAAGGGTGGTGTTATGCCGGCCTTGGCAGTGCATGCACGTTCTTTGAGCTAAACAATTTTCGCAAGTATTATTTTCTCTTACGAATATTTTACGCTCGGAGATTGGCAACCTTTTATACCGCAAACAGCTTTGCAGGTATAAAATTTTTGGTGCTCTGTGGCATGAGATTTGGTTTGCGTAAGGGAGTTGTTGCCGCGGTTTTGGGGTTGAGCCTGCCTGAACTGGGGATTGTTCTGACTGGGGTAAGGCCTTGAGAAGTTTGTGGAGGGTGGATTATATCGGGGTTTGGCTGGTCGCCATTGATCCACGCTTTCCACTATCTCGTAGCGAGTGGTCAGAAACTGGTCCATTTGGGACCAGTTCGGCAGGTCTCTTCTGGAGCTTAATGATTGCTCCCACAGGGCGACTGTATTCTGTGGAAGTTTCGAGGTTACCAGATATATTAATATGGGATCCCAACTGGAGGTTTCGACTTGTTGTGTCGCTAGAATTTGGAGACAGTTGTTTACTGAGGATTGTAACCTCTGGATCTCCTCGCTATTTTCCGATTGAATCGCTTTTAAATTCATGAGTATTCGGATTTGGTTGTCGACCAGGACTCTTTTATTTTCGTAACGCGACTTGAGAGCTTCCCATGCTAGGGCAAAATTGTCGTCGCTTAGCGGGAATTCTTCCACTATTTGACCTGCCTTTCCTTTAGTCTTATGTCTGAGGTGATACAGTTTCTGGGCACTGGAGAGTTTCGAGTGGTTGATATAGACCGCCGTGAACATGTCTCGGAAGGACGGCCATTGATCATACCCTCCATAAAAAATTTCTGTATCACATGGGGGCCTTTCAGGTTCATATGGGAGGACTCTTGGGGGGGTGGGGTTTCTCTTTAGGCGCGGGGTTACTCAATGCTTTGAGTTGGAGTTGATCGCCTATTTGAGCTTTGGTGTCCTCATATGCGATTAGGCAGGCTCGGTATTTACCGAAAGCGGCGGACTTAAAGTCCTTGTGGAGGTCCTGGTCGTCACTCTACTACCACGTCGTACGCGCTCTGTACTCTTGACCAAAAAACATCTATGTTTTTGTCCTTTAATTTTAGGGCTGCCTCGGTATTATCTTGGATTGGGGTTGAGCGGAACCGAGTGCAGTAATTCGTAAAAATATCTGTTTCGGAAATAAATTTACTTTCGGCAACGGTAGTCATTTTGAAAAATGATTTATTGAATTTTACGGTGGCAATTTTGGGGACTATTTTTAGAGACTGTTGCGTTTATTTATGAAAAAAAGTTTGATGGGGGATGTAGCAGTGGATTGTTGGAATATCTTAATTTAATTAATTAATTTTATGGGATTAGCGCAATATATAATTTAGCTTTTTGCTTTATTTGGCTTTGCCACGGAATTTTACTTGTTAAAGCTTAGAGACTTGATTTTTAATCTAACTGTGAGAAATTTATTAATTATTTTTTGTTGGGTGAAATTGGCGATAAGGCCCACTGTCTGCTGGTTATATATTTATTTTTGTACCGCAAAGGAATTTTAGTGTTTATTTTAACACTGTATTTGTGAGAATTTTCGCCGTAAAAATTTTTTGTTCACCGAGATATTGAATTTGGCGGGAAAAAGTTGTTTTTGGCGGGAGCCAACAAATAGAAATTCGAGAATTGTATATATTGGGATTATAATGTTATATTATAATATATTATATGGGCAGGGGCTGGTTTCTTCAATGGCGAAGAAGGACCATTAGTTAATTTGATGTATACTCACGGTTGCTGTGAAACTTTTCCAAAGGGGTTTACCAAACAATATAGCTTTCCGTCGGTTGAGTGTGCAAATGGCTATGCTTGATGGGAACCGCTTTTTTGATGTTGCGGAGAAGTATACCGCAAGTTGATTTAAAATTGTATCCAGCACACACTAGCGCTTCTTTCCAAGTTCCCTCTATTAATTACCAGCCAACGAGTAATCTCTTGCAGGGTTTATTAATAGCGTAACTAACACAAAGGATTTTGTCCAACTATTCAGATATAGAAACAAATTTGGGCGTAGCACAACAGGTACCTTCTCCTCTTTATGGTTGCAAGGGCCTATCAATATTTATTGTATGAAAAAATACTTATTAACTTCCTTCCACAATTTTTAATCCGTAAAACTATATTTAATTATTCTGTCCCGCAGAAAAAGTTATTTCTTTTTGTTAAAAGCGTATAAAAAAAGGCCGAGCCGGTATAGAAAAAGAATAATAAGAATATATAATGACAATGTAATAATATAATGGCCGCCTACATGACAGCTGTCGGTCATGCGGCGAATTGGTGTGGGGTGATTTACGCGTGGTTGCCACACGTCCCAAATCGTTCCAATTTTAACACTTAAACCTAAAGGTGAGTTCATAAGTTGTGATGAGTAAATATAACGTAATAATAATAAAATATAATGTAATCCATGCGTTATAATGATATTATATACAATTCATGACAAATATTTTTATGACGAGTATTATTCTATGTACAATTCATGCAATATGGGTATAATGAATATTATGGTTTTGGGATTGGACGTGTGAAAGATGAAAGCTGTGGCCATGCCCTTTCGTTTGACACTCATATTGAGCGCATATATCAAAATTTTATGGGAACCACAATTTGACCGATAACTCATTTATCGATAAATATATCGAAATATCGAAAAGCTCAGATGAAAGCTGTGGCCATGCCCTTTCGTTTGACACTCATATTGAATGCATATTTAAAGGGTTTATTTAAACCACAATCTGACCGATAACTCATTTGTCGAAAAATATATCGAAATATCGAAAAGTTCAGATGAAAGCTCCACAGCTCCATGCCCTTTCGTTTGACACTCATATTGAACTCAAACATCAAGGTTTTATGGGAACCACATTTTGACCGATAACTCATTTATAGATAAGTATATCGAAATATCGAAAAATTTAAATGAAAGCTGTGGCCATGCCCTTTCGTTTGACACCCATATTAAACGCATACATCCAGGTTTAGTGGGAACCACAATTTGACCGATAACGCATTTATCGATATATGTATCGAAATATCGAGGGGTTCAAATGAAAGCTGTGGCCAGCCCTTTCCTTTGACACCCATATTAAACGCATACATCAAGGTTTTGTGGGAACCACATTTTGACCGATAACGCATTTATCGATAAATATATCGATATGGCCATGCCCTTTCGTTTGACACACAATTGAATGCATATATAGAGGTTTTATTTGAACCACATTTTGACCGATAATTCATTTATCGATAAATGTATCGAAATATCGAAAAGTTTAAATGAAACCTGTGACCATGGCCTTTCGTTTGACACCCATATTGAACGCATATATCCACGTTTTATGGGAACCACATTTTGACCGATGACTCATTTATCGATAAATGTATCGAAGTATCGAAAAGTTCAGAGGAAAGCTGTGGTTATGCCCTTTCGTTTGACACTCATATTGAGCGCATATATCAAGCTTTTATGGGAACCACAATTTTACCGATAACTCATTTATCGATAAATATATCGAAATATCGAAAAGTTCAGATGAAAGCTCCACAGCTCCATGCCCTTTCGTTTGACACTCATATTGAGCGCAAACATCAAGGTTTTATGGGAACCACATTTTGACCGATAACTCATTTATAGATAAGTATATCGAAATATCGAAAAGTTTAAATGAAAGCTGTGGACATGCCCTTTCGTTTGACACCCATATTGAATGCATATTTAAAGGTATTATTTAAAGCACAATCTGACCGATAACTCATTTGTCGAAAAATATATCGAAATATCGAAAAGTTCAGATGAAAGCTCCACAGCTCCATGCCCTTTCGTTTGACACTCATATTGAGCGCAAACATCAAGGTTTTATGGGAACCACATTTTGACCGATAACTCATTTATAGATAAGTATATCGAAATATCGAAAAGTTTAAATGAAAGCTGTGGACATGCCCTTTCGTTTGACACCCATATTTAATGCATATATCAAGGTTTTGTGGGAACCGCATTTTGACCGATAACTCAATTATCGATAAGTGTATCGAAATATCGAGAGGTTCAAATGAAAGTTGCGGCCCTGCCCTTTCCTTTTACACACAACTGATTGCATATATAGAGGTTTTATTTGAACCAAATTTTGACCAATAACTCATTTATCGATAAATATATCGCATAACGCAGATAACGCATTTATCGATAAGTATATCGTGTTTAGGCGAGATGCCTAAAGTCGTAAAAAATGGGCCACCCTAATGTAACTTTAGCGCCCTTCCAATCATTCACACCAACCCACCCACCTGTGTGGGCATGCATGCATATTCGTGTTTTGTCAGCACACATATACATGCATGGGGGTGTGCATGTGTGGGTTCACCTCCCCTTAAAACCGGAGGATAATTTTCAGGTTCAACGGTTGTCCTCGATTGCAAAACCGTCTACTTTTCCAGAGACAGTCGACACGACCACATCACAGCCAGCCCAGGATTTTTCGACCGCATCACTTATTCGTCAAGGTAAACTAATTGTTTATAATTATATTTTATATAAATATACGGCCACTTTTTTATAACGAGAATTCTCGTTGTTTCTTGTTTATTTTCTATTTTCGAGCACAAAT
Organism: Merzomyia westermanni; assembly: GCA_949987695.1. NCBI lineage: Eukaryota > Metazoa > Arthropoda > Insecta > Diptera > Tephritidae > Merzomyia > Merzomyia westermanni. The sequence goes on from OX465289.1 coordinate 103,450,063, forward strand.
TCGACCGCCGTGCTTTTGAGCCACCGCCGCTCCAAGTTAGCACCACGCTCGAATTTACATGGTCCTTCGAGCCGGATTACACACACTCTGCCGCAATTACACACAACAAACAACTCTGCCATACACTCTTCCGCAATTACAAACAACAAACAACTCTGCCATACACTCTGCCACATACCACAACCAACAACACAAACTATATACAACAAATTCGGCCAAGCACCACATCAAAGCACGTAAGTTGTATATTTCTTGCCACTTAGTTTTTTTTTGTGTGTTGCATACAATTGTATAAAAGTGCCGCCCGCGAGTGTAATCAAACGTAAGTGCGTTTAGTGAATATTTAACAATAGTGATTTGTTTGTTCAGTTAAGTGCTTGATTTTTCTTTAAATTTTAAATTAAATTAAACGCTTAAAACCCCTTGTGTCTATCCGGATTATCCCCCCACCAGTGGTAAGGTTTTATGGGCACAGCGCAAGGCAAGAGGTAACATAACCTCATTTTCACAAATAAGTTCACTTAGCCTTTCGATCTTCAGTTTGTTTTTTCCACTTGTTTTTTTTTGTAATATACAGAACAGAATTTTAATCGAAGGCTAGTTTATTATTTTCTGGTAAAATTCACTATTTTTATAGCACTTTTCTTTGTTTTCACATTTTTTCATTTAATATTCACTTTCGCTCGTTTGATACACGGCGCACTTTATCTGTGTTTGTTGTGTATTTCTTTATTGCGGCAACACATACACACATTTATATATACATATTCCCCTTATACGTGTGGGTGGCGAGTAAGTCACAAAGATTTTGATTAAATTTTTTGCGTTTGTAGCAAACAAATATTCGTCAGACAAATCGGCCAAGTCTGCAATATAATTCAAAAATTAACAATAAATAAAAATAATTGAATTAAATTATACATTAATTGAGTTTACTACAATTTTATTGAGGTTGTTTTGATTTTCCTGGGTAAAATACTGCCTTTACCTTTTCTATTCAGCATTTTTCTTGTACGGTTGAGTATTTCATCGTACCTTCAGCTTTATTTTTTCGGTTTTGTTTTGATTCTACAGATCCTCTAAGTCCAAAATATGGAAAGTTTCATTAGGCTGGCTGATTCGATTTTTGAATTCGAATCAGAATACAATGAATTAGAGGATTCAGTCCACAGCAAGTACACTCTTGGGCTTCAACAAGAGGACTTGAAAGCAATGTGGAGGAAAACCAGAACGGCTTATGACGACTTACTTAATTCAGATAAGTTAGAGGCCACTGGTATAGTTTCTGTCAAACAGAAATATAAGAGATCATATGCAGTATATTTACGCTGCATGTCAGACATGGCTACACGCCAAGCGACATACAACAAACCAGAAAATAAATCTGAAGAAAAGCCCGAATTTGAACACAGTATCCGCCTACCTCCATGTGATACTGAAGTTTTCAAGGGCGATTATCTGTCATGGCCAACATTTCGTGACATGTTCACGGCCATATATATCTTAAATAAACGCCTAACACCAGTGGAGAAATTGTTCAATCTGAACAATAAGACACAAGGTGAGACAAAAGATATTGTGAAAAAATGTCCGCTCACGAATGAGGGATTTGATACGGCCTGGAGAAATTTATGCGAGAGATACGAAAACAAACGTATCCTAGTAAACTCGCAACTCCAAATTTTATGCAACTTGAAAAAGGTAGAGAGTGAATGTGGTAGTGCAATTAAAACACTTCAGCGCGAAATAAATAGTTGCCTTTCGTCCCTGCGAAGTCATAAAATTGACACTTCGAACTGGGATGCAATTATAACGTATTTGTGTTCGACGAAATTGCCGGAGAGTACGCTTGGTCTATGGGAGCAAAGCATAGACCACAAAGTGGAAATATCCAAGTGGGAGGATATGGACAAATTTTTGTCCAACCGCTTTCAGACACTCGAAACAGTGTCTGGGTTCATAGGGAGTTCTTCGAAAGTGCAAAAGCCGCAAAGTACGCGGATTGCCAACGAAACCCCTGCAAAAAGACTTGGTACATACCAAGCAAACGTGACTAAGCTACTGTGCACAAAGTGCAAATCGAATGCCCACAGATTGCGAAACTGTCCCCGTTTTCTCAAATTAACTCCGGTGGAGAGAATTAACTTTGTCAAATCCACCAAGGGCTGTTTGAACTGCCTATCCCCAGGACATACTGTGTCGAAGTGCACCAGTTCTTATGACTGGAACAAGTGCCACTCTCGACATAATACGCTCCTGCATGCGGAGTCTCTCCAGACGCAGGCAACCACCAGCCCTAATCAGTATCATGCTGATAATGCTGCCTCAACTTCAAAACAGGCACAAGAGAGACGGGAAGCTGAAAAATCTGTTTCGGCCATAAACAGAAACGTTAAATCCTGCCATGTGCATTAAAGCGCAGGTGTGCTGCTAGGGACAGCTCGAGTAAACATTCACCATAATGGTACAGACTTCCCAGCAAGAGCACTGATTGATTCTGGTTCAGAGTGCTTGTCTATGACAGAACGACTCAAACGCAGAATCAATTTACCGGCAAAAAGGATGCATGCTCAAGTTTCGGGCATCACAAATGCCGTGTCCGCTCAAGTCAAGGAGGCCTCCAATATTGCACTCCGTTCACCAGTGGACCCTTGCTTCAGCTTAACAACATCAGTTCTAATTCTAGCCAAACTAACTGGGAATCTGCCATCCTGCCATATCGATGCTACGACTATGCAGGCTTTCCCAGACTTAGTCTTGCCAGATAAGCGATTCTACATCAACGAGGAAGTTGATATTATACTTGGCGGAGACGTATATCCGCAAATTATATTGAGTGGGCTGAAAAAGAATGTACTTAGTACACTTCTCGCCCAAGAAACGGTGTTCGGTTGGATATTAACCGGGCGCATAGAAGCACCGAATCCAACCAGAAATATAGTGTCCTTCTACAGCGAAGTTGCTTTGGACAAAAAGCTTACAGCATTCTGGGAGTTGGAAAATCTTCCAAGAAATAAAAGCCCAAACGCAGATGACAAGTACTGCGAAGATTTATATAGAGAAACTACGAGTCGTAGAGAGGATGGAAGATATGTCGTCTCTCTTCCATTCAGACAGGACTACCCAGATAGGATAAACATAGGAGGGTCTCTTAGGCGGGCGTGTTCACAATTTTTTAGAAATGAGACGCGGTTAGCAAAGAACCCGGAATTAGGGAAAGAATATATAAGGGTCCTGTCTGAATACGAGACATTAGGGCATATGCGAAAAGTTACTGCCATTGTACCAGCCGATTCGGCGGACAATTACTTTTTGCCCCATCACGCCGTAGTAAAGGCGGAGAGTACCACCACTAAGGTACGCGTCGTATTCAATGCGTCGAGCCCAACGGCAAATGGCACAAGTTTGAACGACATTCTCCTGCCAGGCCCAGTATTTCAGTCAGATCTTCCAGTACTTATACTGCGATGGAGACTATATCGCTTCGTTTTCAATAGTGACATCGAAAAGATGTGTAGGCAAATTTGGATGAGCGATGATCACGTCAAATTCCAACGGATTATTTACCGAACATCGCCTCAAGAACCCATAAGCCTTTACGAGCTGAAAACGGTCACTTTCGGGGTTAATTGTGCGCCTTATCTGGCAATTAGAACCCTTTTACAACTAGCAGATGAAGTAGAGAGTTCTCACCCTACAGCATCTAGCATATTAAGGGAAGGCATGTACGTAGATGACGTACTAGCGGGGGGACACACACTCGCATCGGCCATTAACGCGAGGAATGAGATTCGACAAGTCTTACTCTCCGCGGGCTTCCCACTACGAAAATGGACTTCGAACGCTGAGGAAATTCTCAACGACATCCCAATATCGGATCGGCTGACCTAGGACTTTCTGGCATTCGAAGATACCAGCACCGTTAAGGCATTGGGCATAAGATGGAATGCCCATTCAGACCTGTTTCACTTTAAAGCAGGGTCACTAGAAGAAAGTGAAAAGTTAACAAAGCGAGCGATTCTATCCGCCATCGCCAGACTCTTCGACCCTTTAGGATGGCTTGCACCGATGGTCATTGTGGCAAAAATTTTGATGCAGAACATCTGGTTAGAGGGCACCGATTGGGATGAACCAGTTTCGTCCAATACATTGGAACGATGGCAAAACTTCAGACATCAATACCACGAAATCGACAACATAAAGATACCACGATGGGTAAACTTTTCACCAGAAGATGATGTCGAAATACATGGATTCTTCGATGCTTCGGAAAAGGCATACGCTGCAGCTGTCTACATGCGAGTCAAAAGGAATGATGATATCTTCGTGAATCTACTCCTTGCCAAAACCAGAGTAGCACCAGTGAAGACCATCTCACTTCCGCGTTTGGAACTTTGCGGAGCAGTACTGTTAGCGGAGATGATGGAATCAATATTCTGAAACATCAAACTGGGACCAGTGAAACAGTATCTATGGACGGATTCCACCATCGTTTTGGCATGGATAAGAAAACTACCCTGTTCCTGGTCAACATTCGTCGCACACAGGATTACAAAAATCATCGACCTAGTCGGCAGCAAGGACTGGCTTCATGTCAACTCGGAAACGAATCCAGCAGACTTAGGAAGCAGAGGACTACCGGCATCGGATTTGGTCAACAATTCTTTGTGGTGGCAGGGACCTTCTTGGCTACAAGAAGACAATTCCCAATGGCCAGTACAAGAAAAGTAGTATAATACATCCGTGGAGGAAAAGACAGCGCAGGCCTACGCAATATCAACGCAAAAAAAGATCGAGATTCTTGACCGGTTTTCGAATTTACCGAGGGCTTTGAGGGTATTATCATATATTATGAGATTCTTTCGAAGAACTCATCCCAAGACAAAAGCTTCCTTTCAAGAAAAATCGTGCCTAATCTCATCCGATGAAATCAAGATCACGACGCAACTCTTGATTAAACTCTATCAGAAGCAACATTATAATGAGGAATATGTAAACTTGAAGAAGGGACAGGTAATCGATAGGACAAGCGAGATATTGCCACTCAACCCATTCATCGACAAAGATGATATTATTAGGGCGGGTGGTCGTCTTGGAGCGTCTCAAGACCTCGCTTATAACGAGCGCCACCCAATCATACTGCCATACAATTGTAGGTTGACGCGTCTGACTGTACAAATGATACATCAAATCTCTCTCCATGGGGAAAACCAACTGATGCTCCGTCTCATCCGCACCCAATATTGGATTCCGAATGTCAAGAACATGATTAGGGCCACCATCCATAACTGTAAGGTCTGCACCATTTATAAAAAAAGAGCGCAAACCCAACTTATGGGTACCCTTCCTTGCGAACGCACTACGTTCACCCGCGCGTTTACCAATACCGGGGTGGACTTCGCCGGGCCTTTCGACATTAAAAGTTACCGCGGCAGAGGATGTCGATTATCAAAGGGCTATGTTTGCCTCTTTGTTTGTTTCACGACTAAAGCGATCCATCTGGAAGCGACCAGTGATCTTAGCACCCCATCCTTTCTAGCAGCGTTTTCGCGTTTTATCGCTAGACGAGGATGTCCGAGAAACATTTACTCCGACAATGGCACTAATTTTGTCGGAGCATCACGATCATTAAGATCTGAATTTAAGGCCTTTATCTCGGAAGCCCGAGATAAGACTATGTCCAAATATAGCCATCAAGGCATGACATGGCATTTTATTCCGGCCGGGGCTCCACATATGGGGGGACTCTGGGAGGCGGGAGTGAAGAGCTTCAAAAGCCACTTCAAGAAGGTAGCCTCGCCTCATAAATTCACGCATGAGGAATTCCATACGCTATTGTGCCGGATTGAGGCATGCCTCAACTCGCGGCCACTTAGTCCAGCCTCAAATGAGCCCGCGGACCTGGAACCCTTGACCCCGGGGCACTTCCTGACTGGAAGTGATCTCCTGGCTCCGCCAGAACCCGAGGTGAAAGAGAGCCCTGCCTCCATTATCAATAGGTGGCAGAAGCTCAAGGCTCTTCATCAAACCTTCTGCAGGCGATGGAAAGTGGAATACTTATCCGAACTTCAAAAACGAGTGAAGTGGAAGCATCCGAAACAAAATATTAAGGTGGGGGATCTCGTTGTCATCAAAGAAGACAACCTGTCTCCCAATGAATGGAGGCTCGGCCGAGTTACCCACGTACACCCCGGCGAAGATAACCGAGTGCGTGTAGTGGACCTCATGACCGAGAAGGGGCAGATCAGAAGACCGTTGGTTAAGCTGATTCTGCTCCCTATGGAGGGAATGGCTGGCGAGAGGCCCGGGTCCTCATCTTAACCATCCCCTTCCATCACCTCCCTGCCGTTTTAACCGCCCCTATCCCAAAATTTTCCACCCTTCACTCGCTACCCTTAACGAGGACACCAGAAAGCCTACCGCAGAAGGGCGATCCATTCTGCCACAGAAAACGCGATTGCACTCGATATCGAGGCCAAAGAAAACCTAACGCAGAAAGGCGAACCAATCTGCCACTGAAAATCTATCCATCTGCCAAGACAACTTGGTAGCAGATGGTCCCACCCTGGTATACATATGTTCATTTTTTCAAATGTACATATGAAAAAAACCAACAAGCAAAGTAAACTTAGAAAAAAATCTTTAAAAAGCTTTAATTATAAAACGTTTGAAAATAAACGTTGTTTAATTAAAACAACACGTTATTAAAAGGCTTATTAATTTAAACCTACAAGAAAGACTTTAAAGAACGCTTTCTAAAAGTTTGTTTAGTTTTATTCAAACCATATTTTGTCTGTTATTTAGCTATTGCAAAAAATAAATAACTAAGTTCTAGTCATACTCGTACATTGAATCCTGCAACTTAAAACAACTGTGACCAGTTTTCGGAAGTGGTTAAGATGCAACCACGACCAATGTTTTCTCGCCGTCATTCTCATGAAAAATCTTTTTTTGAAAGGAATTCGAAATGTTTTAAGTTGAAAAGAAAAAAATTTACAAATATTTTTTTTGAATTTTTGTAAACATTTGCATTTCACCTTAAGATAAAAATAAAAAGTATTAAACGTTTTTTCTTGAAGTTCATAAAAGCTTTACTTTAAATTTTTAAAAAATTTTAAAATGAAAAGGCTTACATATCGCTTATTGTAGCCAATTTACTTTAAAAACATTTAGGAAAATGCTTGTTGGGTGCACATATATATCTATGAAATATTTTTTTCAAATATCCCTGAGAAAAATTAAATAACGTAACTGACTTACCCTCTTTCTACGGTGCACATCGCCTATACCGTCTAACCCACCTGGCCATTGGCGCGTGGATGTCTTGCCGCCTTCCTCGCACTATATATCGCAATTGTTAACGGACCTGAAAGTAGGACAGACATTAGGATGTTTCAAGAGGTATAGACATCTATATAAAAGCAACAAAATAAGATTAACATGACTTCAACTATCCATACCAATAGCGTCACCATCATAACAAACACTAACAGCAACAACCACAAATACAACGATTACGCACATAAATCCAAACAGTCACACAACTGATTTAGTGCCCACAGCAATTCTTGCAACAGCAGCACCACCAGCTGGAGGTGATGCACCAACACAAAAAAAGGTGCTGTCAATTTTTTCGTAAATTTGTTGTGTGCGCTCAATTCATCGTCGTCAACGTTATAATTTTTAATTAAATATGGCGGTAAATCATCAACGTTCGAATAGTCAACGTCAACGTCGGTATGATTTTGCAAAATTGTATGGCTAAAGTTACTACAGCTATTACTGTGCCTATAATTATGACTGTAACTTTGGCTATTGCCGTGGCTGTGACTGTTGTTTCGATTTTGGCCGGTATTTTGGTATGAATTGTTGTCAATGTTATTGTACGACTTATTATTGGTGGTGACAACAAACTCATTACTATATAGTGAATAACTGCTAACAGCTGGTGAGGTGGCTAAACTAGTTATATTTCGATAAGTTTTCATTGAATATGCATCACCGGTAGCACATTCGGAGGTCTCATATGAAATAGTTGATTGTGCTTCAACTGCATTTTGTTCAGATCTCAATATCACATCGGTTATAACTTGTTTTTTCGTATCGGTATATTCGGAACGTCGCCGCCCAATCATCTCCTCAATATTCGCCTCTGCAAATTTTCCTAATGGTCGTATGGGAAATTCATTCGCTTTTGGCGGTGGCCCTGCATCCAGTTTCAACTCTTTTAATTTCCTTAACATGCGTTCGAGTGCCTCGATTACATAATTGTCGTTGTAACCGAAATTTTTATGCAATTTTACTTGTAAATATTCAATAATTGAGTCCATATCATGAAGACGCAATAAATCGTGTTTATGTAAATAGAGTATAGTGACAGCCATGGCGGTAACAGCCCGTTCACCTTCCAACAGATAAATATCCCATACGCGCAAGGTTAAGCTAAATGGTATCCGCTCTTTAATCGAGTATAGAATTGCATCAACATTTTGTTTCAGAAAATGTTGATGTAATTTGCGCATCATTTTCGATAATATATGATCATGATGTTCCAGGAAACGCGTCAACTTGGGGAAGGCCTCAATAAATAAACCATGCATAGCATATTTACGATAGATTATCAATTGAGTGAGCGCCCAAAATGCTTCCTCCTTTTGCATATACAATAATAGTACACCAACCAAACATGCCATACCCTGACAATAACACAATTCTGGATAATATATACTATAGGCATTTCGCACATTAAATAGAGAGCATTGTTTAACGCTATACTGTTGACGATAAGCGAGATTATCACGATCAATTGTCGCACCTCAGTCGAATAGTTGCGTGCCAATGATGACATCGAAGAATATGTATCACGATGAGCTGCTATTAATTCGTCAACATTCAGTAATTTTTTCCACGCTGGCCAACGCATACGATCTGGTATATCTTTGAAAACGCGTCTACGTACTTTCTCATTATGCGGATTCCAGTTGGAAAGCATTTTTACCCATTTTTTTATCACGCTCAAATTCAATTTTGGTACGTTGCAGCTCCTGTGAATCGCGGGTTTCGGGTAGGCGGGAATCCTACATGAAGCCATATTTGTCTGTAATATGATAAATTTCAAATGTGGGATTCTCCCAGGGGTCCACCACATTCGCCGGATCCAAACCCAGGGAATAACGATTGAAAATCGCTTCACGGTCATCGGCAGCTCGTTGCAGTAACGCCTCTTGTTCATCCAAAGCGGTTGTGGCTATTGATTACCTGAAAAGAAAGAAAACGATTAATATTTGCATACAAACTATATGTACATATATGTTCACACATTTTTTTGGTTCCTAAATAATTTGCGCTGCTACCGAGTCGATACAGAATTTCGGGCAGCGCTAATATATACTTACCAAACCACGTCCATTGTCCATGCGCCGGCCAGGCGATCCTCCACAGCAGCATCTCCATTTACCCTTTATGCACCTGAAAAGGAAGAAAATTATGTTAAATACATTTTAAAATTAAAATTTACATTTTTTACTTACCTCTGCTGCTGACCCACGCGTGCCGGAAACAAGAAAATCATGAATTGTTCCAATTCAATGAATTTTCTTTGTTTCTTTTTCACGATTTTGCAAGGCGTGAGTACGCACATATATGTATGTGTGCAAAAAATTCAACCATCACGCCATGCGAGCTCTCATTTACTCGCAAAAAATTTGCTAGCATATGTATATATGTATATATGCATAATTTTACCATCACGCTAGTGATGCTATCTTTAAGTCAGCGGGTACCGAAATCCCGATCTGCCAAAATCGGTACCATTCACTGCGGGATCAATAGGGTAGCGAAATCTACGTTCGTACCTGATCAGCGAAGATGCCGCGTATATTAAAATACGAAATAAATTATAAATAATACATTGTCAAACAAAAGGTTTGGAAAAATTTGTTTTTCAAAGTAAGAAACTTTTTTTTGTTGTTATTCATTTTTCTCAGGGTTTGCTTTTTTTGTTTTCGGAGGGGCCAGGACTGTTTTGCCCACAAAACAACAAAAAATAAACCATAACAGTCACCACATTCTCACTCTCTACCCAGTTCGGTACCGAAACCAAGTACCGAAAAAAGCGAAAATGTCGCTGTGTGCACGGCACTAACGCCACTTATGACGGCGACCATGCAAGTAAGAATAAATCTCTGCATGAGGGCCAGTGGCGAATCGGAATACAAGGCGATCAACGTAATCAACTTGTCGCTACCGTGCCGTGTGGGAAAAAATAACCAGTTCCCCTGTACGAATAATATGCATTGTAATTATAAAATTTCACCGTAGATCAGAATAATGCCACATTATATGGCATTTATAAACTCCGAACGAGGTCGCTCGCCACCCACGCATACGGGCGTCCATACAAATATTCAAGGGGATTTTTTTTGTTTCTTTTCTCTGCGTCGGAGACCGCTTGGACGTCAGAGTACAACGAAATCGCCGAGCCGAGATCGGAACCACGGCCGTTCCGACCGGCGCAGGGAGTATCGGACCCACTGCCGTTCCGACCCCTGCTATCCCACGAGCGGCGCAACTGCGAACGCTACATCGCGCGCCCACTGAAATAGCAGCAAACGTCGACTGGCCACTCTGCCGCGCCAGCGACAATCGCCGCACACCTACGGACGAGCGTAGACTTGCCTCCCAGCCGCGCCAGCTACGCATCAACGCGCACTTCGACGGCACTTCAGCCGCGCCAGCTACCACAGACTTCCAGCTTTTCTCGTTACAGAAAAAATAAATAATATATATAATTTCCTGGCAAGAAATATACAGCGTTCTTATTTTCTAAAGTTTCTTCCTCCTATCTCTTAGCTCTAGGTGCGATACGATGGAGCCGCCAAATTTCAAACGGGATTTCGGAGGCAAACGACTCGGACAGCGCCAGCCGGCACTCACCATCCTAGTTTAAGTCCTTAGCTTAAGAGGATGCGCGGCGAAAAATCCTGGGGCGGGGTAAGATGTTGCGTATCGCAAGGGGGCCGGCATGTTTAGGCGAGATGCCTAAAGTCTTAAAAAATGGGCCACCCTAATGTAACTTTAGCGCCCTTCCAATCATTCACACCAACCCACCCACCTGTGTGGGCATGCATGCATATTCGTGTTTTGTCAGCACACATATACATGCATGGGGGTGTGCATGTGTGGGTTCACCTCCCCTTAAAACCGGAGGATAATTTTCAGGTTCAACGGTTGTCCTCGATTGCAAAACCGTCTACTTTTCCAGAGACAGTCGACACGACCACATCACAGCCAGCCCAGGATTTTTCGACCGCATCACTTATTCGTCAAGGTAAACTAATTGTTTATAATTATATTTTATATAAATATACGGCCACTTTTTTATAACGAGAATTCTCGTTGTTTCTTGTTTATTTTCTATTTTCGAGCACAAATTCGACCGCCGTGCTTTTGAGCCACCGCCGCTCAAAAAGTTTAAATGAAAGCTGTGGGCATGCCCTTTCGTTTGACACCCATATTAAATGCATATATCAAGGTTTTGTGGGAACCACATTTTGACCGATAACTCAATTATCGATAAATGTATCGAAATATCGAGAGGTTCAAATGAAAGTTTCGGCCCTGCCCTTTCCTTTGACACACAACTGATTGCATATATAGAGGTTTTATTTGAACCAAATTTTTACCGATAACTCATTTATCGATAAATGTATCGAAATATCGAAAAGTTTAAATAAAAGCTGCGGCCATGCCCTTTCGTTTGACACACAATTGAATGCATATATAAAGGTTTTATTTGAACCGAATTTTGACCGATAACTCATTTATCGATAAATATATCGCATAACGCAAATAACGCATTTATCGATAAGTATATCGAAATATCGAGAAGTTTAAATGAAAGCTGTGGCCATTCCCTTTCGTTTGACACACAATTGAATGCATATATAGAGGTTTTATTTGAACCAAATTTTGACCGATAACTCATTTATCGATAAATATATCGCATAACGCAGATAACGCATTTATCGATAAGTATATTAAAATATCGAAAAGTTTAAATGAAAGCTGTGGCCATGCCCTTTCGTTTGACACACAATTGAATGCATATATAGAGGTTTTATTTGAACCAAATTTTGACCGATAACTCATTTATCGATAAATATATCGCATAACGCAGATAACGCATTTATCGATAAGTATATCGAAATATCGAAAAGTTTAAATGAAAGCTGTGGACATGCCCTTTTGTTTGACACCCATATTAAATGCATATATCAAGGTTTTGTGGGAACCACATTTTGACCGATAACTCAATTATCGATAAATGTATCTAAATATCGAGAGGTTCAAATGAAAGTTTCGGCCCTGCCCTTTCCTTTGACACACAACTGATTGCATATATAGAGGTTTTATTTGAACCAAATTTTTACCGATAACTCATTTATCGATAAATGTATCGAAATATCGAAAAGTTTAAATGAAAGTTGCGGCCCTGCCCTTTCGTGTGACACACATATTGAACGCATATGTCCACGTTTTATGGGAACCACATTTTGACCGATACCTCATTTATCGATTAATGTATCGAAATATCGAAAAGTTTAAATGAAAGCTGTGGCCATGCCCTTTCGTTCGACACCCATATTGAACGCATATATCCACGTTTTATGGCAACCACATTTTGACCGATAACTCATTTATCGATAAATGTATCGAAATATCGAAAAGTTTAAATGAAAGCTGTGACCCTGCCCTTTCGTTCGAAACACATAATAAACGCATGCATCAAGGGTTTGTGGGAACCACATTTTGACCGATAACTCATTTATCGATAAATGTATCGAAATATCGAAAAGTTTAAATGAAAGCTGTGGCCATGCCCTTTCGTTCGACACCCATATTGAACGCATATATCCACGTTTTATGGCAACCACATTTTGACCGATAACTCATTTATCGATAAATGAATCGAAATATCGAAAAGTTTAAATGAAAGCTGTGCCCATGCCCTTTTGTCTGACACCCATAATAAACGCATGCATCAAGGGTTTGTGGGAACCACATTTTGACCTATAACTCATTTATCGATAAATGTATCGAAATAGCGAGAGGCTCAAATGAAAGTTGCGGCCCTGCCCTTTCGTGTGACACACATATTGAACGCATATATCCACGTTTTATGGGAACCACATTTTGACCGATAACTCATTTATCGATAAATGTATCGAAATATCGAAAATTTTAAATGAAAGCTGTGACCATGCCCTTTCGTTCAACAGCCATAATAAACGCATGCATCAAGGGTTTGTGGGAACCACATTTTGACCGATAACTCATTTATCGATAAATGTATCGAAATAGCGAGAGGCTCAAATGAAAGTTGCGGCCCTGCCCTTTCGTGTGACACACATATTGAACGCATATATCCACGTTTTATGGGAACCACATTTTGACCGATAATTCATTTATCGATAAATGTATCGAAATATCGAAAAGTTTAAATGAAAGCTGTGGCCATGCCCTTTCGTTCGACACCCATATTGAACGCATATATCCACGTTTTATGGGAACCACATTTTGACCGATAACTAATTTATCGATAAATGTATCGAAATATCGAAGAGTTTAAATGAAAGCTGTGACCATGCCCTTTCGTTCGACACCCATAATAAACGCATACATCAAGGGTTTGTGGGAACCACATTTTGACCGATAACTCATTTATCGATAGATGTATCGAAATAGCGAGAAGTTCAAATGAAAGTTGCGGCCCTGCCCTTTCGTGTGACACACATATTGAACGCATACATCCACATTTTATGGGAACCACATTTTGACCGATAACTCAGTTATCGATAAATGTATCGAAATATCGAAAAGTTTAAATGAAAACTGTGGCCATGCCCTTTCGTTTGACTCCCATATTAAATGCATATATCAAGGTTTTGTGGGAACCACATTTTGACCGATAACTCAATCATCGATAAATGTATCGAAATATCGAGAGGCTCAAATGAAAGTTGCGGCCCTGCCCTTTCTTGTGACACATATTGAACGTATATACCCACGTTTTATGGGAACCACATTTTGACCGATAACTCATTTATCGATAAATGAATCGAAATATCGAAAAGTTTAAATGAAAGCTGTGGCCATGTCCTTTTGTTTGACACCCATTCTGAACGCATATATCCACGTTTTATGGGAACCACATTTTGACCGATAACTCATTTATCGATAAATGTATCGAAATATCGAAAAGTTTAAATGAAAGCTGTGGCCATGCCCTTTCGTTTGACACCCATAATAAACGCATACATCAAGGTTTTGTGGGAACCACATTTTGACCGATAACTCATTTATCGATAAATGTATCGAAATATCGAAAAGTTTAAATGAAAGCTGTGGCCATGCCCTTTCGTTTGACACCCATAATGAACGCATATATCCACGTTTTATGGGAACCACATTTTGACCGATAACTCATTTATCGATAAATATATCGAAATATCGAAAAGTTTAAATGCAAGCTGTGGCCATGCCTTTTCGTTTGACACCCATAATAAAAACATACATCAAGGTTTTGTGGGAACCACATTTTGACCGATAACTCATTTATCGATAAATGTATCGAAATAGCGAGAGGTTCAAATGAAAGTTGCGGCCCTGCCCTTTCGTGTGACATACATATTGAACGCACATATCCACGTTTTATGGGAACCACATTTTGACCGATAACTCATTTATCGATAAATGTATCGAAATATCGAAAAGTTCATTTGAAAGCTGTGGCCATGCCCTTTCGTTTTAAGCCCATATTGAATGCATATTTAAAGGTTTTATTTAAACCACAATCTGACCGATAACTCATTTGTCGAAAAATGTATCGAAATATCGAAAAGTTCAGATGAAAGCTCCACAGCTCCATGCCCTTTCGCTTGACAATCATATTGAGCGCAAACATCAAGGTTTAATGGGAACCACATTTTGACCGATAACTCATTTATCGATAAATGTATCGAAATATCGAAAAGTTTAAATGAAAGCTGTGGCCATGCCCTTTCGTTTGACACCTATATTGAACGCATATATCCACGTTTTATGGGAACCAAATTTTGACCCATAACTCATTTATCAATAAATGTATCGAAATATAGAAAAGTTCGGATGAAAGCTGTGGTCATGCCCTTTCGTTTGACACTCATATTGAGCGCATATATCAAGGTTTTATGGGAACCACATTTTGACCGATAACTCATTTATCGATAAATGTATCGAAATATCAAAAGGTTCAAATGAAAGTTGCGGCCCTGCCCTTTCGTGTGGCACACATATTGAACGCATATATCCACGTTTTATGGGAACCACATTTTGACCGATAACTCATTTATCGATAAATGTATCGAAATATAGAAAAGTTCAGATGAAAGCTGTGGTCATGCCCTTTCGTTTGCCACCCATAATAAACGCATACATCAAGGTTTTGTGGGAACCACATTTTGACCGATAACTCATTTATCGATAAATGTGTCGAAATATCGAAAAGTTTAAATGAAAGCTGTGGCCATGCCCTTTCGTTTGCCACCCATAATAAACGCATACATCAAGGTTTTGGGGGAACCACATTTTGACCGATAACTCATTTATCGATAAATGTATCGAAATATCAAAAGGTTCAAATGAAAGTTGCGGCCCTGCCCTTTCGTTTGCCACCCATAATAAACGCATACATCAAGGTTTTGTGGGAACCACATTTTGACCGATAACTCATTTATCGATAAATGTGTCGAAATATCGAAAAGTTTAAATGAAAGCTGTGGCCATGCCCTTTCGTTTGCCACCCATAATAAACGCATACATCAAGGTTTTGTGGGAACCACATTTTGACCTATAACTCATTTATCGATAAATGGATCGAAATATCGAAAAGTTTAAATGAAAGCTGTGGCCATGCCCTTTCGTTTGCCACCCATAATAAACGCATACATCTAGGTTTTGTGGGAACCACATTTTGACCGATAACTCATTTATCGATAAATGTATCGAAATATCGAAAAGTTCATTTGAAAGCTGTGGCCATGCCCTTTCGTTTTAAGCCCATATTGAATGCATATTTAAAGGTTTTATTTAAACCACAATCTGACCGATAACTCATTTGTCGAAAAATGTATCGAAATATCGAAAAGTTCAGATGAAAGCTCCACAGCTCCATGCCCTTTCGCTTGACAATCATATTGAGCGCAAACATCAAGGTTTTATGGGAACCACATTTTGACCGATAACTCATTTATCGATAAATGTGTCGAAATATCGAAAAGTTTAAATGAAAGCTGTGGCCATGCCCTTTCGTTTGCCACTCATAATAAACGCATACATCAAGGTTTTGTGGGAACCACATTTTGACCGATAACTCATTTATCGATAAATGTATCGAAATATCAAAAGGTTCAAATGAAAGTTACGGCCCTGCCCTTTCGTGTGGCACACATATTGAACGCATATATCCACGTTTTATGGGAACCACATTTTGACCGATAACTCATTTATCGATAAATGTATCGAAATATAGAAAAGTTCAGATGAAAGCTGTGGTCATGCCCTTTCGTTTGACACTCATATTGAGCGCATATATCAAGGTTTTATGGGAACCACAATTTGACCGATAACTGATTTATCGAAATATTGAAAAGCTCAGATGGCATCATCATCGCCAGAGCTTTCATCTAAACTTTTCGATATTTCGATACATTTATCGATAAATTAGTTATCGGTCAAAATGTGGTTCCCATAAAACGTGGATATATGCGTTCAATATGGGTGTCAAACGAAAGGGCATGGCCACAGCTTTCATTTAAACTTTTCGATATTTCGATAAATTTATCGATAAATGAGTTATCGGTCAAAATGTGGTTCCCACAAAACCTTGATGCATGCGTTTATTATGGGTGTCGAACGAAAGTGCATGGTCACAGCTTTCATTTAAACTTTTCGATATTTCGATACATTTATCGATAAATGAGTTATCGGTCAAAATGTGGTTCCCATAAAATGTGGATATATGCGTTCAATATGTGTGTCACACGAAAGGGCAGGGCCGCAATTTTCATTTGAACCTCTTGATATTTCGATACATTTATCGATAAATGAGTTATCGGTCAAAATGTGGTTCCCACAAAACCTTGATGTATGCATTTATTATGGGTGTCAAAGGAAAGGGCATGGCCACAGCTTTCATTTAAACTTTTCGATATTTCGATCCATTTATCGATAAATGAGTTATAGGTCAAAATGTGGTTCCCATAAAACCTTGATGTATGCATTTATTATGGGTGTCAAATGAAAGGGCATGGACACAGCTTTCATTTAAACTTTTCGATATTTCCATACATTTATCGATAAATGAGTTATCGGTCAAAATGTGGTTCCCATAAAACCTTGATGCATGCTTTTATTATGGATGTCAAACGAAAGGGCATGGAAACAGCTTTCATTTAAACTTTTCGATATTTCGATATATTTATCGATAAATGCGTTATCTGCGTTATGCGATATATGTATCGATAAATGAGTTATCGGTAAAAATTTGGTTCTCATAAAACGTGGATATATGCGTTCAATATGAGTGTCAAACGAAAGGGCATGGCCACAGCTTTCATCTGTACTTTTCGATATTTCGATACATTTATCGATAAATGAGTTATCGGTCAAAATGTGGTTCCCATAAAACGTGGATATATGCGTTCAACATGGGTGTCGAACGAAAGGGCATGGCCACAGCTTTCATTTAAACTTTTCGATATTTCGATACATTTATCGATAAATGAGTTATCGGTCAAAATGTGGTTCCCACAAAACCTTGATGTATGCGTTTAATTTTAAACTTTTCGATATTTCGATACATTTATCGATAAATGAGTTATCGGTCAAAATGTGGTTCCCATAAAACGTGGATATATGCATTTATTATGGGTTTTAAACGAAAGGGCATCGCCAGAGCTTTCATCTAAACTTTTCGATATTTCGATACATTTATCGATAAATGAGTTATCGGTCAAAATGTGGTTCCCATAAAACGTGGATATGTGCGTTCAATATGGGTGTCGAACGAAAGGGCATGGCCACAGCTTTCATTTAAACTTTTCGATATTTCGATACATTTATCGATAAATGAGTTATCGGTCAAAATGTGGTTCCCACAAAACCTTGATGCATGCGTTTATTATGGGTGTCGAACGAAAGTGCATGGTCACAGCTTTCATTTAAACTTTTCGATATTTCGATACATTTATCGATAAATGAGTTATCGGTCAAAATGTGGTTCCCACAAAACCTTGATGCATGCGTTTATTATGGGTGTCGAACGAAAGTGCATGGTCACAGCTTTCATTTAAACTTTTCGATATTTCGATACATTTATCGATAAATGAGTTATCGGTCAAAATGTGGTTCCCACAAAACCTTGATGCATGCGTTTATTATGGGTGTCGAACGAAAGGGCATGGCCACAGCTTTCATTTAAACTTTTCGATATTTCGATACATTTATCAATAAATGAGTTATCGGTCAAAATGTGGTTCCCACAAAACCTTGATGCATGCGTTTATTATGGGTGTCGAACGAAAGTGCATGGTCACAGCTTTCATTTAAACTTTTCGATATTTCGATACATTTATCGATAAATGAGTTATCGGTCAAAATGTGGTTCCCATAAAACGTGGATATATGCGTTCAATATGGGTGTCAAACGAAAGGGCATGGCCACAGCTTTCATTTAAACTTTTCGATATTTCGATACATTTATCGATAAATGAGTTATCGGTCAAAATGTGGTTCCCACAAAACCTTGATGCATGCGTTTATTATGGGTGTCGAACGAAAGTGCATGGTCACAGCTTTCATTTAAACTTTTCGATATTTCGATACATTTATCGATAAATGAGTTATCGGTCAAAATGTGGTTCCCATAAAACGTGGATATATGCGTTCAATATAGGTGTCAAACGAAAGGGCATGGCCACAGCTTTCATTTAAACTTTTCGATATTTCGATACATTTATCGATAAATGAGTTATCGTTCAAAATGTGGTTCCCACAAAACCTTGATGTATGCATTTATTATGGGTGTCAAACGAAAGGGCATCGCCAGAGTTTTCATCTAAACTTTTCGATATTTCGATACATTTATCGATAAATGAGTTATCGGTCAAAATGTGGTTCCCATAAAACGTGGATATATGCGTTCAATATGGGTGTCAAACGAAAGGGCATGGCCACAGCTTTCATTTAAACTTTTCGATATTTCGATACATTTATCGATAAATGAGTTATCGGTCAAAATGTGGTTCCCATAAAACGTGGATATATGCGTTCAATATGGGTGTCAAACGAAAGGGCATGGCCACAGCTTTCATTTAAACTTTTCGATATTTCGATACATTTATCAATAAATGAGTTATCGGTCAAAATGTGGTTCCCACAAAACCTTGATGCATGCGTTTATTATGGGTGTCGAACGAAAGTGCATGGCCACAGCTTTCACTTAAACTTTTCGATATTTCGATACATTTATCGATAAGTGAGTTATCGGTCAAAATGTGGTTCCCATAAAACCTTGATGTTTGCGCTCAATATGAGTGTCAAACGAAAGGGCAAATGAGTTATCGGTCAGATTGTGGTTTAAATAAAACCTTTAAATATGCATTCAATATGGATGTCAAACGAAAGGGCATGGCCACAGCTTTCATCTGAGCTTTTCGATATTTCGATAAACGAGTTATCGGTCAAATTGTGGTTCCCATAAAACCTTGATATATGCGCTCAATATGAGTGTCAAACGAAAGGGCATGACCACAGCTTTCATCTGAACTTTTCTATATTTCGATATACTTATCGATAAATGAGTTATCGGTCAAAATGTGGTTCCCATAAAACGTGGATATATGCGTTCAATATGTGTGTCAGACGAAAGGGCAGGGCCGCAACTTTCATTTGAACCTCTCGCTATTTCGATACATTTATCGATAAATGAGTTATCGGTCAAAATGTGGTTCCCACGAAACCTTGATGTATGCGTTCAATATGGGTGTCAAACGAAAGGGCATGGTCACAGCTTTCATTTAAACTTTTCGATATTTCGATACATTTATCGATAAA
Organism: Merzomyia westermanni; assembly: GCA_949987695.1. Lineage (NCBI taxonomy): Eukaryota > Metazoa > Arthropoda > Insecta > Diptera > Tephritidae > Merzomyia > Merzomyia westermanni. The sequence continues at coordinate 103,470,217 of OX465289.1, forward strand.
TGAGTTATCGGTCAAAATGTGGTTCCCATAAAACGTGGATATATGCGTTCAATATGGGTGCAAACGAAAGGGCATGGCCACAGCTTTCATTTAAACTTTTCGATATTTCGATACATTTATCGATAAATGAGTTATCGGTCAAAATGTGGTTCCCATAAAACGTGGATATATGCGTTCAATATGTGTGTCACACGAAAGGGCAGGGCCGCAACTTTCATTTGAACCTCTTGATATTTCGATACATTTATCGATAAATGAGTTATCGGTCAAACTGTGGTTCCCACAAAACCTTGATGTATGCGCTTATTATGGGTGTCAAACGAAAGGGCATGGCCTCAGCTTTCATCTGAACTTTTCGATATTTCGATACATTTATCGATAAATGAGTTATCGGTCAAAATTTGGTTCCCATAAAACCTTGATGCATGCTTTTATTATGGGTGTCAAACGAAAAGGCATGGCCACAGCTTTCATTTAAACTTTTCGATATTTCGATATATTTATCGATAAATGCGTTATCTGCGTTATGCGATATATTTATCGATAAATGAGTTATCGGTAAACATTTGGTTCAAATAAAACCTCTATATATGCATTCAATTGTGTGTCAAACGAAAGGGCATGGCCACAGCTTTCATTTAAACTTTTCGATATTTCGATACATTTATCGATAAATGAGTTATCTGTCAAAATGTGGTTCCCATAAAATGTGGATATATGCGTTCAATATGTGTGTCACACGAAAGGGCAGGGCCGCAACTTTCATTTGAACCTCTCGCTATTTCGATACATTTATCGATAAATGAGTTATCGGTCAAAATGTGGTTCCCATAAAACCTTGATATATGCGCTCAATATGAGTGTCAAATGAAAGGGCATGACCACAGCTTTCATCTGAACATTTCTATATTTCGATAGATTTATCGATAAATGAGTTATCGGTCAAAATGTGGTTCCCATAAAACGTGGATATATGTGTTCAATATGTGTGTCAGACGAAAGGGCAGGGCCGCAACTTTCATTTGAACCTCTCGCTATTTCGATACATTTATCGATAAATGAGTTATCGGTCAAAATGTGGTTCCCACAAAACCTTGATGTATGCATTTATTATGGGTGTCAAACGAAAGGGCATGGTCACAGCTTTCATTTAAACTTTTCGATATTTCGATACATTTATCGACAAATGAGTTATCGGTAAAAATGTGGTTCCCATAAAACGTGGATATATGCGTTAAATATGGGTGCAAACGAAAGGGCATGGCGACAGCTTTCATTTGAACTTTTCGATATTTCGATACATTTATCGATAAATGAGTTATCGGTCAAAATGTGGTTCCCACAAACCCTTGATGCATGCGTTTATTATGGGTGTCGAACGAAAGGGCAGGGTCACAGCTTTCATTTAAACTTTTCGATATTTCGATACATTTATCGATAAATGAGTTATCGGTCAAAATGTGGTTCCCATAAAACCTTGATATATGCGCTCAATATGAGTGTCAAATGAAAGGGCATGACCACAGCTTTCATCTGAACATTTCTATATTTCGATAGATTTATCGATAAATGAGTTATCGGTCAAAATGTGGTTCCCATAAAACGTGGATATATGTGTTCAATATGTGTGTCAGACGAAAGGGCAGGGCCGCAACTTTCATTTGAACCTCTCGCTATTTCGATACATTTATCGATAAATGAGTTATCGGTCAAAATGTGGTTCCCACAAAACCTTGATGTATGCATTTATTATGGGTGTCAAACGAAAGGGCATGGTCACAGCTTTCATTTAAACTTTTCGATATTTCGATACATTTATCGACAAATGAGTTATCGGTAAAAATGTGGTTCCCATAAAACGTGGATATATGCGTTAAATATGGGTGCAAACGAAAGGGCATGGCCACAGCTTTCATTTGAACTTTTCGATATTTCGATACATTTATCGATAAATGAGTTATCGGTAAAAATGTGGTTCCCATAAAACGTGGATATATGTGTTCAATATGTGTGTCAGACGAAAGGGCAGGGCCGCAACTTTCATTTGAACCTCTCGCTATTTCGATACATTTATCGATAAATGAGTTATCGGTCAAAATGTGGTTCCCACAAAACCTTGATGTATGCGTTTATTATGGGTGTCAAACGAAAGGGCATGGCCTCAGCTTTCATCTGAACTTTTCGATATTTCGATACATTAATCGATAAATGAGTTATCGGTCAAAATGTGGTTCCCATAAAACCTTGATGCATGCTTTTATTATGGGTGTCAAACGAAAGGGCATGGCCACAGCTTTCATTTAAACTTTTCGATATTTCGATATATTTATCGATAAATGCGTTATCTGCGTTATGCGATATATTTATCGATAAATGAGTAATCGGTAAAAATTTGGTTCAAATAAAACCTCTATATGTATATGCATTCAATTGTGTGTCAAACGAAAGGGCATGGCCACAGCTTTCATTTAAACTTTTCGATATTTCGATACATTTATCGATAAATGAGTTATCTGTCAAAATGTGGTTCCCATAAAACCTTGATATATGCGTTTATTATGGGTGTCAAACGAAAGGGCATGGCCACAGCTTTCATTTAAACTTTTCCATATTTCGATACATTTATCGATAAATGAGTTATCGGTCAAAATGTGGTTTCCATAAAACCTTGATATATGCGTTTATTATGGGTGTCAAACGAAAGGGCATGGCCACAGCTTTCATTTAAACTTTTCCATATTTCGATACATTTATCGATAAATGAGTTATCGGTCAAAATGTGGTTCCCATAAAACGTGGATATATGCGTTCAATATGTGTGTCACACGAAAGGGCAGGGCCGCAACTTTCTTTTGAACCTCTTGAGATTTCGATACATTTATCGATAAATGAATTATCGGTCAAAATGTGGTTCCCACAAAACCTTGATATATGCGTTTATTATGGGTGTCAAACGAAAGGGCATGGCCACAGCTTTCATTTAAACTTTTCCATATTTCGATACATTTATCGATAAATGAGTTATCGGTCAAAATGTGGTTCCCATAAAACGTGGATATATGCGTTCAATATGTGTGTCACACGAAAGGGCAGGGCCGCAACTTTCATTTGAGCCTCTCGCTATTTCGATACATTTATCGATAAATGAGTTATCGGTCAAAATGTGGTTCCCACAAACCCTTGATGCATGCGTTTATTATGGGTGTCAAACAAAAGGTCATGGCCACAGCTTTCATTTAAACTTTTCGATATTTCGATACATTTATCGATAAATGAGTTATCGGTCAAAATGTGGTTCCCATAAAACGTGGATATATGCGTTCAATATGGGTGTCGAACGAAAGGGTATGGCCACAGCTTTCATTTAAACTTTTCGATATTTCGACACATTTATCGATAAATGAGTTATCTGTCAAAATGTGGTTCCCATAAAATGTGGATATATGCGTTCAATATGTGTGTCACACGAAAGGGCAGGGCCGCAACTTTCATTTGAACCTCTTGATATTTCGATACATTTATCGATAAATGAGTTATCGGTCAAAATGTGGTTCCCATAAAACGTGGATATATGCGTTCAATATGGGTGTCAAACGAAAGGGCAGGGCCGCAACTTTCATTTGAGCCTCTCGCTATTTCGATACATTTATCGATAAATGAGTTATCGGTCAAAATGTGGTTCCCACAAACCCTTGATGCATGCGTTTATTATGGGTGTCAAACAAAAGGGCATGGCCACAGCTTTCATTTAAACTTTTCGATATTTCGATACATTTATCGATAAATGAGTTATCTGTCAAAATGTGGTTCCCATAAAATGTGGATATATGCGTTCAATATGTGTGTCACACGAAAGGGCAGGGCCGCAACTTTCATTTGAGCCTCTCGCTATTTCGATACATTTATCGATAAATGAGTTATCGGTCAAAATGTGGTTCCCATAAAACGTGGATATATGCGTTCAATATGGGTGTCGAACGAAAGGGTATGGCCACAGCTTTCATTTAAACTTTTCGATATTTCGACACATTTATCGATAAATGAGTTATCGGTCAAAATGTGGTTCCCATAAAACGTGGATATATGCGTTCAATATGTGTGTCACACGAAAGGGCAGGGCCGCAACTTTCATTTGAACCTCTTGATATTTCGATACATTTATCGATAAATGAGTTATCGGTCAAAATGTGGTTCCCACAAACCTTTGATGCATGCGTTTATTATGGGTGTCGAACGAAAGGGCATGGTCACAGCTTTCATTTAAACTTTTCGATATTTCGATACATTTATCGATAAATGAGTTATCGGTCAAAATGTGGTTCCCATAAAACGTGGATATATGCGTTCAATATGTGTGTCACACGAAAGGGCAGGGCCGCAACTTTCATTTGAACCTCTCGCTATTTCGATACATTTATCGATAAATGAGTTATCGGTCAAAATGTGGTTCCCATAAAATGTGGATATATGCGTTCAATATGTGTGTCACACGAAAGGGCAGGGCCGCAACTTTCATTTGAACCTCTCGATATTTCGATACATTTATCGATAAATGAGTTATCGGTCAAAATGTGGTTCCCATGAAACGTGGATATATGCGTTCAATATGGGTGTCAAACGAAAGGGCATGGCCACAGCTTTCATTTAAACTTTTCGATATTTCGATACATTTATCGATAAATGAGTTATCGGTCAAAATGTGGTTCCCATAAAACGTGGATATATGCGTTCAATATGGGTGTCGAACGAAAGGGCATGGCCACAGCTTTCATTTAAACTTTTCGATATTTCGATACATTTATCAATAAATGAGTTATCGGTCAAAATGTGGTTCCCACAAAACCTTGATGTTTGCGCTCAATATGAGTGTCAAACGAAAGGGCAAATGAGTTATCGGTCAGATTGTGGTTTAAATAAAACCTTTAAATATGCATTCAATATGGGTGTCAAACGAAAGGGCATGGCCACAGCTTTCATCTGAGCTTTTCGATATTTCGATAAACGAGTTATCGGTCAAATTGTGGTTCCCATAAAACCTTGATATATGCGCTCAATATGAGTGTCAAACGAAAGGGCATGACCACAGCTTTCATCTGAACTTTTCTATATTTCGATATACTTATCGATAAATGAGTTATCGTTCAAAATGTGGTTCCCATAAAACGTGGATATATGCGTTCAATATGTGTGTCACACGAAAGGGCAGGGCCGCAACTTTCATTTGAACCTCTCGATATTTCGATACATTTATCGATAAATGAGTTATCGGTCAAAATGTGGTTCCCACGAAACCTTGATGTATGCATTTATTATGGGTGGCAAACGAAAGGGCATGGTCACAGCTTTCATTTAAACTTTTCGATATTTCGATACATTTATCGATAAAGGAGTTATCGGTCAAAATGTGGTTCCCATAAAACGTGGATATATGCGTTCAATATGGGTGCAAACGAAAGGGCATGGCCACAGCTTTCATTTAAACTTTTCGATATTTCGATACATTTATCGATAAATGAGTTATCGGTCAAAATGTGGTTCCCATAAAACGTGGATATATGCGTTCAATATGTGTGTCACACGAAAGGGCAGGGCCGCAACTTTTATTTGAACCTCTTGATATTTCGATACATTTATCGATAAATGAGTTATCGGTCAAACTGTGGTTCCCACAAAACCTTGATGTATGCGCTTATTATGGGTGTCAAACGAAGGGGCATGGCCTCAGCTTTCATCTGAACTTTTCGATATTTCGATACATTTATCGATAAATGAGTTATCGGTCAAAATGTGGTTCCCATAAAACCTTGATGCATGCTTTTATTATGGGTGTCAAACGAAAGGGCATGGCCACAGCTTTCATTTAAACTTTTCGATATTTCGATACATTTATCGATAAGTGAGTTATCGGTCAAAATGTGGTTCCCATAAAACCTTGATGTTTGCGCTCAATATGAGTGTCAAACGAAAGGGCAAATGAGTTATCGGTCAGATTGTGGTTTAAATAAAACCTTTAAATATGCATTCAATATGGGTGTCAAACGAAAGGGCATGGCCACAGCTTTCATCTGAGCTTTTCGATATTTCGATAAACGAGTTATCGGTCAAATTGTGGTTCCCATAAAACCTTGATATATGCGCTCAATATGAGTGTCAAACGAAAGGGCATGACCACAGCTTTCATCTGAACTTTTCTATATTTCGATATACTTATCGATAAATGAGTTATCGGTCAAAATGTGGTTCCCATAAAACGTGGATATATGCGTTCAATATGTGTGTCAGACGAAAGGGCAGGGCCGCAACTTTCATTTGAACCTCTCGCTATTTCGATACATTTATCGATAAATGAGTTATCGGTCAAAATGTGGTTCCCACGAAACCTTGATGTATGCATTTATTATGGGTGGCAAACGAAAGGGCATGGCCACAGCTTTCATTTAAACTTTTCGATATTTCGATACATTTATCGATAAATGAGTTATCGGTCAAAATGTGGTTCCCATAAAACGTGGATATATGCGTTCAATATGGGTGCAAACGAAAGGGCATGGCCACAGCTTTCATTTAAACTTTTCGATATTTCGATACATTTATCGATAAATGAGTTATCGGTCAAAATGTGGTTCCCATAAAACGTGGATATATGCGTTCAATATGTGTGTCACACGAAAGGGCAGGGCCGCAACTTTTATTTGAACCTCTTGATATTTCGATACATTTATCGATAAATGAGTTATCGGTCAAACTGTGGTTCCCACAAAACCTTGATGTATGCGCTTATTATGGGTGTCAAACGAAGGGGCATGGCCTCAGCTTTCATCTGAACTTTTCGATATTTCGATACATTTATCGATAAATGAGTTATCGGTCAAAATGTGGTTCCCATAAAACCTTGATGCATGCTTTTATTATGGGTGTCAAACGAAAGGGCATGGCCACAGCTTTCATTTAAACTTTTCGATATTTCGATATATTTATCGATAAATGCGTTATCTGCGTTATGCGATATATTTATCGATAAATGAGTTATCGGTAAACATTTGGTTCAAATAAAACCTCTATATATGTATTCAATTGTGTGTCAAACGAAAGGGCATGGCCACAGCTTTCATTTAAACTTTTCGATATTTCGATACATTTATCGATAAATGAGTTATCTGTCAAAATGTGGTTCCCATGAAACGTGGATATATGCGTTCAATATGTGTGTCACCCGAAAGGGCAGGGCCGCAACTTTCATTTGAACCTCTCGCTATTTCGATACATTTATCGATAAATGAGTTATCGGTCAAAATGTGGTTCCCATAAAACTTTCATTTGAACCTCTTGAGATTTCGATACATTTATCGATAAATGAGTTATCGGTCAAAATGTGGTTCCCACAAAACCTTGATATATGCGTTTATTATGGGTGTCAAACGAAAGGGCATGGCCACAGCTTTCATTTAAACTTTTCGATATTTCGATACATTTATCGATAAATGAGTTATCGGTCAAAATGTGGTTCCCATAAAACGTGGATATATGCGTTCAATATGTGTGTCACACGAAAGGGCAGGGCCGCAACTTTCATTTGAACCTCTCGCTATTTCGATACATTTATCGATAAATGAGTTATCGGTCAAAATGTGGTTCCCACAAACCCTTGATGCATGCGTTTATTATGGGTGTCAAACAAAAGGGCATGGCCACAGCTTTCATTTAAACTTTTCGATATTTCGATACATTTATCGATAAATGAGTTATCGGTCAAAATGTGGTTCCCATAAAACGTGGATATATGCGTTCAATATGGGTGTCAAACGAAAGGGTATGGCCACAGCTTTCATTTAAACTTTTCGATATTTCGACACATTTATCGATAATGAGTTATCGGTCAAAATGTGGTTCCCATAAAAACGTGGATATATGCGTTCAATATGTGTGTCACACGAAAGGGCAGGGCCGCAACTTTCATTTGAACCTCTTGATATTTCGATACATTTATCGATAAATGAGTTATCGGTCAAAATGTGGTTCCCACAAACCCTTGATGCATGCGTTTATTATGGGTGTCGAACGAAAGGGCAGGGTCACAGCTTTTATTTAAACTTTTCGATATTTCGATACATTTATCGATAAATGAGTTATCGGTCAAAATGTGGTTCCCATAAAACCTTGATATATGCGCTCAATATGAGTGTCAAATGAAAGGGCATGACCACAGCTTTCATCTGAACATTTCTATATTTCGATAGATTTATCGATAAATGAGTTATCTGTCAAAATGTGGTTCCCATAAAATGTGGATATATGCGTTCAATATGTGTGTCACACGAAAGGGCAGGGCCGCAACTTTCATTTGAACCTCTCGCTATTTCGATACATTTATCGATAAATGAGTTATCGGTCAAAATGTGGTTCCCATAAAACTTTCATTTGAACCTCTTGAGATTTCGATACATTTATCGATAAATGAGTTATCGGTCAAAATGTGGTTCCCACAAAACCTTGATATATGCGTTTATTATGGGTGTCAAACGAAAGGGCATGGCCACAGCTTTCATTTAAACTTTTCGATATTTCGATACATTTATCGATAAATGAGTTATCGGTCAAAATGTGGTTCCCATAAAACGTGGATATATGCGTTCAATATGTGTGTCACAAGAAAGGGCAGGGCCGCAACTTTCATTTGAGCCTCTCGCTATTTCGATACATTTATCGATAAATGAGTTATCGGTCAAAATGTGGTTCCCACAAACCCTTGATGCATGCGTTTATTATGGGTGTCAAACAAAAGGGCATGGCCACAGCTTTCATTTAAACTTTTCGATATTTCGATACATTTATCGATAAATGAGTTATCGGTCAAAATGTGGTTCCCATAAAACGTGGATATATGCGTTCAATATGGGTGTCGAACGAAAGGGTATGGCCACAGCTTTCATTTAAACTTCTCGATATTTCGACACATTTATCGATAAATGAGTTATCGGTCAAAATGTGGTTCCCATAAAACGTGGATATATGCGTTCAATATGTGTGTCACACGAAAGGGCAGGGCCGCAACTTTCATTTGAAACTCTTGATATTTCGATACATTTATCGATAAATGAGTTATCGGTCAAAATGTGGTTCCCACAAACCCTTAATGCATGCGTTTATTATGGGTGTCGAACGAAAGGGCAGGGTCACAGCTTTCATTTAAACTTTTCGATATTTCGATACATTTATCGATAAATGAGTTATCGGTCAAAATGTGGTTCCCATAAAACGTGGATATATGCATTTAATATGTGTGTCACAGGAAAGGGCAGGGCCGCAACTTTCATTTGAACCTCTTGAGATTTCGATACATTTATCGATAAATGAATTATCGGTCAAAATGTGGTTCCCACAAAACCTTGATATATGCGTTTATTATGGGTGTCAAACGAAAGGGCATGGCCACAGCTTTCATTTAAACTTTTCCATATTTCGATACATTTATCGATAAATGAGTTATCGGTCAAAATGTGGTTCCCATAAAACGTGGATATATGCGTTCAATATGTGTGTCACACGAAAGGGCAGGGCCGCAACTTTCATTTGAACCTCTCGCTATTTCGATACATTTATCGATAAATGAGTTATCGGTCAAAATGTGGTTCCCACAAACCCTTGATGCATGCGTTTATTATGGGTGTCAAACGAAAGGGCATGGCCACAGCTTTCATTTAAACTTTTCGATATTTCGATACATTTATCGATAAATGAGTTATCGGTCAAAATGTGGTTCCCATAAAACGTGGATATATGCGTTCAATATGGGTGTCAAACGAAAGGGTATGGCCACAGCTTTCATTTAAACTTTTCGATATTTCGACACATTTATCGATAAATGAGTTATCTGTCAAAATGTGGTTCCCATAAAATGTGGATATATGCGTTCAATATGTGTGTCACACGAAAGGGCAGGGCCGCAACTTTCATTTGAACCTCTCGATATTTCGATACATTTATCGATAAATGAGTTATCGGTCAAAATGTGGTTCCCATAAAACGTGGATATATGCGTTCAATATGGGTGTCAAACGAAAGGGCAGGGCCGCAACTTTCATTTGAGCCTCTCGCTATTTCGATACATTTATCGATAAATGAGTTATCGGTCAAAATGTGGTTCCCATAAAACGTGGATATATGCGTTCAATATGTGTGTCACACGAAAGGGCAGGGCCGCAACTTTCGTTTGAACCTCTTGATATTTCGATACATTTATCGATAAATGAGTTATCGGTCAAAATGTGGTTCCCACAAACCTTTGATGCATGCGTTTATTATGGGTGTCGAACGAAAGGGCATGGTCACAGCTTTCATTTAAACTTTTCGATATTTCGATACATTTATCGATAAATGAGTTATCGGTCAAAATGTGGTTCCCATAAAACGTGGATATATGCGTTCAATATGGGTGTCGAACGAAAGGGTATGGCCTCAGCTTTCATCTGAACTTTTCGATATTTCGATACATTTATCGATAAATGAGTTATCGGTCAAAATGTGGTTCCCATAAAACCTTGATGCATGCTTTTATTATGGGTGTCAAACGAAAGGGCATGGCCACAGCTTTCATTTAAACTTTTCGATATTTCGATATATTTATCGATAAATGCGTTATCTGCGTTATGCGATATATTTATCGATAAATGAGTTATCGGTAAAAATTTGGTTCAAATAAAACCTCTATATATACATTCAATTGTGTGTCAAACGAAAGGGCATGGCCACAGCTTTCATTTAAACTTTTCGATATTTCGATACATTTATCGATAAATGAGTTATCGGTCAAAATGTGGTTCCCACAAAACCTTGATGTATGCATTTATTATGGGTGTCAAACGAAAGGGCATGGTCACAGCTTTCATTTTAACTTTTCGATATTTCGATACATTTATCGATAAATGAGTTATCGGTCAAAATGTGGTTCCCATAAAACGTGGATATATGCGTTCAATATGGGTGCAAACGAAAGGGCATGGCCACAGCTTTCATTTAAACTTTTCGATATTTCGATACATTTATCGATAAATGAGTTATCGGTCAAAATGTGGTTCCCATAAAACGTGGATATATGCGTTCAACATGTGTGTCAGACGAAAGGGCAGGGCCGCAACTTTCATTTGAACCTCTCGCTATTTCGATACATTTATCGATAAATGAGTTATCGGTCAAAATGTGGTTCCCACAAAACCTTGATGTATGCATTTATTATGGGTGTCAAACGAAAGGGCATGGTCACAGCTTTCATTTAAACTTTTCGATATTTCGATACATTTATCGATAAATGAGTTATCGGTCAAAATGTGGTTCCCATAAAACGTGGATATATGCGTTAAATATGGGTGCAAACGAAAGGGCATGGCCACAGCTTTCATTTAAACTTTTCGATATTTCGATACATTTATCGATAAATGAGTTATCGGTCAAAATGTGGTTCCCATAAAACGTGGATATATGCGTTCAATATGTGTGTCAGACGAAAGGGCAGGGCCGCAACTTTCATTTGAACCTCTCGCTATTTCGATACATTTATCGATAAATGAGTTATCGGTCAAAATGTGGTTCCCACAAAACCTTGATGTATGCGTTTATTATGGGTGTCAAACGAAAGGGCATGGCCTCAGCTTTCATCTGAACTTTTCGATATTTCGATACATTTATCGATAAATGAGTTATCGGTCAAAATGTGGTTCCCATAAAATCTTGATGCATGCTTTTATTATGGGTGTCAAACGAAAGGGCATGGCCACAGCTTTCATTTAAACTTTTCGATATTTCGATATATTTATCGATAAATGCGTTATCTGCGTTATGCGATATATTTATCGATAAATGAGTTATCGGTAAAAATTTGGTTCAAATAAAACCTCTATACACCTAAGTCTGTTTTTACACGGTAGATTGGTTCCAGAAGAAGCCGTGTAAAAAAAAACCGTGTAAAAAAAAGACATTGATCGTATACAAAAATGGGTGATTTGTTCCTAATCTCTAAAACCTATTAAAATTAGTGAAAAACAAGAATTTTTAAGAACAAGAATTCATGTTTATTTTATTAAATCAAATATATAATGCTTATTTTCACAAGCATAGTAATTAATGATAAAAAAGATATGCACTCTAATCTTAAAAGTAATATAAATTAAATGTATGGCAAGTTCAGGAACTAAAAAACTATGTTGTGAACGAAAAGAATAGGCTATTCAATTTTTAAAGTAAAAAATAAAATAAAATAAAATAGCACTATCGATACTATCGATGGTTTCAGACTTTTTTCTTTCATAAATACTTTTTTGTGATATGAACATACTTCGCAAAAATTAAATTTAAAAAAAAAAAAAAAATTTAAGTACATAAAATTTCAAATCGTGCTAAATGGAATAAAATCGTGTAAAAAAATTAAAACTATTCAATTTTCAAACCGTGTTATATCAAAACCGTGTAAAAACAGACTTAGGTGTATATGCATTCAATTGTGTGTCAAACGAAAGGGCATGGCCACAGCTTTCATTTAAACTTTTCGATATTTCGATACATTTATCGATAAATGAGTTATCTGTCAAAATGTGGTTCCCATAAAATGTGGATATATGCGTTCAATATGTGTGTCACACGAAAGGGCAGGGCCGCAACTTTCATTTGAACCTCTCGCTATTTCGATACATTTATCGATAAATGAGTTATCGGTCAAAATGTGGTTCCCATAAAACGTGGATATATGCGTTCAATATGGGTGTCAAACGAAAGGGCATGGCCACAGCTTTCATTTAAACTTTTCGATATTTCGATACATTTATCGATAAATGAGTTATCGGTCAAAATGTGGTTCCCATAAAACGTGGATATATGCGTTCAATATGTGTGTCACAGGAAAGGGCAGGGCCGTAACTTTCATTTGAACCTCTTGATATTTCGACACATTTATCGATAAATGAGTTATCGGTCAAAATGTGGTTCCCATAAAACGTGGATATATGCGTTCAATATGTGTGTCACACGAAAGGGCAGGGCCGCAACTTTCATTTGAACCTCTTGATATTTCGATACATTTATCGATAAATGAGTTATCGGTCAAAATGTGGTTCCCACAAACCTTTGATGCATGCGTTTATTATGGGTGTCGAACGAAAGGGCATGGTCACAGCTTTCATTTAAACTTTTCGATATTTCGATACATTTATCGATAAATGAGTTATCGGTCAAAATGTGGTTCCCATAAAACGTGGATTTATGCGTTCAATATGGGTGTCACAGGAAAGGGCAGGGCCGCAACTTTCATTTGAACCTCTTGATATTTCGATATATTTATCGATAAATGAGTTATCGGTCAAAATGTGGTTCCCATAAAACGTGGATATATGCGTTCAATATGTGTGTCACACGAAAGGGCAGGGCCGCAACTTTCATTTGAACCTCTCGATATTTCGATACATTTATCGATAAATGAGTTATCGGTCAAAATGTGGTTTCCATAAAACGTGGATTTATGCGTTCAATATGGGTGTCACAGGAAAGGGCAGGGCCGCAACTTTCATTTGAACCTCTTGATATTTCGATACATTTATCGATAAATGAGTTATCGGTCAAAATGTGGTTCCCATAAAACGTGGATATATGCGTTCAATATGTGTGTCACACGAAAGGGCAGGGCCGCAACTTTCATTTGAACCTCTCGCTATTTCGATACATTTATCGATAAATGAGTTATCGGTCAAAATGTGGTTTCCATAAAACGTGGATATATGCGTTCAATATGTGTGTCACAGGAAAGGGCATGGCCGCAACTTTCATTTGAACCTCTTGATATTTCGACACATTTATCGATAAATGAGTTATCGGTCAAAATGTGGTTCCCATAAAACGTGGATATATGCGTTCAATATGTGTGTCACACGAAAGGGCAGGGCCGCAACTTTCATTTGAACCTCTCGCTATTTCGATACATTTATCGATAAATGAGTTATCGGTCAAAATGTGGTTTCCATAAAACGTGGATTTATGCGTTCAATATGGGTGTCACAGGAAAGGGCAGGGCCGCAACTTTCATTTGAACCTCTCGCTATTTCGATACATTTATCGATAAATGAGTTATCGGTCAAAATGTGGTTCCCATAAAACGTGGATTTATGCGTTCAATATGGGTGTCACAGGAAAGGGCAGGGCCGCAACTTTCATTTGAACCTCTTGATATTTCGATACATTTATCGATAAATGAGTTATCGGTCAAAATGTGGTTCCCATAAAACGTGGATATATGCGTTCAATATGTGTGTCACACGAAAGGGCAGGGCCGCAACTTTCATTTGAACCTCTCGATATTTCGATACATTTATCGATAAATGAGTTATCGGTCAAAATGTGGTTCCCATAAAACGTGGATATATGCGTTCAATATGTGTGTCACAGGAAAGGGCATGGCCGCAACTTTCATTTGAACCTCTTGATATTTCGATACATTTATCGATAAATGAGTTATCGGTCAAAATGTGGTTCCCATAAAACGTGGATATATGCGTTCAATATGTGTGTCACACGAAAGGGCAGGGCCGCAACTTTCATTTGAACCTCTTGATATTTCGATACATTTATCGATAAATGAGTTATCGGTCAAAATGTGGTTCCCACAAACCTTTGATGCATGCGTTTATTATGGGTGTCGAACGAAAGGGCATGGTCACAGCTTTCATTTAAACTTTTCGATATTTCGATACATTTATCGATAAATGAGTTATCGGTCAAAATGTGGTTCCCATAAAACGTGGATTTATGCGTTCAATATGGGTGTCAGACGAAAGGGCAGGGCCGCAAGTTTCATTTGAACCTCTCGCTATTTCGATACATTTATCGATAAATGAGTTATCGGTCAAAATGTGGTTCCCATAAAACCTTGATGCATGCTTTTATTATGGGTGTCAAACGAAAGGGCATGGCCACAGCTTTCATTTAAACTTTTCGATATTTCGATATATTTATCGATAAATGCGTTATCTGCGTTATGCGATATATTTATCGATAAATGAGTTATCGGTCAAAATTTGGTTCAAATAAAACCTCTATATATGCATTCAATTGTGTGTCAAACGAAAGGGCATGGCCACAGCTTTCATTTAAACTTTTCGATATTTCGATACATTTATCGATAAATGAGTTATCGGTCAAAATGTGGTTCCCACAAAACCTTGATGTATGCATTTAGTATGGGTGTCAAACGAAAGGGCATGGCCACAGCTTTCATTTAAACTTTTCGATATTTCGATACATTTATCGATAAATGAGTTATCGGTCAAAATGTGGTTCCCATAAAACGTGGATATATGCGTTCAATATGTGTGTCAGACGAAAGGGCAGGGCCGCAAGTTTCATTTGAACCTCTCGCTATTTCGATACATTTATCGATAAATGAGTTATCGGTCAAAATGTGGTTCCCACAAAACCTTGATGTATGCATTTATTATGGGTGTCAAACGAAAGGGCATGGTCACAGCTTTCATTTAAACTTTTCGATATTTCGATACATTTATCGATAAATGAGTTATCGGTCAAAATGTGGTTCCCATAAAACGTGGATATATGCGTTAATTATGGGTGCAAACGAAAGGGCATGGCCACAGCTTTCATTTAAACTTTTCGATATTTCGATACATTTATCGATAAATGAGTTATCGGTCAAAATGTGGTTCCCATAAAACGTGGATATATGCGTTCAATATGTGTGTCAGACGAAAGGGCAGGGCAGCAACTTTCATTTGAACCTCTCGCTATTTACATACATTTATCGATAAATGAGTTATCGGTCAAAATGTGGTTCCCACAAAACCTTGATGTATGCGTTTATTATGGGTGTCAAACGAAAGGGCATGGCCTCAGCTTTCATCTGAACTTTTCGATATTTCGACACATTTATCGATAAATGAGTTATCGGTCAAAATGTGGTTCCCATAAAACCTTGATACATGCTTTTATTATGGGTGTCAAACGAAAGGGCATGGCCACAGATTTCATTTAAACTTTTCGATATTTCGATATATTTATCGATAAATGCGTTATCTGCGTTATGCGATATATTTATCGATAAATGAGTTATCGGTAAAAATTTGGTTCAAATAAAACCTCTATACACCTAAGTCTGTTTTTACACGGTAGATTGGTTCCAGAAGAAGCCGTGTAAAAAAAAACCGTGTAAAAAAAGACATTGATCGTATACAAAAATGGGTGATTTGTTCTTAATCTCTAAAACCTATTAAAATTAGTGAAAAACAAGAATTTTTAAGAACAAGAATTCATGTTTATTTTATTAAATCAAATATATAATGCTTATTTTCACAAGCATAGTAATGATTGATAAAAAAGATATGCACTCTAATCTTAAACGTAATATAAATTAAATGTATGGCAAGTTCAGGAACTAAAAAACTATGTTGTGAACGAAAAGAATAGGTTATTCAATTTTTAAAGTAAAAAATAAAATAAAATAAAATAGCACTATCGATACTATCGATGGTTTCAGACTTTTTTCTTTCATAAATACTTTTTTGTGATATGAACATACTTCGCAAAAATTAAATTTGACAAAAAAAATTTAAGTACATAAAATTTCAAATCGTGTTAAATGGAATAAAATCGTGTAAAAAAATTAAAACTATTCAATTTTCAAACCGTGTTATATCAAAACCGTGTAAAAAAGACCGTGTAAAAACAGACTTAGGTGTATATGCATTCAATTGTGTGTCAAACGAAAGGGCATGGCCACAGCTTTCATTTAAACTTTTCGATATTTCGATACATTTATCGATAAATGAGTTATCTGTCAAAATGTGGTTCCCATAAAATGTGGATATATGCGTTCAATATGTGTATCACAGGAAAGGGCAGGGCCGCAACTTTCATTTGAACCTCTTGATATTTCGATACATTTATCGATAAATGAGTTATCGGTCAAAATGTGGTTCCCATAAAACGTGGATATATGCGTTCAATATGGGTGTCAAACGAAAGGGCATGGCCACAGCTTTCATTTAAAACTTTTCGATATTTCGATACATTTATCGATAAATGAGTTATCGGTCAAAATGTGGTTCCCATAAAACGTGGATATATGCGTTCAACATGTGTATCACAGGAAAGGGCAGGGCCGCAACTTTCATTTGAACCTCTTGATATTTCGATACATTTATCGATAAATGAGTTATCGGTCAAAATGTGGTTCCCATAAAACGTGGATGTATGCGTCCAATATGGGCGTCGAACGAAAGGGTATGGCCACAGCTTTCATTTAAACTTTTCGATATTTCGACACATTTATCGATAAATGAGTTATCGGTCAAAATGTGGTTCCCATAAAACGTGGATATATGCGTTCAATATGTGTGTCACATGAAAGGGCAGGGCCGCAACTTTCATTTGAACCTGTTGATATTTCGATACATTTATCGATAAATGAGTTATCGGTCAAAATGTGGTTCCCACAAACCTTTGATGCATGCGTTTATTATGGGTGTCGAACGAAAGGGCATGGTCACAGCTTTCATTTAAACTTTTCGATATTTCGGTACATTTATCGATAAATGAGTTATCGGTCAAAATGTGGTTCCCATAAAACGTGGATATATGCGTTCAATATGGGTGTCGAACGAAAGGGTATGGCCTCAGCTTTCATCTGAACTTTTCGATATTTCGATACATTTATCGATAAATGAGTTATCGGTCAAAATGTGGTTCCTATAAAACCTTGATGCATGCTTTTATTATGGGTGTCAAACGAAAGGGCATGGCCACAGCTTTCATTTAAACTTTTCGATATTTCGATATATTTATCGATAAATGCGTTATCTGCGTTATGCGATATATTTATCGATAAATGAGTTATCGGTAAAAATTTGGTTCAAATAAAACCTCTATATATGCATTCAATTGTGTGTCAAACGAAAGGGCATGGCCACAGCTTTCATTTAAACTTTTCGATATTTCGATACATTTATCGATTAATGAGTTATCGGTCAAAATGTGGTTCCAATAAAACGTGGATATATGCGTTCAATATGGGTGTAAAACGAAAGGGCATGGCCACAGCTTTCATTTAAACTTTTCGATATTTCGATACATTTATCGATAAATGAGTTATCGGTCAAAATGTGGTTCCCATAAAACGTGGATATATGCGTTCAATATGGGTGTCGAACGAAAGGGTATGGCCTCAGCTTTCATCTGAACTTTTCGATATTTCGATACATTTATCGATAAATGAGTTATCGGTCAAAATTTGCTTCCCATAAAACGTGGGTATATGCGTTCAATATGTGTCACACGAAAGGGCAGGGCCGCAACTTTCATTTGAACCTCTTGTTATTTCGATACATTTATAGATAAATGAGTTATCGGTCAAAATGTGGTTCCCATAAAACGTGGATATATGCGTTCAATATGGGTGTCGAACGAAAGGGTATGGCCTCAGCTTTCATCTGAACTTTTCGATATTTCGATACATTTATCGATAAATGAGTTATCGGTCAAAATGTGGTTCCCATAAAACGTGGATATATGCGTTCAATATGTGTGTCACACGAAAGGGCAGGGCCGCAACTTTCATTTGAACCTCTTGATATTTCGATACATTTATCGATAAATGAGTTATCGGTCAAAATGTGGTTCCCACAAAACCTTGATGTATGCGTTTATTATGGGTGTCAAACGAAAGGGCATGGCCACAGCTTTCATTTAAACTTTTCGATATTTCGATACATTTATCGATAAATGAGTTATCGGTCAAAATGTGGTTCCCATTAAACGTGGATATATGCGTTCAATATGTGTCACACGAAAGGGCAGGGCCGCAACTTTCATTTGAACCTCTTGATATTTCGATACATTTATAGATAAATGAGTTATCGGTCAAAATGTGGTTCCCATAAAACGTGGATATATGCGTTCAATATGTGTGTCACACGAAAGGGCAGGGCCGCAACTTTCATTTGAGCCTCTCGCTATTTCGATACATTTATCGATAAATGAGTTATCGGTCAAAATGTGGTTCCCACAAACCTTTGATGCATGCGTTTATTATGGGTGTCGAACGAAAGGGTATGGCGTCAGCTTTCATCTGAACGTTTCGATATTTCGATACATTTATCGATAAATGAGTTATCGGTCAAAATGTTGTTCCCATAAAACGTGGATATATGCGTTCAATATGTGTGTCACACGAAAGGGCAGGGCCGCAACTTTCATTTGAGCCTCTCGCTATTTCGATACATTTATCGATAAATGAGTTATCGGTCAAAATGTGGTTCCCACAAACCCTTAATGCATGCGTTTATTATGGGTGTCGAACGAAAGGGCATGGTCAGAGCTTTCATTTAAACTTTTCGATATTTCGATACATTTATCGATAAATAAGTTATCGGTCAAAATGTGGTTCCCATAAAACGTGGATATATGCGTTCAATATGGGTGTCGAACGAAAGGGTATGGCCACAGCTTTCATTTAAACTTTTCGATATTTCGATACATCTATCGATAAATGAGTTATCGGTCAAAATGTGGTTCAGATAAAACGTGGATATATGCGTTCAATATGTGTGTCACACGAAAGGGCAGGGCCGCAACTTTCATTTTAACCTCTTGATATTTCGATACATTTATCGATAAATGAGTTATCGGTCAAAATGTGGTTCCCACAAAACGGGGATATATGCGTTCAGAATGGGTGTCAAACAAAAGGGCATGGCCACAGCTTTCATTTAAACTTTTCGATATTTCGATTCATTTATCTATAAATGAGTTATCGGTCAAAATGTGCTTCCCATAAAACGTGGGTATATGCGTTCAATATGTGTCACACGAAAGGGCAGGGCCGCAACTTTCATTTGAACCTCTTGATATTTCGATACATTTATAGATAAATGAGTTATCGGTCAAAATGTGGTTCCCATAAAACGTGGATATATGCGTTCAATATGTGTGTCACACGAAAGGGCAGGGCCGCAACTTTCATTTGAACCTCTTGATATTTCGATACATTTATCGATAAATGAGTTATCGGTCAAAATTTGGTTCAAATAAAACCACTATATATGCATTCAATTGTGTGTCAAACGAAAGGGCATGGCCACAGCTTTCATTTAAACTTTTCAATATTTCGATACATTTATCGATAAATGAGTTATCGGTCAAAATGTGGTTCCCACAAAACGTGGATATATGCGTTCAGAATGGGTGTCAAACAAAAGGGCATGGCCACAGCTTTCATTTAAAGTTTTCGATATTTCGATACATTTATCGATAAATGAGTTATCGGTCAAAATGTGGTTCCCATTAAACGTGGATATATGCGTTCAATATGTGTCACACGAAAGGGCAGGGCCGCAACTTTCATTTGAACCTCTTGATATTTCGATACATTTATAGATAAATGAGTTATCGGTCAAAATGTGGTTCCCACAAAACCTTGATGTGTGCGTTTATTATGGGTGTCAAACGAAAGGGCATGGCCACAGCTTTCATTTCAACTTTTCGATATTTCGATACATTTATCGATAAATGAGTTATCGGTCAAAATTTGGTTCCCATAAAACGTGGATATATGCGTTCAGAATGGGTGTCAAACAAAAGGGCATGGCCACAGCTTTCATTTAAACTTTTCGATATTTCGATTCATTTATCTATAAATGAGTTATCGGTCAAAATGTGCTTCCCATAAAACGTGGGTATATACGTTCGATATGTGTCACAAGAAAGGGCAGGGCCGCAACTTTCATTTGAGCCTCTCGATATTTCGATACATTTATCGATGATTGAGTTATCGGTCAAAATGTGGTTCCCACAAAACCTTGATATACGCATTTAATATGGGAGTCAATCGAAAGGGCATGGCCACAGCTTTCATTTAAACTTTTCGATATTTCGATACATTTATCGATAACTGAGTTATCGGTCAAAATGTGGTTCCCATAAAATGTGGATGTATGCGTTCAATATGTGTGTCACACGAAAGGGCAGGGCCGCAACTTTCATTTGAACTTCTCGCTATTTCGATACATCTATCGATAAATGAGTTATCGGTCAAAATGTGGTTCCCACAAACCCTTGATGCATGCGTTTATTATGGGTGTCGAACGAAAGGGCATGGTCACAGCTTTCATTTAAACTCTTCGATATTTCGATACATTTATCGATAAATGAGTTATTGGTCAAAATGTGGTTCCCATAAAACGTGGATATATACGTTCAATATGGGTGTCAAACGAAAGGGTATGGCCACAGCTTTCATTTAAACTTTTCGATATTTCGATACATTTATCGATAAATGAGTTATCGGTCAAAATGTGGTTCCCATAAAACGTGGATATATGCGTTCAATATGGGTGCAAACGAAAGGGCATGGACACGGCTTTCAATTTAACTTTTCGATATTTCGATTCATTTATCGATAAATGAGTTATCGGTCAAAAAAAAAACGTGGATATATGCGTTCAATATGTGTGTCACACGAAAGGGCAGGGCCGCAACTTTCTTTTGAACCTCTCGCTATTTCGATACATTTATCGATAAATGAGTTATCGGTCAAAATGTGGTTCCCACAAACCCTTGATGCATGCATTTATTATGGGTGTCGAACGAAAGGGCATGACCACAGCTTTCATCTGAACTTTTCTATATTTCGATACATTTATCGATAAATGAGTTATCGGTCAAAATGTGGTTCCCATAAAACGTGGATATATATGTGCGTTCAATATGGGTGTTAAACGAAAGGGCATGGCCATAGCTTTCATTTAAACTTTTCGATGTTTCGATACATTTATCGATAAATGAGTTTTCGGTCAAAATGTGGTTCCCATAAAACGTGGACATATGCGTTCAATATGTGTGTCACACGAAAGGGCAGGGCCGCAACTTTCATTTGAACCTCTCGCTATTTCGATACATTTATCGATAAATGAGTTATCGGTCAAAATGTGGTTCCCACAAAACCTTGATGCATGCGTTTATTATGGGTGTCGAACGAAAGGGCATGGTCACAGCTTTCATTTAAACTTTTCGATATTTCGATACATTTATCGATAAATGAGTTATCGGTCAAAATGTGGTTCCCATAAAACGTGGATATATGCGTTCAATATGGGTGTCAAACGAAAGGGCATGGCCACAGCTTTCATTTAAACTTTTCGATATTTCGATGCATTTATCGATAAATGAGTTATCGGTCAAAATGTGGTTCCCATAAAACGTGGATATATGCGTTCAATATGGGTGCAAACGAAAGGGCATGGACACGGCTTTCAATTTAACTTTTCGGTATTTCGATACATTTATCGATAAACGAGTTATCGGTCAAAATGTGGTTCCCATAAAACGTGGATATATGCGTTCAATATGTGTGTCACGCGAAAGGGCAGGGCCGCAACTTTCATATGAACCTCTTGATATTTCGATACATTTATCGATAAATGAGTTATCGGTCAAAATGTGGTTCCCATAAAACCTTGATGTATGCGTTTATTATGGGTGTCAAACGAAAGGGCATGGCCACAGCTTTCATTTAAACTTTTCGATATTTCGATACATTTATCGATAAATGAGTTATCGGTCAAAATGTGGTTCCCATAAAACCTTGATGTCCACAGCTTTCATCTGAATTTTTCGATATTTCGATATATTTATCGATAAATGCGTTATCGGTCAAAATGTGGTTCCCATAAAACGTTGATATATGCGTTCAATATGGGTGTCAAACGAAAGGGCATGGACACAGCTTTCATCCGAACTCTTCGATATTTCGATGTATTTCCCATAAAACGTGGTTCCCATAAAACGTGGATATATGCGTTCAATATGTGTGTCACACGAAAGGGCAGGGCCGCAACTTTCATTTGAGCCTCTCGCTATTTCGATATATTTATCGATAAATGAGTTATCGGTCAAAATGTGGTTCCCATAACACGTGGATATATGCGTTCAATATGTGTGTCACACGAAAGGGCAGGGCCGCAACTTTCTTTTGAACCTCTCGCTATTTCGATACATTTATCGATAAATGAGTTATCGGTCAAAATGTGGTTCCCATAAAACGTGGATATATGCGTTCAATATGGGTGTCAAACGAAAGGGCATGGCCATAGCTTTCATTTAAACTTTTCGATATTTCGATACATTTATCGATAAATGAGTTTTCGGTCAAAATGTGGTTCCCATAAAACGTGGACATATGCGTTCAATATGTGTGTCACACGAAAGGGCAGGGCCGCAACTTTCATTTGAACCTCTCGCTATTTCGATACATTTATCGATAAATGAGTTATCGGTCAAAATATGGTTCCCACAAAACCTTGATGCATGCGTTTATTATGGGTGTCGAACGAAAGGGCATGGTCACAGCTTTCATTTAAACTTTTCGGTATTTCGATACATTTATCGATAAATGAGTTTTCGGTCAAAATGTGGTTCCCATAAAACGTGGACATATGCGTTCAATATGTGTGTCACACGAAAGGGCAGGGCCGCAACTTTCTTTTGAACCTCTCGCTATTTCGATACATTTATCGATAAATGAGTTATCGGTCAAAATGTGGTTCCCACAAACCCTTGATGCATGCGTTTATTATGGGTGTCGAACGAAAGGGCATGGTCACAGCTTTCATTTAAACTTTTCGATATTTCGATACATTTATCGATAAATGAGTTTTCGGTCAAAATGTGGTTCCCATAAAACGTGGACATATGCGTTCAATATGTGTGTCACACGAAAGGGCAGGGCCGCAACTTTCTTTTGAACCTCTCGCTATTTCGATACATTTATCGATAAATGAGTT
Source organism: Merzomyia westermanni (assembly GCA_949987695.1). NCBI lineage: Eukaryota > Metazoa > Arthropoda > Insecta > Diptera > Tephritidae > Merzomyia > Merzomyia westermanni. The sequence goes on from OX465289.1 coordinate 103,494,042, forward strand.
ATCGGTCAAAATATGGTTCCCACAAAACCTTGATGCATGCGTTTATTATGGGTGTCGAACGAAAGGGCATGGTCACAGCTTTCATTTAAACTTTTCGATATTTCGATACATTTATCGATAAATGAGTTTTCGGTCAAAATGTGGTTCCCATAACACGTGGATATATGCGTTCAATATGTGTGTCACACGAAAGGGCAGGGCCGCAACTTTCTTTTGAACCTCTCGCTATTTCGATACATTTATCGATAAATGAGTTATCGGTCAAAATGTGGTTCCCATAAAACGTGGATATATGCGTTCAATATGGGTGTCAAACGAAAGGGCATGGCCATAGCTTTCATTTAAACTTTTCGATATTTCGATACATTTATCGATAAATGAGTTTTCGGTCAAAATGTGGTTCCCATAAAACGTGGACATATGCGTTCAATATGTGTGTCACACGAAAGGGCAGGGCCGCAACTTTCATTTGAACCTCTCGCTATTTCGATACATTTATCGATAAATGAGTTATCGGTCAAAATGTGGTTCCCATAACACGTGGATATATGCGTTCAATATGTGTGTCACACGAAAGGGCAGGGCCGCAACTTTCATTTGAACCTCTCGATATTTCGATACATTTATCGATAAATGAGTTATCGGTCAAAATGTGGTTCCCATAAAACGTGGATATATGCGTTCAATATGGGTGTCAAACGAAAGGGCATGGCCATAGCTTTCATTTAAACTTTTCGATATTTCGATACATTTATCGATAAATGAGTTTTCGGTCAAAATGTGGTTCCCATAAAACGTGGACATATGCGTTCAATATGTGTGTCACACGAAAGGGCAGGGCCGCAACTTTCTTTTGAACCTCTCGCTATTTCGATACATTTATCGATAAATGAGTTATCGGTCAAAATGTGGTTCCCACAAACCCTTGATGCATGCGTTTATTATGGGTGTCGAACGAAAGGGCATGACCACAGCTTTCATCTGAACTTTTCTATATTTCGATACATTTATCGATAAATGAGTTATCGGTCAAAATGTGGTTCCCATAAAACGTGGATATATGCGTTCAATATGGGTGTCAAACGAAAGGGCATGGCCATAGCTTTCATTTAAACTTTTCGATATTTCGATACATTTATCGATAAATGAGTTATCGGTCAAAATGTGGTTCCCATAAAACCATGATGTCCACAGCTTTCATCTGAACTTTTCGATATTTCGATATATTTATCGATAAATGAGTTATCGGTCAAAATGTGGTTCCCATAACACGTGGATATATGCGTTCAATATGTGTGTCACACGAAAGGGCAGGGCCGCAACTTTCTTTTGAACCTCTCGCTATTTCGATACATTTATCGATAAATGAGTTATCGGTCAAAATATGGTTCCCACAAAACCTTGATGCATGCGTTTATTATGGGTGCCGAACGAAAGGGCATGGTCACAGCTTTCATTTAAACTTTTCGATATTTCGATACATTTATCGATAAATGAGTTATCGGTCAAAATGTGGTTCCCATAAAACATGGATATATGCGTTCAATATGGATGTCAAACGAAAGGGCATGGCCACAGCTTTCATTTAAACTTTTCGGTATTTCGATACATTTATCGATAAATGAGTTATCGGTCAAAATGTGGTTCCCATAAAACGTGGATATATGCGTTCAATACGTGGTTCACGCGAAAGGGCAGGGCCGCAACTTTCATATGAACCTCTTGATATTTCGATACATTTATCGATAAATGAGTTATCGGTCAAAATGTGGTTCCCACAAAACCTTGATGTATGCGTTTATTATGGGTGTCAAACGAAAGGACATGGCCACAGCTCTAATTTAAACTTTTCGATATTTCGATACATTTATCGATAAATGAGTTATCGGTCAAAATGTGGTTCCCATAAAACCTTGATGTCCACAGCTTTCATCTGAACTTTTCGATATTTCGATATATTTATCGATAAATGAGTTATCGGTCAAAATGTGGTTCCCATAAAACGTGGATATATGCGTTCAATATGGGTGTCAAACGAAAGGGCATGGCCACAGCTTTCATTTAAACTTTTCCATATTTCGATGCATTTATCGATAAATGAGTTATCGGTCAAAATGTGGTTCCCATAAAACGTGGATATATGCGTTCAATATGTGGTTCACGCAAAAGGGCAGGGCCGCAACTTTCATATGAACCTCTTGATATTTCGATACATTTATCGATAAATGAGTTATCGGTCAAAATGTGGTTCCCACAAAACTTTGATGTATGCGTTTATTATGGGTGTCAAACGAAAGGGCATGGCCACAGCTTTCATTTAAACTTTTCGATATTTCGATACATTTATCGATAAATGAGTTATCGGTCAAAATGTGGTTCCCATAAAACGTGGATATATGCGTTCAATATGGGTGTCAAACGAAAGGGTATGGCCACAGCTTTCATTTAAACTTTTCGATATTTCGATACATCTATCGATAAATGAGTTATCGGTCAAAATGTGGTTCAGATAAAACGTGGATATATGCGTTCAATATGTGTGTCACACGAAAGGGCAGGGCCGCAACTTTCATTTTAACCTCTTGATATTTCGATACATTTATCGATAAATGAGTTATCGGTCAAAATGTGGTTCCCACAAAACGGGGATATATGCGTTCAGAATGGGTGTCAAACAAAAGGGCATGGCCACAGCTTTCATTTAAACTTTTCGATATTTCGATTCATTTATCTATAAATGAGTTATCGGTCAAAATGTGCTTCCCATAAAACGTGGGTATATGCGTTCAATATGTGTCACACGAAAGGGCAGGGCCGCAACTTTCATTTGAACCTCTTGATATTTCGATACATTTATCGATAAATGAGTTATCGGTCAAAATGTGGTTCCCATAAAACGTGGATATATGCGTTCAATATGTGTGTCACACGAAAGGGCAGGGCCGCAACTTTCATTTGAACCTCTCGATATTTCGATACATTTATCGATAAATGAGTTATCGGTCAAAATTTGGTTCAAATAAAACCACTATATATGCATTCAATTGTGTGTCAAACGAAAGGGCATGGCCACAGCTTTCATTTAAACTTTTCGATATTTCGATACATTTATCGATAAATGAGTTATCGGTCAAAATGTGGTTCCCACAAAACGTGGATATATGCGTTCAGAATGGGTGTCAAACAAAAGGGCATGGCCACAGCTTTCATTTAAACTTTTCGATATTTCGATACATTTATCGATAAATGAGTTATCGGTCAAAATGTGGTTCCCATTAAACGTGGATATATGCGTTCAATATGTGTCACACGAAAGGGCAGGGCCGCAACTTTCATTTGAACCTCTTGATATTTCGATACATTTATAGATAAATGAGTTATCGGTCAAAATGTGGTTCCCACAAAACCTTGATGTGTGCGTTTATTATGGGTGTCAAACGAAAGGGCATGGCCACAGCTTTCATTTCAACTTTTCGATATTTCGATACATTTATCGATAAATGAGTTATCGGTCAAAATTTGGTTCCCATAAAACGTGGATATATGCGTTCAGAATGGGTGTCAAACAAAAGGGCATGGCCACAGCTTTCATTTAAACTTTTCGATATTTCGATTCATTTATCTATAAATGAGTTATCGGTCAAAATGTGCTTCCCATAAAACGTGGGTATATACGTTCGATATGTGTCACAAGAAAGGGCAGGGCCGCAACTTTCATTTGAGCCTCTCGATATTTCGATACATTTATCGATGATTGAGTTATCGGTCAAAATGTGGTTCCCACAAAACCTTGATATATGCATTTAATATGGGAGTCAATCGAAAGGGCATGGCCACAGCTTTCATTTAAACTTTTCGATATTTCGATACATTTATCGATAACTGAGTTATCGGTCAAAATGTGGTTCCCATAAAATGTGGATGTATGCGTTCAATATGTGTGTCACACGAAAGGGCAGGGCCGCAACTTTCATTTGAACTTCTCGCTATTTCGATACATCTATCGATAAATGAGTTATCGGTCAAAATGTGGTTCCCACAAACCCTTGATGCATGCGTTTATTATGGGTGTCGAACGAAAGGGCATGGTCACAGCTTTCATTTAAACTCTTCGATATTTCGATACATTTATCGATAAATGAGTTATTGGTCAAAATGTGGTTCCCATAAAACGTGGATATATACGTTCAATATGGGTGTCAAACGAAAGGGTATGGCCACAGCTTTCATTTAAACTTTTCGATATTTCGATACATTTATCGATAAATGAGTTATCGGTCAAAATGTGGTTCCCATAAAACGTGGATATATGCGTTCAATATGGGTGCAAACGAAAGGGCATGGACACGGCTTTCAATTTAACTTTTCGATATTTCGATTCATTTATCGATAAATGAGTTATCGGTCAAAAAAAACGTGGATATATGCGTTCAATATGTGTGTCACACGAAAGGGCAGGGCCGCAACTTTCTTTTGAACCTCTCGCTATTTCGATACATTTATCGATAAATGAGTTATCGGTCAAAATGTGGTTCCCACAAACCCTTGATGCATGCATTTATTATGGGTGTCGAACGAAAGGGCATGACCACAGCTTTCATCTGAACTTTTCTATATTTCGATACATTTATCGATAAATGAGTTATCGGTCAAAATGTGGTTCCCATAAAACGTGGATATATATGTGCGTTCAATATGGGTGTTAAACGAAAGGGCATGGCCATAGCTTTCATTTAAACTTTTCGATGTTTCGATACATTTATCGATAAATGAGTTTTCGGTCAAAATGTGGTTCCCATAAAACGTGGACATATGCGTTCAATATGTGTGTCACACGAAAGGGCAGGGCCGCAACTTTCATTTGAACCTCTCGCTATTTCGATACATTTATCGATAAATGAGTTATCGGTCAAAATGTGGTTCCCACAAAACCTTGATGCATGCGTTTATTATGGGTGTCGAACGAAAGGGCATGGTCACAGCTTTCATTTAAACTTTTCGATATTTCGATACATTTATCGATAAATGAGTTATCGGTCAAAATGTGGTTCCCATAAAACGTGGATATATACGTTCAATATGGGTGTCACGCGAAAGGGCAGGGCCGCAACTTTCTTTTGAACCTCTCGCTATTTCGATACATTTATCGATAAATGAGTTATCGGTCAAAATGTGGTTCCCACAAACCCTTGATGCATGCATTTATTATGGGTGTCGAACGAAAGGGCATGACCACAGCTTTCATCTGAACTTTTCTATATTTCGATACATTTATCGATAAATGAGTTATCGGTCAAAATGTGGTTCCCATAAAACGTGGATATATATGTGCGTTCAATATGGGTGTTAAACGAAAGGGCATGGCCATAGCTTTCATTTAAACTTTTCGATGTTTCGATACATTTATCGATAAATGAGTTTTCGGTCAAAATGTGGTTCCCATAAAACGTGGACATATGCGTTCAATATGTGTGTCACACGAAAGGGCAGGGCCGCAACTTTCTTTTGAACCTCTCGCTATTTCGATACATTTATCGATAAATGAGTTATCGGTCAAAATGTGGTTCCCACAAACCCTTGATGCATGCATTTATTATGGGTGTCGAACGAAAGGGCATGACCACAGCTTTCATCTGAACTTTTCTATATTTCGATACATTTATCGATAAATGAGTTATCGGTCAAAATGTGGTTCCCATAAAACGTGGATATATATGTGCGTTCAATATGGGTGTTAAACGAAAGGGCATGGCCATAGCTTTCATTTAAACTTTTCGATGTTTCGATACATTTATCGATAAATGAGTTTTCGGTCAAAATGTGGTTCCCATAAAACGTGGACATATGCGTTCAATATGTGTGTCACACGAAAGGGCAGGGCCGCAACTTTCATTTGAACCTCTCGCTATTTCGATACATTTATCGATAAATGAGTTATCGGTCAAAATGTGGTTCCCACAAACCCTTGATGCATGCATTTATTATGGGTGTCGAACGAAAGGGCATGACCACAGCTTTCATCTGAACTTTTCTATATTTCGATACATTTATCGATAAATGAGTTATCGGTCAAAATGTGGTTCCCATAAAACGTGGATATATATGTGCGTTCAATATGGGTGTTAAACGAAAGGGCATGGCCATAGCTTTCATTTAAACTTTTCGATGTTTCGATACATTTATCGATAAATGAGTTTTCGGTCAAAATGTGGTTCCCATAAAACGTGGACATATGCGTTCAATATGTGTGTCACACGAAAGGGCAGGGCCGCAACTTTCATTTGAACCTCTCGCTATTTCGATACATTTATCGATAAATGAGTTATCGGTCAAAATGTGGTTCCCACAAAACCTTGATGCATGCGTTTATTATGGGTGTCGAACGAAAGGGCATGGCCACAGCTTTCATTTAAACTTTTCGATATTTCGATGCATTTATCGATAAATGAGTTATCGGTCAAAAAAAACGTGGATATATGCGTTCAATATGTGTGTCACACGAAAGGGCAGGGCCGCAACTTTCTTTTGAACCTCTCGCTATTTCGATACATTTATCGATAAATGAGTTATCGGTCAAAATGTGGTTCCCACAAACCCTTGATGCATGCATTTATTATGGGTGTCGAACGAAAGGGCATGACCACAGCTTTCATCTGAACTTTTCTATATTTCGATACATTTATCGATAAATGAGTTATCGGTCAAAAAAAACGTGGATATATGCGTTCAATATGTGTGTCACACGAAAGGGCAGGGCCGCAACTTTCTTTTGAACCTCTCGCTATTTCGATACATTTATCGATAAATGAGTTATCGGTCAAAATGTGGTTCCCACAAACCCTTGATGCATGCATTTATTATGGGTGTCGAACGAAAGGGCATGACCACAGCTTTCATCTGAACTTTTCTATATTTCGATACATTTATCGATAAATGAGTTATCGGTCAAAATGTGGTTCCCATAAAACGTGGATATATATGTGCGTTCAATATGGGTGTTAAACGAAAGGGCATGGCCATAGCTTTCATTTAAACTTTTCGATGTTTCGATACATTTATCGATAAATGAGTTTTCGGTCAAAATGTGGTTCCCATAAAACGTGGACATATGCGTTCAATATGTGTGTCACACGAAAGGGCAGGGCCGCAACTTTCATTTGAACCTCTCGCTATTTCGATACATTTATCGATAAATGAGTTATCGGTCAAAATGTGGTTCCCACAAAACCTTGATGCATGCGTTTATTATGGGTGTCGAACGAAAGGGCATGGCCACAGCTTTCATTTAAACTTTTCGATATTTCGATGCATTTATCGATAAATGAGTTATCGGTCAAAATGTGGTTCCCATAAAACGTGGATATATGCGTTCAATATGGGTGCAAACGAAAGGGCATGGACACGGCTTTCAATTTAACTTTTCGGTATTTCGATACATTTATCGATAAACGAGTTATCGGTCAAAATGTGGTTCCCATAAAACGTGGATATATGCGTTCAATATGTGTGTCACGCGAAAGGGCAGGGCCGCAACTTTCATATGAACCTCTTGATATTTCGATACATTTATCGATAAATGAGTTATCGGTCAAAATGTGGTTCCCATAAAACCTTGATGTATGCGTTTATTATGGGTGTCAAACGAAAGGGCATGGCCACAGCTTTCATTTAAACTTTTCGATATTTCGATACATTTATCGATAAATGAGTTATCGGTCAAAATGTGGTTCCCATAAAACCTTGATGTCCACAGCTTTCATCTGAATTTTTCGATATTTCGATATATTTATCGATAAATGCGTTATCGGTCAAAATGTGGTTCCCATAAAACGTGGATATATGCGTTCAATATGGGTGTCAAACGAAAGGGCATGGACACAGCTTTCATCCGAACTCTTCGATATTTCGATGTATTTCCCATAAAACGTGGTTCCCATAAAACGTGGATATATGCGTTCAATATGTGTGTCACACGAAAGGGCAGGGCCGCAACTTTCATTTGAGCCTCTCGCTATTTCGATATATTTATCGATAAATGAGTTATCGGTCAAAATGTGGTTCCCATAAAACGTGGATATATGCGTTCAATATGTGTGTCACACGAAAGGGCAGGGCCGCAACTTTCATTTGAACCTCTCGATATTTCGATACATTTATCGATAAATGAGTTATCGGTCAAAATGTGGTTCCCATAAAACGTGGATATATGCGTTCAATATGGGTGTCAAACGAAAGGGCATGGCCACAGCTTTCATTTAAACTTTTCGATATTTCGATACATTTATCGATAAATGAGTTTTCGGTCAAAATGTGGTTCCCATAAAACGTGGACATATGCGTTCAATATGTGTGTCACACGAAAGGGCAGGGCCGCAACTTTCATTTGAACCTCTCGCTATTTCGATACATTTATCGATAAATGAGTTATCGGTCAAAATATGGTTCCCACAAAACCTTGATGCATGCGTTTATTATGGGTGTCGAACGAAAGGGCATGGTCACAGCTTTCATTTAAACTTTTCGATATTTCGATACATTTATCGATAAATGAGTTATCGGTCAAAATGTGGTTCCCATAAAACGTGGATATATGCGTTCAATATGGGTGTCAAACGAAAGGGCATGGCCACAGCTTTCATTTAAACTTTTCGATATTTCGATACATTTATCGATAAATGAGTTTTCGGTCAAAATGTGGTTCCCATAAAACGTGGACATATGCGTTCAATATGTGTGTCACACGAAAGGGCAGGGCCGCAACTTTCTTTTGAACCTCTCGCTATTTCGATACATTTATCGATAAATGAGTTATCGGTCAAAATGTGGTTCCCACAAAACCTTGATGCATGCGTTTATTATGGGTGCCGAACGAAAGGGCATGGCCACAGCTTTCATTTAAACTTTTCGATATTTCGATACATTTATCGATAAATGAGTTATCGGTCAAAATGTGGTTCCCATAAAACGTGGATATATGCGTTCAATATGGGTGTCAAACGAAAGGGCATGGCCACAGCTTTCATTTAAACTTTTCGATATTTCGATACATTTATCGATAAATGAGTTATCGGTCAAAATGTGGTTCCCATAAAACCTTGATGTATGCGTTTATTATGGGTGTCGAACGAAAGGGCATGACCACAGCTTTCATCTGAACTTTTCTATATTTCGATACATTTATCGATAAATGAGTTATCGGTCAAAATGTGGTTCCCATAAAACGTGGATATATGCGTTCAATATGGGTGTCAAACGAAAGGGCATGGCCACAGCTTTCATTTAAACTTTTCGATATTTCGATACATTTATCGATAAATGAGTTATCGGTCAAAATGTGGTTCCCATAAAACCATGATGTCCACAGCTTTCATCTGAACTTTTCGATATTTCGATATATTTATCGATAAATGAGTTATCGGTCAAAATGTGGTTCCCATAACACGTGGATATATGCGTTCAATATGTGTGTCACACGAAAGGGCAGGGCCGCAACTTTCTTTTGAACCTCTCGCTATTTCGATACATTTATCGATAAATGAGTTATCGGTCAAAATATGGTTCCCACAAAACCTTGATGCATGCGTTTATTATGGGTGCCGAACGAAAGGGCATGGTCACAGCTTTCATTTAAACTTTTCGATATTTCGATACATTTATCGATAAATGAGTTATCGGTCAAAATGTGGTTCCCATAAAACGTGGATATATACGTTCAATATGGGTGGTAAACGAAAGGGCATGGCCACAGCTTTCATTTAATCTTTTCGATATTTCGATGCATTTATCGATAAATTAGTTATCGGTCAAAATGTGGTTCCCATAAAACGTGGATATATGCGTTCCATATGGGTGCAAACGAAAGGGCATGGACACGGCTTTCATTTAAACTTTTCGGTATTTCGATACATTTATCGATAAATGAGTTATCGGTCAAAATGTGGTTCCCATAAAACGTGGATATATGCGTTCAATATGTGGTTCACGCGAAAGGGCAGGGCCGCAACTTTCATATGAACCTCTTGATATTTCGATACATTTATCGATAAATGAGTTATCGGTCAAAATGTGGTTCCCACAAAACCTTGATGTATGCGTTTATTATGGGTGTCAAACGAAAGGGCATGGCCACAGCTCTAATTTAAACTTTTCGATATTTCGATACATTTATCGATAAATGAGTTATCGGTCAAAATGTGGTTCCCATAAAACCTTGATGTCCACAGCTTTCATCTGAACTTTTCGATATTTCGATATATTTATCGATAAATGCGTTATCGGTCAAAATGTGGTTCCCATAAAACGTGGATATATGCGTTCAATATGGGTGTCAAACGAAAGGGCATGGCCACAGCTTTCATCTGAACTCTTCGATATTTCGATGTATTTATCGATAAATGAGTTATCGGTCAAAATGTGGTTCCCATAAAACGTGGATATATGCGTACAATATGGATGTCAAACGAAAGGGCATGGCCACAGCTTTCATTTAAACTTTTCGATATTTCGATGCATTTATCGATAAATGAGTTATCGGTCAAAATGTGGTTCCCATAATATGCGTTCAATATGTGTGTCACACGAAAGGGCAGGGCCGCAACTTGCATTTGAATCTCTTGATATTTCGATACATTTATCGATAAATGAGTTATCGGTCAAAATGTGGTTCCCACAAAACCTTGATGTATGCGTTTATTATGGGTGTCAAACGAAAGGGCATGGCCTCAGCTTTCATCTGAACTTTTCGATATTTCGATACATTTATCGATAAATAAGTTATCGGTCAAAATGTGGTTCCCATAAAACGTGGATATATGCGTTCAATATGGGTGCAAACGAAAGGGCATGGACACAGCTTTCATCTGAACTCTTCGATATTTCGATATATTTATCGATAAATGAGTTATCGGTCAAAATGTGGTTCCCATAAAACGTGGATATATGCGTTCAATATGGGTGTCAAACGAAAGGGCATGGCCACAGCTTTCATTTAAACTTTTCGATATTCGATGCATTTATCGATAAATGAGTTATCGGTCAAAATGTGGTTCCCACAAAACCTTGATGTATGCGTTTATTATGGGTGTCAAACTAAAGGGCATGGCCACAGCTTTCATTTAAAATTTTCGATATTTCGATACATTTATCGATAAATGAGTTATCGGTAAAAATGTGGTTCCCACAAAACGTGGATATATGCGTTCAGAATGGGTGTCAAACAAAAGGGCATGGCCACAGCTTTCATTTAAACTTTTCGATATTTCGATTCATTTGTCTATAAATGAGTTATCGGTCAAAATGTGCTTCCCATAAAACGTGGGTATATGCGTTCAATATGTGTCACACGAAAGGGCAGGGCCGCAACTTTCATTTGAACCTTTTGATATTTCGATACATTTATCGATAAATGAGTTATCGGTCAAAATGTGGTTCCCATAAAACGTGGATATATGCGTTCAATATGTGTGTCACACGCAAGGGCAGGGCCGCAACTTTCATTTGAGCCTCTCGCTATTTCGATACATTTATCGATAAATGAGTCATCGGTAAAAATTTGGTTCAAATAAAACCTCTATATATGCATTCAATTGTGTGTCAAACGAAAGGGCATGGCCACAGCTTTCATTTAAACTTTTCAATATTTCGATACATTTATCGATAAATGAGTTATCGGTCAAAATGTGGTTCCCACAAAACGTGGATACATGCGTTCAGAATGGGTGTCAAACAAAAGGGCATGGCCACAGTTTTCATTTAAACTTTTCGATATTTCGGTACATTTATCGATAAATGAGTTATCGGTCAAAATGTGGTTCCCATAAAACGTGGATATATGCGTTCAATATGTGTCACACGAAAGGGCAGGGCCGCAACTTTCATTTGAACCTCTTGATATTTCGATACATTTATAGATAAATGAGTTATCGGTCAAAATGTGGTTCCCACAAAACCTTGATGTGTGCGTTTATTATGGGTGTCAAACGAAAGGGCATGGCCACAGCTTTCATTTAAACTTTTCGATATTTCGATACATTTATCGATAAATGAGTTATCGGTCAAAATGTGGTTCCCATAAAACGTGGATATATGCGTTCAGAATGGGTGTCAAACAAAAGGGCATGGCCACAGCTTTCATTTAAACTTTTCTATATTTCGATACATTTATCTATAAATGAGTTATCGGTCAAAATGTGCTTCCCATAAAACGTGGGTATATACGTTCGATATGTGTCACAAGAAAGGGCAGGGCCGCAACTTTCATTTGAGCCTCTCGATATTTCGATACATTTATCGATGATTGAGTTATCGGTCAAAATGTGGTTCCCACAAAACCTTGATATATGCATTTAATATGGGAGTCAACCGAAAGGGCATGGCCACAGCTTTCATTTAAACTTTTCGATATTTCGATACATTTATCGATAACTGAGTTATCGGTCAAAATGTGGTTCCCATAAAATGTGGATGTATGCGTTCAATATGTGTGTCACACGAAAGGGCAGGGCCGCAACTTTCATTTGAACTTCTCGCTATTTCGATACATCTATCGATAAATGAGTTATCGGTCAAAATGTGGTTCCCACAAACCCTTGATGCATGCGTTTATTATGGGTGTCGAACGAAAGGGCATGGTCACAGCTTTCATTTAAACTCTTCGATATTTCGATACATTTATCGATAAATGAGTTATCGGTCAAAATGTGGTTCCCATAAAACGTGGATATATGCGTTCAATATGGGTGCAAACGAAAAGGCATGGACACGGCTTTCAATTTAACTTTTCGATATTTCGATTCATTTATCGATAAATGAGTTATCGGTCAAAAAAAACGTGGACATATGCGTTCAATATGTGTGTCACACGAAAGGGCAGGGCCGCAACTTTCATTTGAACCTCTCGCTATTTCGATACATTTATCGATAAATGAGTTATCGGTCAAAATGTGGTTCCCACAAAACCTTGATGCATGCGTTTATTATGGGTGTCGAACGAAAGGGCATGGTCACAGCTCTCATTTAAACTTTTCGATATTTCGATACATTTATCGATAAATGAGTTATCGGTCAAAATGTGGTTCCCATAATATGCGTTCAATATGTGTGTCACACGAAAGGGCAGGGCCGCAACTTGCATTTGAATCTCTTGATATTTCGATACATTTATCGATAAATGAGTTATCGGTCAAAATGTGGTTCCCACAAAACCTTGATGTATGCGTTTATTATGGGTGTCAAACGAAAGGGCATGGCCGCAACTTTCATTTGAGCCTCTCGCTATTTCGATACATTTATCGATAAATGAGTCATCGGTAAAAATTTGGTTCAAATAAAACCTCTATATATGCATTCAATTGTGTGTCAAACGAAAGGGCATGGCCACAGCTTTCATTTAAACTTGTCGATATTTCGATACATTTATCGATAAATGAGTTATCGGTCAAAATGTGGTTCCCATAAAACGTGGATATATGCGTTCAATATGTGTGTCACACGAAAGGGCAGGGCCGCAACTTTCATTTGAACCTCTCGATATTTCGATACATTTATCGATAAATGAGTTATCGGTTAAAATTTGGTTCAAATAAAACCTCTATATATGCATTCAATTGTGTGTCAAACGAAAGGGCATGGCCACAGCTTTCATTTAAACTTTTCAATATTTCGATACATTTATCGATAAATGAGTTATCGGTCAAAATGTGGTTCCCACAAAACGTGGATACATGCGTTCAGAATGGGTGTCAAACAAAAGGGCATGGCCACAGTTTTCATTTAAACTTTTCGATATTTCGGTACATTTATCGATAAATGAGTTATCGGTCAAAATGTGGTTCCCATTAAACGTGGATATATGCGTTCAATATGTGTCACACGAAAGGGCAGGGCCGCAACTTTCATTTGAACCTCTTGATATTTCGATACATTTATCGATAAATGAGTTATCGGTCAAAATGTGGTTCCCACAAAACCTTGATGTGTGCGTTTATTATGGGTGTCAAACGAAAGGGCATGGCCACAGCTTTCATTTAAACTTTTCGATATTTCGATACATTTATCGATAAATGAGTTATCGGTCAAAATGTGGTTCCCATAAAACGTGGATATATGCGTTCAGAATGGGTGTCAAACAAAAGGGCATGGCCACAGCTTTCATTTAAACTTTTCTATATTTCGATTCATTTATCTATAAATGAGTTATCGGTCAAAATGTGCTTCCCATAAAACGTGGGTATATACGTTCGATATGTGTCACAAGAAAGGGCAGGGCCGCAACTTTCATTTGAGCCTCTCGATATTTCGATACATTTATCGATGATTGAGTTATCGGTCAAAATGTGGTTCCCACAAAACCTTGATATATGCATTTAATATGGGAGTCAACCGAAAGGGCATGGCCACAGCTTTCATTTAAACTTTTCGATATTTCGATACATTTATCGATAACTGAGTTATCGGTCAAAATGTGGTTCCCATAAAATGTGGATGTATGCGTTCAATATGTGTGTCACACGAAAGGGCAGGGCCGCAACTTTCATTTGAACTTCTCGCTATTTCGATACATCTATCGATAAATGAGTTATCGGTCAAAATGTGGTTCCCACAAACCCTTGATGCATGCGTTTATTATGGGTGTCGAACGAAAGGGCATGGTCACAGCTTTCATTTAAACTCTTCGATATTTCGATACATTTATCGATAAATGAGTTATCGGTCAAAATGTGGTTCCCATAAAACGTGGATATATGCGTTCAATATGGGTGCAAACGAAAAGGCATGGACACGGCTTTCAATTTAACTTTTCGATATTTCGATTCATTTATCGATAAATGAGTTATCGGTCAAAAAAAACGTGGATATATGCGTTCAATATGTGTGTCACACGAAAGGGCAGGGCCGCAACTTTCTTTTGAACCTCTCGCTATTTCGATACATTTATCGATAAATGAGTTATCGGTCAAAATGTGGTTCCCACAAACCCTTGATGCATGCGTTTATTATGGGTGTCGAACGAAAGGGCATGACCACAGCTTTCATCTGAACTTTTCTATATTTCGATACATTTATCGATAAATAAGTTATCGGTCAAAATGTGGTTCCCATAAAACGTGGATATATGCGTTCAATATGGGTGTTAAACGAAAGGGTATGGCCATAGCTGTCATTTAAACTTTTCGATATTTCGATACATTTATCGATAAATGAGTTTTCGGTCAAAATGTGGTTCCCATAAAACGTGGACATATGCGTTCAATATGTGTGTCACACGAAAGGGCAGGGCCGCAACTTTCATTTGAACCTCTCGCTATTTCGATACATTTATCGATAAATGAGTTATCGGTCAAAATGTGGTTCCCACAAAACCTTGATGCATGCGTTTATTATGGGTGTCGAACGAAAGGGCATGGTCACAGCTCTCATTTAAACTTTTCGATATTTCGATACATTTATCGATAAATGAGTTATCGGTCAAAATGTGGTTCCCATAAAACGTGGATATATACGTTCAGTATGGGTGTCAAACGAAAGGGCATGGCCACAGCTTTCATTTAAACTTTTCTATATTTCGATTCATTTATCTATAAATGAGTTATCGGTCAAAATGTGCTTCCCATAAAACGTGGGTATATACGTTCGATATGTGTCACAAGAAAGGGCAGGGCCGCAACTTTCATTTGAGCCTCTCGATATTTCGATACATTTATCGATGATTGAGTTATCGGTCAAAATGTGGTTCCCACAAAACCTTGATATATGCATTTAATATGGGAGTCAACCGAAAGGGCATGGCCACAGCTTTCATTTAAACTTTTCGATATTTCGATACATTTATCGATAACTGAGTTATCGGTCAAAATGTGGTTCCCATAAAATGTGGATGTATGCGTTCAATATGTGTGTCACACGAAAGGGCAGGGCCGCAACTTTCATTTGAACTTCTCGCTATTTCGATACATCTATCGATAAATGAGTTATCGGTCAAAATGTGGTTCCCACAAACCCTTGATGCATGCGTTTATTATGGGTGTCGAACGAAAGGGCATGGCCACAGCTTTCATTTAAACTTTTCGATATTTCGATACATTTATCGATAACTGAGTTATCGGTCAAAATGTGGTTCCCATAAAATGTGGATGTATGCGTTCAATATGTGTGTCACACGAAAGGGCAGGGCCGCAACTTTCATTTGAACTTCTCGCTATTTCGATACATCTATCGATAAATGAGTTATCGGTCAAAATGTGGTTCCCACAAACCCTTGATGCATGCGTTTATTATGGGTGTCGAACGAAAGGGCATGGTCACAGCTTTCATTTAAACTCTTCGATATTTCGATACATTTATCGATGATTGAGTTATCGGTCAAAATGTGGTTCCCACAAAACCTTGATATATGCATTTAATATGGGAGTCAACCGAAAGGGCATGGCCACAGCTTTCATTTAAACTTTTCGATATTTCGATACATTTATCGATAACTGAGTTATCGGTCAAAATGTGGTTCCCATAAAACGTGGATATATGCGTTTATTATGGGTGTCAAACGAAAGGGCATGGCCACAGCTTTCATTTAAACTTTTCGATATTTCGATACATTTATCGATAAATGAGTTATCGGTCAAAATGTGGTTCCCATAAAACGTGGATATATGCGTTCAGAATGGGTGTCAAACAAAAGGGCATGGCCACAGCTTTCATTTAAACTTTTCTATATTTCGATTCATTTATCTATAAATGAGTTATCGGTCAAAATGTGCTTCCCATAAAACGTGGGTATATACGTTCGATATGTGTCACAAGAAAGGGCAGGGCCGCAACTTTCATTTGAGCCTCTCGATATTTCGATACATTTATCGATGATTGAGTTATCGGTCAAAATGTGGTTCCCACAAAACCTTGATATATGCATTTAATATGGGAGTCAACCGAAAGGGCAGGGCCGCAACTTTCATTTGAGCCTCTCGCTATTTCGATACATTTATCGATAAATGAGTCATCGGTAAAAATTTGGTTCAAATAAAACCTCTATATATGCATTCAATTGTGTGTCAAACGAAAGGGCATGGCCACAGCTTTCATTTAAACTTTTCAATATTTCGATACATTTATCGATAAATGAGTTATCGGTCAAAATGTGGTTCCCACAAAACGTGGATACATGCGTTCAGAATGGGTGTCAAACAAAAGGGCATGGCCACAGTTTTCATTTAAACTTTTCGATATTTCGGTACATTTATCGATAAATGAGTTATCGGTCAAAATGTGGTTCCCATAAAACGTGGATATATGCGTTCAATATGTGTGTCACACGAAAGGGCAGGGCCGCAACTTTCATTTGAACCTCTCGCTATTTCGATATATTTATCGATAAATGAGTTATCGGTCAAAATGTGGTTCCCATAACACGTGGATATATGCGTTCAATATGTGTGTCACACGAAAGGGCAGGGCCGCAACTTTCTTTTGAACCTCTCGCTATTTCGATACATTTATCGATAAATGAGTTATCGGTCAAAATGTGGTTCCCACAAACCCTTGATGCATGCGTTTATTATGGGTGTCGAACGAAAGGGCATGACCACAGCTTTCATCTGAACTTTTCTATATTTCGATACATTTATCGATAAATGAGTTATCGGTCAAAATGTGGTTCCCATAAAACGTGGATATATGCGTTCAATATGGGTGTCAAACGAAAGGGCATGGCCATAGCTTTCATTTAAACTTTTCGATATTTCGATACATTTATCGATAAATGAGTTTTCGGTCAAAATGTGGTTCCCATAAAACGTGGACATATGCGTTCAATATGTGTGTCACACGAAAGGGCAGGGCCGCAACTTTCATTTGAACCTCTCGCTATTTCGATACATTTATCGATAAATGAGTTATCGGTCAAAATGTGGTTCCCACAAACCCTTGATGCATGCGTTTATTATGAGTGTCGAACGAAAGGGCATGACCACAGCTTTCATCTGAACTTTTCTATATTTCGATACATTTATCGATAAATGAGTTATCGGTCAAAATGTGGTTCCCATAAAACGTGGATATATGCGTTCAATATGGGTGTCAAACGAAAGGGCATGGCCACAGCTTTCATTTAAACTTTTCGATATTTCGATACATTTATCGATAAATGAGTTATCGGTCAAAATGTGGTTCCCATAAAACCATGATGTCCACAGCTTTCATCTGAACTTTTCGATATTTCGATATATTTATCGATAAATGAGTTATCGGTCAAAATGTGGTTCCCATAACACGTGGATATATGCGTTCAATATGTGTGTCACACGAAAGGGCAGGGCCGCAACTTTCTTTTGAACCTCTCGCTATTTCGATACATTTATCGATAAATGAGTTATCGGTCAAAATATGGTTCCCACAAAACCTTGATGCATGCGTTTATTATGGGTGCCGAACGAAAGGGCATGGTCACAGCTTTCATTTAAACTTTTCGATATTTCGATACATTTATCGATAAATGAGTTATCGGTCAAAATGTGGTTCCCATAAAACGTGGATATATACGTTCAATATGGGTGTTAAACGAAAGGGCATGGCCACAGCTTTCATTTAATCTTTTCGATATTTCGATGCATTTATCGATAAATTAGTTATCGGTCAAAATGTGGTTCCCATAAAACGTGGATATATGCGTTCAATATGGGTGCAAACGAAAGGGCATGGACACGGCTTTCATTTAAACTTTTCGGTATTTCGATACATTTATCGATAAATGAGTTATCGGTCAAAATGTGGTTCCCATAAAACGTGGATATATGCGTTCAATATGTGGTTCACGCGAAAGGGCAGGGCCGCAACTTTCATATGAACCTCTTGATATTTCGATACATTTATCGATAAATGAGTTATCGGTCAAAATGTGGTTCCCACAAAACCTTGATGTATGCGTTTATTATGGGTGTCAAACGAAAGGGCATGGCCACAGCTTTCATTTAAACTTTTCGATATTTCAATACATTTATCGATAAATGAGTTATCGGTCAAAATGTGGTTCCCATAAAACCTTGATGTCCACAGCTTTCATCTGAACTTTTCGATATTTCGATATATTTATCGATAAATGCGTTATCGGTCAAAATGTGGTTCCCATAAAACGTGGATATATGCGTTCAATATGGGTGTCAAACGAAAGGGCATGGACACAGCTTTCATCTGAACTCTTCGATATTTCGATGTATTTATCGATAAATGAGTTATCGGTCAAAATGTGGTTCCCATAAAACGTGGATATATGCGTACAATATGGATGTCAAACGAAAGGGCATGGCCACAGCTTTCATTTAAACTTTTCGATATTTCGATGCATTTATCGATAAATGAGTTATCGGTCAAAATGTGGTTCCCATAATATGCGTTCAATATGTGTGTCACACGAAAGGGCAGGGCCGCAACTTGCATTTGAATCTCTTGATATTTCGATACATTTATCGATAAATGAGTTATCGGTCAAAATGTGGTTCCCACAAAACCTTGATGTATGCGTTTATTATGGGTGTCAAACGAAAGGGCATGGCCTCAGCTTTCATCTGAACTTTTCGTTATTTCGATACATTTATCGATAAATAAGTTATCGGTCAAAATGTGGTTCCCATAAAACGTGGATATATGCGTTCAATATGGGTGCAAACGAAAGGGCATGGACACAGCTTTCATCTGAACTCTTCGATATTTCGATGTATTTATCGATAAATGAGTTATCGGTCAAAATGTGGTTCCCATAAAACGTGGATATATGCGTTCAATATGGATGTCAAACGAAAGGGCATGGCCACAGCTTTCATTTAAACTTTTCGATATTTCGATGCATTTATCGATAAATGAGTTATCGGTCAAAATTTGGTTCCCATAAAACCTTGATGTCCACAGCTTTCATCTGAACTTTTCGATATTTCGATATATTTATCGATAAATGAGTTATCGGTCAAAATGTGGTTCCCATAAAACGTGGATATATGCGTTCAATATGGGTGTCAAACGAAAGGGCATGGCCACAGCTTTCATTTAAACTTTTCGATATTTCGATGCATTTATCGATAAATGAGTTATCGGTCAAAATGTGGTTCCCATAAAACGTGGATATATGCGTTCAATATGTGGTTCACGCAAAAGGGCAGGGCCGCAACTTTCATATGAACCTCTTGATATTTCGATACATTTATCGATAAATGAGTTATCGGTCAAAATGTGGTTCCCACAAAACCTTGATGTATGCGTTTATTATGGGTGTCAAACGAAAGGGCATGGCCACAGCTTTCATTTAAACTTTTCGATATTTCGATACATTTATCGATAAATGAGTTATCGGTCAAAATGTGGTTCCCATAAAACCTTGATGTCCACAGCTTTCATCTGAACTTTTCGATATTTCGATATATTTATCGATAAATGCGTTATCGGTCAAAATGTGGTTCCCATAAAACGTGGATATATGCGTTCAATATGGGTGTCAAACGAAAGGGCATGGACACAGCTTTCATCTGAACTCTTCGATATTTCGATGTATTTATCGATAAATGAGTTATCGGTCAAAATGTGGTTCCCATAAAACGTGGATATATGCGTACAATATGGATGTCAAACGAAAGGGCATGGCCACAGCTTTCATTTAAACTTTTCGATATTTCGATGCATTTATCGATAAATGAGTTATCGGTCAAAATGTGGTTCCCATAAAACGTGGATATATGCGTTCAATATGTGTGTCACACGAAAGGGCAGGGCCGCAACTTGCATTTGAATCTCTTGATATTTCGATACATTTATCGATAAATGAGTTATCGGTCAAAATGTGGTTCCCACAAAACCTTGATGTATGCGTTTATTATGGGTGTCAAACGAAAGGGCATGGCCTCAGCTTTCATCTGAACTTTTCGATATTTCGATACATTTATCGATAAATGAGTTATCGGTCAAAATGTGGTTCCCATAAAACGTGGATATATGCGTTCAATATGGGTGCAAACGAAAGGGCATGGACACAGCTTTCATCTGAACTCTTCGATATTTCGATGTATTTATCGATAAATGAGTTATCGGTCAAAATGTGGTTCCCATAAAACGTGGATATATGCGTTCAATATGGATGTCAAACGAAAAGGCATGGCCACAGCTTTCATTTAAACTTTTCGATATTTCGATGCATTTATCGATAAATGAGTTATCGGTCAAAATGTGGTTCCCACAAAACCTTGATGTATGCGTTTATTATGGGTGTCAAACTAAAGGGCATGGCCACAGCTTTCATTTAAAATTTTCGATATTTCGATACATTTATCGATAAATGAGTTATCGGTAAAAATGTGGTTCCCACAAAACGTGGATATATGCGTTCAGAATGGGTGTCAAACAAAAGGGCATGGCCACAGCTTTCATTTAAACTTTTCGATATTTCGATTCATTTGTCTATAAATGAGTTATCGGTCAAAATGTGCTTCCCATAAAACGTGGGTATATGCGTTCAATATGTGTCACACGAAAGGGCAGGGCCGCAACTTTCATTTGAACCTTTTGATATTTCGATACATTTATAGATAAATGAGTTATCGGTCAAAATGTGGTTCCCATAAAACGTGGATATATGCGTTCAATATGTGTGTCACACGAAAGGGCAGGGCCGCAACTTTCATTTGAGCATCTCGCTATTTCGATACATTTATCGATAAATGAGTCATCGGTAAAAATTTGGTTCAAATAAAACCTCTATATATGCATTCAATTGTGTGTCAAACGAAAGGGCATGGCCACAGCTTTCATTTAAACTTTTCAATATTTCGATACATTTATCGATAAATGAGTTATCGGTCAAAATGTGGTTCCCACAAAACGTGGATACATGCGTTCAGAATGGGTGTCAAACAAAAGGGCATGGCCACAGTTTTCATTTAAACTTTTCGATATTTCGGTACATTTATCGATAAATGAGTTATCGGTCAAAATGTGGTTCCCATTAAACGTGGATATATGCGTTCAATATGTGTCACACGAAAGGGCAGGGCCGCAACTTTCATTTGAACCTCTTGATATTTCGATACATTTATCGATAAATGAGTTATCGGTCAAAATGTGGTTCCCACAAAACCTTGATGTGTGCGTTTATTATGGGTGTCAAACGAAAGGGCATGGCCACAGCTTTCATTTAAACTTTTCGATATTTCGATACATTTATCGATAAATGAGTTATCGGTCAAAATGTGGTTCCCATAAAACGTGGATATATGCGTTCAGAATGGGTGTCAAACAAAAGGGCATGGCCACAGCTTTCATTTAAACTTTTCTATATTTCGATTCATTTATCTATAAATGAGTTATCGGTCAAAATGTGCTTCCCATAAAACGTGGGTATATACGTTCGATATGTGTCACAAGAAAGGGCAGGGCCGCAACTTTCATTTGAGCCTCTCGATATTTCGATACATTTATCGATGATTGAGTTATCGGTCAAAATGTGGTTCCCACAAAACCTTGATATATGCATTTAATATGGGAGTCAACCGAAAGGGCATGGCCACAGCTTTCATTTAAACTTTTCGATATTTCGATACATTTATCGATAAATGAGTTATCGGTCAAAATGTGGTTCCCATAAAACCTTGATGTCCACAGCTTTCATCTGAACTTTTCGATATTTCGATATATTTATCGATAAATGCGTTATCGGTCAAAATGTGGTTCCCATAAAACGTGGATATATGCGTTCAATATGGGTGTCACACGAAAGGGCAGGGCCGCAACTTTCTTTTGAACCTCTCGCTATTTCGATACATTTATCGATAAATGAGTTATCGGTCAAAATGTGGTTCCCATAAAATGTGGATGTATGCGTTCAATATGTGTGTCACACGAAAGGGCAGGGCCGCAACTTTCATTTGAACTTCTCGCTATTTCGATACATCTATCGATAAATGAGTTATCGGTCAAAATGTGGTTCCCACAAACCCTTGATGCATGCGTCTATTATGGGTGTCGAACGAAAGGGCATGGTCACAGCTTTCATTTAAACTCTTCGATATTTCGATACATTTATCGATAAATAAGTTATCGGTCAAAATGTGCTTCCCATAAAACGTGGGTATATACGTTCGATATGTGTCACAAGAAAGGGCAGGGCCGCAACTTTCATTTGAGCCTCTCGATATTTCGATACATTTATCGATAAATGAGTTATCGGTCAAAATGTGGTTCCCATAAAACGTGGATATATGCGTTCAATATGGGTGCAAACGAAAAGGCATGGACACGGCTTTCAATTTAACTTTTCGATATTTCGATTCATTTATCGATAAATGAGTTATCGGTCAAAAAAAACGTGGATATATGCGTTCAATATGTGTGTCACACGAAAGGGCAGGGCCGCAACTTTCTTTTGAACCTCTCGCTATTTCGATACATTTATCGATAAATGAGTTATCGGTCAAAATGTGGTTCCCACAAACCCTTGATGCATGCGTTTATTATGGGTGTCGAACGAAAGGGCATGACCACAGCTTTCATCTGAACTTTTCTATATTTCGATACATTTATCGATAAATAAGTTATCGGTCAAAATGTGGTTCCCATAAAACGTGGATATATGCGTTCAATATGGGTGTTAAACGAAAGGGTATGGCCATAGCTGTCATTTAAACTTTTCGATATTTCGATACATTTATCGATAAATGAGTTTTCGGTCAAAATGTGGTTCCCATAAAACGTGGACATATGCGTTCAATATGTGTGTCACACGAAAGGGCAGGGCCGCAACTTTCATTTGAACCTCTCGCTATTTCGATACATTTATCGATAAATGAGTTATCGGTCAAAATGTGGTTCCCACAAAACCTTGATGCATGCGTTTATTATGGGTGTCGAACGAAAGGGCATGGTCACAGCTCTCATTTAAACTTTTCGATATTTCGATACATTTATCGATAAATGAGTTATCGGTCAAAATGTGGTTCCCATAAAACGTGGATATATACGTTCAGTATGGGTGTCAAACGAAAGGGCATGGCCACAGCTTTCATTTAAACTTTTCGATATTTCGATGCATTTATCGATAAATGAGTTATCGGTCAAAATGTGGTTCCCATAAAACGTGGATATATGCGTTCAATATGGGTGCAAACGAAAGGGCATGGACACAGCTTTCAATTTAAGTTTTCGGTATTTCGATACATTTATCGATAAATGAGTTATCGGTCAAAATGTGGTTCCCATAAAACGTGGATATATGCGTTCAATATGTGTGTCACGCGAAAGGGCAGGGCCGCAACTTTCATATGAACCTCTTGATATTTCGATACATTTATCGATAAATGAGTTATCGGTCAAAATGTGGTTCCCACAAAACTTTGATGTATGCGTTTATTATGGGTGTCAAACGAAAGGGCATGGCCACAGCTTTCATTTAAACTTTTCGATATTTCGATACATTTATCGATAAATGAGTTATCGGTCAAAATGTGGTTCCCATAAAACCTTGATGTCCACAGCTTTCATCTGAACTTTTCGATATTTCGATATATTTATCGATAAATGCGTTATCGGTCAAAATGTGGTTCCCATAAAACGTGGATATATGCGTTCAATATGGGTGTCAAACGAAAGGGCATGGACACAGCTTTCATCCGAACTCTTCGATATTTCGATATATTTATCGATAAATGAGTTATCGGTCAAAATGTGGTTCCCATAAAACGTGGATATATGCGTTCAATATGGGTGTCAAACGAAAGGGCATGGCCACAGCTTTCATTTAAACTTTTCGATATTTCGATACATTTATCGATAAATGAGTTATCGGTCAAAATGTGGTTCCCACAAAACCTTGATGTATGCGTTTATTATGGGTGTCGAACGAAAGGGCATGGCCACAGCTTTCATTTAAACTTTTCGATATTTCGATATATTTATCGATAAATGAGTTATCGGTCAAAATGTGGTTCCCATAAAACGTGGATATATGCGTTTATTATGGGTGTCAAACGAAAGGGCATGGCCACAGCTTTCATTTAAACTTTTCGATATTTCGATACATTTATCGATAAATGAGTTATCGGTCAAAATGTGGTTCCCATAAAACGTGGATATATGCGTTCAATATGTGTGTCACGCGAAAGGGCAGGGCCGCAACTTTCATATGAACCTCTTGATATTTCGATACATTTATCGATAAATGAGTTATCGGTCAAAATGTGGTTCCCACAAAACTTTGATGTATGCGTTTATTATGGGTGTCAAACGAAAGGGCATGGCCACAGCTTTCATTTAAACTTTTCGATATTTCGATACATTTATCGATAAATGAGTTATCGGTCAAAATGTGGTTCCCATAAAACCTTGATGTCCACAGCTTTCATCTGAACTTTTCGATATTTCGATATATTTATCGATAAATGCGTTATCGGTCAAAATGTGGTTCCCATAAAACGTGGATATATGCGTTCAATATGGGTGTTAAACGAAAGGGCATGGCCATAGCTTTCATTTAAACTTTTCGATATTTCGATACATTTATCGATAAATGAGTTTTCGGTCAAAATTTGGTTCCCATAAAACGTGGACATATGCGTTCAATATGGGTGTCAAACGAAAGGGCATGGACACAGCTTTCATCCGAACTCTTCGATATTTCGATGTATTTATCGATAAATGAGTTATCGGTCAAAATGTGGTTCCCATAAAACGTGGATATATGCGTTCAATATGGATGTCAAACGAAAGGGCATGGCCACAGCTTTCATTTAAACTTTTCGATATTTCGATGCATTTATCGATAAATGAGTTATGGGTCAAAATGTGCTTCCCATAAAACGTGGGTATATACGTTCAATATGTGTCACAAGAAAGGGCAGGGCCGCAACTTTCATTTGAGCCTCTCGATATTTCGATACATTTATCGATGATTGAGTTATCGGTCAAAATGTGGTTCCCACAAAACCTTGATATATGCATTTAATATGGTAGTCAAACGAAAGGGCATGGCCACAGCTTTCAGTTAAACTTTTCGATATTTCGATACATTTATCGATAAATTAATTATCGGTCAAAATGTGGTTCCCATAAAACTTGGATATATGCGTTCAATATGTGTGTCACACGAAAGGGCAGGGCCATAGCTTTCATTTAAACTTTTCGATATTTCGATACATTTATCGATAAATGAGTTTTCGGTCAAAATTTGGTTCCCATAAAACGTGGACATATGCGTTCAATATGTGTGTCACACGAAAGGGCAGGGCCGCAACTTTCATTTGAGCCTCTCGCTATTTCGATATATTTATCGATAAGTGAGTTATCGGTCAAAATGTGGTTCCCATAACACGTGGATATATGCGTTCAATATGTGTGTCACACGCAAGGGCAGGGCCGCAACTTTCTTTTGAACCTCTCGCTATTTCGATACATTTATCGATAAATGAGTTATCGGTCAAAATGTGGTTCCCACAAACCCTTGATGCATGCGTTTATTATGGGTGTCGAACGAAAGGGCATGACCACAGCTTTCATCTGAACTTTTCTATATTTCGATACATTTATCGATAAATGAGTTATCGGTCAAAATGTGGTTCCCATAAAACGTGGATATATGCGTTCAATATGGGTGTTAAACGAAAGGGCATGGCCATAGCTTTCATTTAAACTTTTCGATATTTCGATACATTTATCGATAAATGAGTTTTCGGTCAAAATTTGGTTCCCATAAAACGTGGGCATATGCGTTCAATATGTGTGTCACACGAAAGGGCAGGGCCGCAACTTTCATTTGAACCTCTTGCTATTTCGATACATTTATCGATAAATGAGTTATCGGTCAAAATGTGGTTCCCACAAAACCTTGATGCATGCGTTTATTATGGGTGTCGAACGAAAGGGCATGGTCACAGCTTTCATTTAAACTCTTCGATATTTCGATACATTTATCGATAAATGAGTTATCGGTCGAAATGTGGTTCCCATAAAACGTCGATATATGCGTTCAATATGGGTGTCACACGAAAGGGCAGGGCCGCAACTTTCATTTGAACCTCTTGATATTTCGATACATTTATCGATAAATGAGTTATCGGTCAAAATGTGGTTCCCACAAACCCTTGATGCATGCGTTTATTATGGGTGTCGAACGAAAGGGCATGACCACAGCTTTCATCTGAACTTTTCTATATTTCGATACATTTATCGATAAATGAGTTATCGGTCAAAATGTGGTTCCCATAAAACGTGGATATATGCGTTCAATATGGGTGTTAAACGAAAGGGCATGGCCATAGCTTTCATTTAAACTTTTCGATATTTCGATACATTTATCGATAAATGAGTTTTCGGTCAAAATTTGGTTCCCATAAAACGTGGACATATGCGTTCAATATGTGTGTCACACGAAAGGGCAGGGCCGCAACTTTCATTTGAACCTCTTGCTATTTCGATACATTTATCGATAAATGAGTTATCGGTCAAAATGTGGTTCCCACAAAACTTTGATGTATGCGTTTATTATGGGTGTCAAACGAAAGGGCATGACTACAGCTTTCATCTGAACTTTTCTATATTTCGATACATTTATCGATAAATGAGTTATCGGTCAAAATGTGGTTCCCATAAAACGTGGATATATGCGTTCAATATGGGTGTTAAACGAAAGGGCATGGCCATAGCTTTCATTTAAACTTTTCGATATTTCGATACATTTATCGATAAATGAGTTATCGGTCAAAATGTGGTTCCCATAAAACCTTGATGTCCACAGCTTTCATCTGAACTTTTCGATATTTCGATATATTTATCGATAAATGCGTTATCGGTCAAAATGTGGTTCCCATAAAACGTGGATATATGCGTTCAATATGGGTGTCAAACGAAAGGGCATGGACACAGCTT
The DNA here is from genome assembly GCA_949987695.1 of Merzomyia westermanni. NCBI lineage: Eukaryota > Metazoa > Arthropoda > Insecta > Diptera > Tephritidae > Merzomyia > Merzomyia westermanni. The sequence goes on from OX465289.1 coordinate 103,521,924, forward strand.
TCATTTGAACCTCTTGCTATTTCGATACATTTATCGATAAATGAGTTATCGGTCAAAATGTGGTTCCCACAAAACTTTGATGTATGCGTTTATTATGGGTGTCAAACGAAAGGGCATGGCCACAGCTTTCATTTAAACTTTTCGATATTTCGATACATTTATCGATAAATGAGTTATCGGTCAAAATGTGGTTCCCATAAAACCTTGATGTCCACAGCTTTCATCTGAACTTTTCGATATTTCGATATATTTATCGATAAATGCGTTATCGGTCAAAATGTGGTTCCCATAAAACGTGGATATATGCGTTCAATATGGGTGTTAAACGAAAGGGCATGGCCATAGCTTTCATTTAAACTTTTCGATATTTCGATATATTTATCGATAAATGCGTTATCGGTCAAAATGTGGTTCCCATAAAACGTGGACATATGCGTTCAATATGTGTGTCACACGAAAGGGCAGGGCCGCAACTTTCATTTGAACCTCTCGATATTTCGATACATTTATCGATAAATGAGTTATCGGTCAAAATGTGGTTCCCATAAAACGTGGATATATGCGTTCAATATGTGTGTTAAACGAAAGGGCATGGCCATAGCTTTCATTTAAACTTTTCGATATTTCGATATATTTATCGATAAATGCGTTATCGGTCAAAATGTGGTTCCCATAAAACGTGGACATATGCGTTCAATATGTGTGTCACACGAAAGGGAAGGGCCGCAACTTTCATTTGAACCTCTTGCTATTTCGATACATTTATCGATAAATGAGTTATCGGTCAAAATGTGGTTCCCACAAAACTTTGATGTATGCGTTTATTATGGGTGTCAAACGAAAGGGCATGGCCACAGCTTTCATTTAAACTTTTCGATATTTCGATACATTTATCGATAAATGAGTTATCGGTCAAAATGTGGTTCCCATAAAACCTTGATGTCCACAGCTTTCATCTGAACTTTTCGATATTTCGATATATTTATCGATAAATGCGTTATCGGTCAAAATGTGGTTCCCATAAAACGTGGATATATGCGTTCAATATGGGTGTCAAACGAAAGGGCATGGACACAGCTTTCATCCGAACTCTTCGATATTTCGATGTATTTATCGATAAATGAGTTATCGGTCAAAATGTGGTTCCCATAAAACGTGGATATATGCGTTCAATATGGGTGTCAAACGAAAGGGCATGGCCACAGCTTTCATTTAAACTTTTCGATATTTCGATGCATTTATCGATAAATGAGTTATGGGTCAAAATGTGCTTCCCATAAAACGTGGGTATATACGTTCAATATGTGTCACAAGAAAGGGCAGGGCCGCAACTTTCATTTGAGCCTCTCGATATTTCGATACATTTATCGATGATTGAGTTATCGGTCAAAATGTGGTTCCCACAAAACCTTGATATATGCATTTAATATGGTAGTCAAACGAAAGGGCATGGCCACAGCTTTCAGTTAAACTTTTCGATATTTCGATACATTTATCGATAAATTAATTATCGGTCAAAATGTGGTTCCCATAAAACGTGGATATATGCGTTCAATATGGGTGCAAACGAAAGGGCATGGACACGGCTTTCATTTAAACTTTTCGGTATTTCGATACATTTATCGATAAATGAGTTATCGGTCAAAATGTGGTTCCCATAAAACGTGGATATATGCGTTCAATATGTGTCTCACGCGAAAGGGCAGGGCCGCAACTTTCATATGAACCTCTTGATATTTCGATACATTTATCGATAAATGAGTTATCGGTCAAAATGTGGTTCCCACAAAACCTTGATGCATGCGTTTATTATGGGTGTCGAACGAAAGGGCATGGTCACAGCTTTCATTTAAACTCTTCGATATTTCGATACATTTATCGATAAATGAGTTATCGGTCAAAATGTGGTTCCCATAAAACGTGGATATATACGTTCAATATGGGTGTCAAACGAAAGGGCATGGCCACAGCTTTCATTTAAACTTTTCGATATTTCGATGCATTTATCGATAAATGAGTTATCGGTCAAAATGTGGTTCCCATAAAACGTGGACATATGCGTTCAATATGTGTGTCACACGAAAGGGCAGGGCCGCAACTTTCTTTTGAACCTCTCGCTATTTCGATACATTTATCGATAAATGAGTTATCGGTCAAAATGTGGTTCCCACAAACCCTTGATGCATGCGTTTATTATGGGTGTCGAACGAAAGGGCATGACCACAGCTTTCATCTGAACGTTTCTATATTTCGATACATTTATCGATAAATGAGTTATCGGTCAAAATGTGGTTCCCATAAAACGTGGATATATGCGTTCAATATGGGTGTTAAACGAAAGGCCATGGCCATAGCTTTCATTTAAACTTTTCGATATTTCGATACATTTATCGATAAATGAGTTTTCGGTCAAAATTTGGTTCCCATAAAACGTGGACATATGCGTTCAATATGTGTGTCACACGAAAGGGCAGGGCCGCAACTTTCATTTGAACCTCTTGCTATTTCGATACATTTATCGATAAATGAGTTATCGGTCAAAATGTGGTTCCCACAAAACCTTGATGCATGCGTTTATTATGGGTGTCGAACGAAAGGGCATGGTCACAGCTTTCATTTAAACTCTTCGATATTTCGATACATTTATCGATAAATGAGTTATCGGTCAAAATGTGGTTCCCATAAAACGTGGATATATGCGTTCAATATGGGTGTCAAACGAAAGGGCATGGCCACAGCTTTCATTTAAACTTTTCGATATTTCGATGCATTTATCGATAAATGAGTTATCGGTCAAAATGTGGTTCCCATAAAACGTGGATATATGCGTTCAATATGGGTGCAAACGAAAGGGCATGGACACGGCTTTCATTTAAACTTTTCGGTATTTCGATACATTTATCGATAAATGAGTTATTGGTCAAAATGTGGTTCCCATAAAACGTGGATATATGCGTTCAATATGTGTCTCACGCGAAAGGGCAGGGCCGCAACTTTCATATGAACCTCTTGATATTTCGATACATTTATCGATAAATGAGTTATCGGTCAAACTGTGGTTCCCACAAAACCTTGATGTATGCGTTTATTGTGGGTGTCAAACGAAAGGGCATGGCCACAGCTTTCATTTAAACTTTTCGATATTTCGATACATTTATCGATAAATGAGTTATCGGTCAAAATGTGGTTCCCATAAAACCTTTATGTCCACAGCTTTCATCTGAACTTTTCGATATTTCGATATATTTATCGATAAATGCGTTATCGGTCAAAATGTGGTTCCCATAAAACGTGGATATATGCGTTCAATATGGGTGTCAAACGAAAGGGCATGGACACAGCTTTCATCTGAACTCTTCGATATTTCGATGTATTTATCGATATATGAGTTATCGGTCAAAATGTGGTTCCCATTAAACGGGGATATATGCGTTCAATATGGGTGTCAAACGAAAGGGCATGGCCGCAGCTTTCATTTAAACTTTTCGATATTTCGATGCATTTATCGATAAATGAGTTATCGGTCAAAATGTGGTTCCCATAAAACGTGGATATATGCGTTCAATATGTGTGTCACACGAAAGGGCAGGGCCGCAACTTGCATTTGAATCTCTTGATATTTCGATACATTTATCGATAAATGAGTTATCGGTCAAAATGTGGTTCCCACAAAACCTTGATGTATGCGTTTATTATGGGTGTCAAACGAAAGGGCATGGCCTCAGCTTTCATCTGAACTTTTCGATATTTCGATACATTTATCGATAAATGAGTTATCGGTCAAAATGTGGTTCCCATAAAACCTTGATGCATGCGTTTATTATGGGTGTCAAACGAAAGGGCACGGCCACAGCTTTCATTTCAACTTTTCGATATTTCGATGTATTTATTGTATAAATGAGTTATCGGTCAAAATGTGGTTCCCATAAAACGTGGATATATGCGTTCAATATGGATGTCAAACGAAAGGGCATGGCCACAGCTTTCATTTAAACTTTTCGATATTTCGATGCATTTATCGATAAATGAGTTATCGGTCAAAATGTGGTTCCCATAAAACCTTGATGTTTGCGCTCAATATGATTGTCAAGCGAAAGGGCATGGAGCTGTGGAGCTTTCATCTGAACTTTTCGATATTTCGACACATTTTTCGACAAATGAGTTATCGGTCAGATTGTGGTTTAAATAAAACCTTTAAATATGCATTCAATATGGGTGTAAAACGAAAGGGCATGGCCACAGCTTTCATCTGAGCTTTTCAATATTTCGATAAATGAGTTATCGGTCAAATTGTGGTTCCCATAAAACCTTGATATATGCGCTCAATATGAGTGTCAAACGAAAGGGCATGACCACAGCTTTCATCTGAACTTTTCTATATTTCGATACATTTATCGATAAATGAGTTATCGGTCAAAATATGGTTCCCAATAAACGTGGATATATGCGTTCAATATGGGTGTTAAACGAAAGGGCATGGCCATAGCTTTCATTTAAACTTTTCGATATTTCGATACATTTATCGATAAATGAGTTATCGGTCAAAATGTGGTTCCCATAAAACGTGGATATACTCGTTCAATATAGGTGCAAACGAAAGGGCATGGCCACAGCTTTCATTTAAACTTTTCGATATTTCGATGCATTTATCGATAAATGAGTTATCGGTCAAAATGTGGTTCCCACAAAACCTTGATGTATGCGTTTATTATGGGTGTCAAACGAAAGGGCATGGCCACAGCTTTCATTTAAACTTTTCGATATTTCGATACATTTATCGATAAATGAGTTATCGGTCAAAATGTGGTTCCCATTAAACGTGGATATATGCGTTCAATATGTGTGTCACACGAAAGGGCAGGGCCGCAACTTTCATTTGAGCCTCTCGCTATTTCGATACATTTATCGATAAATGAGTTATCGGTGCATGCGTTTATTATGGGTGTCGAACGAAAGGGCATGGTCACAGCTTTCATTTAAACTTTTCGATATTTCGATACATTTATCGATAAATGAGTTATCGGTCAAAATGTGGTTCCCATAAAACGTGGATATATGCGTTCAATATGTGTGTCACACGAAAGGGCAGGGCCGCAACTTTCATTTGAACCTCTCGATATTTCGATACATTTATCGATAAATGAGTTATCGGTGCATGCGTTTATTATGGGTGTCGAACGAAAGGGCATGGTCACAGCTTTCATTTAAACTTTTCGATATTTCGATACATTTATCGATAAATGAGTTATCGGTCAAAATGTGGTTCCCATAAAACGTGGATATATGCGTTCAATATGGGTGTCAAACGAAAGGGTATGGCCACAGCTTTCATTTAAACTTTTCGATATTTCGATACATTTATCGATAAATGAGTTATCGGTCAAAATGTGGTTCCCATAAAACGTGGATATATGCGTTCAATATGTGTGTCACACGAAAGGGCAGGGCCGCAACTTTGAACCTCTTGATATTTCGATACATTTATCGATAAATGAGTTATCGGTCAAAATGTGGTTCCCACAAAACCTTGATGTATGCGTTTATTATGGGTGTCAAACGAAAGGGCATGGCCACAGCTTTCATTTAAACTTTTCGATATTTCGATACATTTATCGATAAATGAGTTATCGGTCAAAATGTGGTTCCCATAAAACGTGGATATATGCGTTCAATATGTGTGTCACACGAAAGGGCAGGGCCGCAACTTTGAACCTCTCGATATTTCGATACATTTATCGATAAATGAGTTATCGGTCAAAATGTGGTTCCCACAAAACCTTGATGTATGCGTTTATTATGGCTGTCAAACGAAAGGGCATGGCCACAGCTTTCATTTAAACTTTTCGATATTTCGATACATTTATCGATAAATGAGTTATCGGTCAAAATGTGGTTCCCATTAAACGTGGATATATGCGTTCAGAATGGGTGTCAAACAAAAGGGCATGGCCACAGCTTTCATTTAAACTTTTCGATATTTCGATTCATTTATCTATAAATGAGTTATCGGTCAAAATGTGCTTCCCATAAAACGTGGGTATATACGTTCGATATGTGTCACAAGAAAGGGCAGGGCCGCAACTTTCATTTGAACCTCTTGATATTTCGATACATTTATAGATAAATGAGTTATCGGTCAAAATGTGGTTCCCACAAAACCTTGATGTGTGCGTTTATTATGGGTGTCAAACGAAAGGGCACGGCCACAGCTTTCATTTAAACTTTTCGATATTTCGATACATTTATCGATAAATGAGTTATCGGTCAAAATGTGGTTCCCATAAAACGTGGATATATGCGTTCAATATGGGTGCAAACGAAAGGGCATGGACACGGCTTTCATTTAAACTTTTCGGTATTTCGATACATTTATCGATAAATGAGTTATCGGTCAAAATGTGGTTCCCATAAAACGTGGATATATGCGTTCAATATGTGTCTCACGCGAAAGGGCAGGGCCGCAACTTTCATATGAACCTCTTGATATATCGATACATTTATCGATAAATGAGTTATCGGTCAAAATGTGGTTCCCACAAAACCTTGATGTATGCGTTTATTATGGGTGTCAAACGAAAGGGCATGGCCACAGCTTTCATTTAAACTTTTCGATATTTCGATACATTTATCGATAAATGAGTTATCGGTCAAAATGTGGTTCCCACAAAACCTTGATGCATGCGTTTATTATGGGTGTCGAACGAAAGGGCATGGTCACAGCTTTCATTTAAACTCTTCGATATTTCGATACATTTATCGATAAATGAGTTATCGGTCAAAATGTGGTTCCCATAAAACGTGGATATATGCGTTCAATATGGGTGTCAAACGAAAGGGCATGGCCACAGCTTTCATTTAAACTTTTCGATATTTCGATGCATTTATCGATAAATGAGTTATCGGTCAAAATGTGGTTCCCATAAAACGTGGATATATGCGTTCAATATGGGTGCAAACGAAAGGGCATGGACACGGCTTTCATTTAAACTTTTCGGTATTTCGATACATTTATCGATAAATGAGTTATCGGTCAAAATGTGGTTCCCATAAAACGTGGATATATGCGTTCAATATGTGTCTCACGCGAAAGGGCAGGGCCGCAACTTTCATATGAACCTCTTGATATTTCGATACATTTATCGATAAATGAGTTATCGGTCAAAATGTGGTTCCCACAAAACCTTGATGTATGCGTTTATTATGGGTGTCAAACGAAAGGGCATGGCCACAGCTTTCATTTAAACTTTTCGATATTTCGATACATTTATCGATAAATGAGTTATCGGTCAAAATGTGGTTCCCATAAAACCTTTATGTCCACAGCTTTCATCTGAACTTTTCGATATTTCGATATATTTATCGATAAATGCGTTATCGGTCAAAATGTGGTTCCCATAAAACGTGGATATATGCGTTCAATATGGGTGTCAAACGAAAGGGCATGGACACAGCTTTCATCTGAACTTTCCGATATTTCGATGTATTTATCGATATATGAGTTATCGGTCAAAATGTGGTTCCCATTAAACGGGGATATATGCGTTCAATATGGGTGTCAAACGAAAGGGCATGGCCGCAGCTTTCATTTAAACTTTTCGATATTTCGATGCATTTATCGATAAATGAGTTATCGGTCAAAATGTGGTTCCCATAAAACGTGGATATATGCGTTCAATATGTGTGTCACACGAAAGGGCAGGGCCGCAACTTGCATTTGAATCTCTTGATATTTCGATACATTTATCGATAAATGAGTTATCGGTCAAAATGTGGTTCCCACAAAACCTTGATGTATGCGTTTATTATGGGTGTCAAACGAAAGGGCATGGCCTCAGCTTTCATCTGAACTTTTCGATATTTCGATACATTTATCGATAAATGAGTTATCGGTCAAAATGTCGTTCCCATAAAACCTTGATGCATGCGTTTATTATGGGTGTCAAACGAAAGGGCACGGCCACAGCTTTCATTTCAACTTTTCGATATTTCGATGTATTTATTGTATAAATGAGTTATCGGTCAAAATGTGGTTCCCATAAAACGTGGATATATGCGTTCAATATGGATGTCAAACGAAAGGGCATGGCCACAGCTTTCATTTAAACTTTTCGATATTTCGATGCATTTATCGATAAATGAGTTATCGGTCAAAATGTGGTTCCCATAAAACCTTGATGTTTGCGCTCAATATGATTGTCAAGCGAAAGGGCATGGAGCTGTGGAGCTTTCATCTGAACTTTTCGATATTTCGACACATTTTTCGACAAATGAGTTATCGGTCAGATTGTGGTTTAAATAAAACCTTTAAATATGCATTCAATATGGGTGTAAAACGAAAGGGCATGGCCACAGCTTTCATCTGAGCTTTTCAATATTTCGATAAATGAGTTATCGGTCAAATTGTGGTTCCCATAAAACCTTGATATATGCGCTCAATATGAGTGTCAAACGAAAGGGCATGACCACAGCTTTCATCTGAACTTTTCTATATTTCGATACATTTATCGATAAATGAGTTATCGGTCAAAATATGGTTCCCAATAAACGTGGATATATGCGTTCAATATGGGTGTTAAACGAAAGGGCATGGCCATAGCTTTCATTTAAACTTTTCGATATTTCGATACATTTATCGATAAATGAGTTATCGGTCAAAATGTGGTTCCCATAAAACGTGGATATACTCGTTCAATATGGGTGCAAACGAAAGGGCATGGCCACAGCTTTCATTTAAACTTTTCGATATTTCGATGCATTTATCGATAAATGAGTTATCGGTCAAAATGTGGTTCCCACAAAACCTTGATGTATGCGTTTATTATGGGTGTCAAACGAAAGGGCATGGCCACAGCTTTCATTTAAACTTTTCGATATTTCGATACATTTATCGATAAATGAGTTATCGGTCAAAATGTGGTTCCCATTAAACGTGGATATATGCGTTCAATATGTGTGTCACACGAAAGGGCAGGGCCGCAACTTTCATTTGAACCTCTCGCTATTTCGATACATTTATCGATAAATGAGTTATCGGTGCATGCGTTTATTATGGGTGTCAAACGAAAGGGCATGGCCACAGCTTTCATTTAAACTTTTCGATATTTCGATACATTTATCGATAAATGAGTTATCGGTCAAAATGTGGTTCCCATAAAACGTGGATATATGCGTTCAATATGTGTGTCACACGAAAGGGCAGGGCCGCAACTTTCATTTGAACCTCTCGATATTTCGATACATTTATCGATAAATGAGTTATCGGTGCATGCGTTTATTATGGGTGTCAAACGAAAGGGCATGGTCACAGCTTTCATTTAAACTTTTCGATATTTCGATACATTTATCGATAAATGAGTTATCGGTCAAAATGTGGTTCCCATAAAACGTGGATATATGCGTTCAATATGGGTGTCAAACGAAAGGGTATGGCCACAGCTTTCATTTAAACTTTTCGATATTTCGATACATTTATCGATAAATGAGTTATCGGTCAAAATGTGGTTCCCATAAAACGTGGATATATGCGTTCAATATGTGTGTCACACGAAAGGGCAGGGCCGCAACTTTCATTTGAACCTCTTGATATTTCGATACATTTATCGATAAATGAGTTATCGGTCAAAATGTGGTTCCCACAAAACCTTGATGTATGCGTTTATTATGGGTGTCAAACGAAAGGGCATGGCCACAGCTTTCATTTAAACTTTTCGATATTTCGATACATTTATCGATAAATGAGTTATCGGTCAAAATGTGGTTCCCATAAAACGTGGATATATGCGTTCAATATGTGTGTCACACGAAAGGGCAGGGCCGCAACTTTGAACCTCTTGATATTTCGATACATTTATCGATAAATGAGTTATCGGTCAAAATGTGGTTCCCACAAAACCTTGATGTATGCGTTTATTATGGCTGTCAAACGAAAGGGCATGGCCACAGCTTTCATTTAAACTTTTCGATATTTCGATACATTTATCGATAAATGAGTTATCGGTCAAAATGTGGTTCCCATTAAACGTGGATATATGCGTTCAGAATGGGTGTCAAACAAAAGGGCATGGCCACAGCTTTCATTTAAACTTTTCGATATTTCGATTCATTTATCTATAAATGAGTTATCGGTCAAAATGTGCTTCCCATAAAACGTGGGTATATACGTTCGATATGTGTCACAAGAAAGGGCAGGGCCGCAACTTTCATTTGAACCTCTTGATATTTCGATACATTTATAGATAAATGAGTTATCGGTCAAAATGTGGTTCCCACAAAACCTTGATGTGTGCGTTTATTATGGGTGTCAAACGAAAGGGCACGGCCACAGCTTTCATTTAAACTTTTCGATATTTCGATACATTTATCGATAAATGAGTTATCGGTCAAAATGTGGTTCCCATAAAACGTGGATATATGCGTTCAATATGTGTGTCACACGAAAGGGCAGGGCCGCAACTTTGAACCTCTTGATATTTCGATACATTTATCGATAAATGAGTTATCGGTCAAAATGTGGTTCCCACAAAACCTTGATGTATGCGTTTATTATGGCTGTCAAACGAAAGGGCATGGCCACAGCTTTCATTTAAACTTTTCGATATTTCGATACATTTATCGATAAATGAGTTATCGGTCAAAATGTGGTTCCCATAAAACCTTGATGTATGCTTTTATTATGGGTGTCAAACGAAAGGGCATGGCCACAGCTTTTATTTAAACTTTTCGATATTTCGATACATTTATCGATAAATGAGTTATCGGTCAAAATGTGGTTCCCACAAAACCTTGATGTATGGGTTTATTATGGGTGTCAAACGAAAGGGCATGGCCACAGCTTTCATTTAAACTTTTCGATATTTCGATACATTTATCGATAAATGAGTTATCGGTCAAAATGTGGTTCCCATAAAACGTGGATATATGCGTTCAATATGTGTGTCACACGAAAGGGCAGGGCCGCAACTTTGAACCTCTTGATATTTCGATACATTTATCGATAAATGAGTTATCGGTCAAAATGTGGTTCCCACAAAACCTTGATGTATGCGTTTATTATGGCTGTCAAACGAAAGGGCATGGCCACAGCTTTCATTTAAACTTTTCGATATTTCGATACATTTATCGATAAATGAGTTATCGGTCAAAATGTGGTTCCCATTAAACGTGGATATATGCGTTCAGAATGGGTGTCAAACAAAAGGGCATGGCCACAGCTTTCATTTAAACTTTTCGATATTTCGATTCATTTATCTATAAATGAGTTATCGGTCAAAATGTGCTTCCCATAAAACGTGGGTATATACGTTCGATATGTGTCACAAGAAAGGGCAGGGCCGCAACTTTCATTTGAACCTCTTGATATTTCGATACATTTATAGATAAATGAGTTATCGGTCAAAATGTGGTTCCCACAAAACCTTGATGTGTGCGTTTATTATGGGTGTCAAACGAAAGGGCACGGCCACAGCTTTCATTTAAACTTTTCGATATTTCGATACATTTATCGATAAATGAGTTATCGGTCAAAATGTGGTTCCCATAAAACGTGGATATATGCGTTCAATATGTGTGTCACACGAAAGGGCAGGGCCGCAACTTTGAACCTCTTGATATTTCGATACATTTATCGATAAATGAGTTATCGGTCAAAATGTGGTTCCCACAAAACCTTGATGTATGCGTTTATTATGGCTGTCAAACGAAAGGGCATGGCCACAGCTTTCATTTAAACTTTTCGATATTTCGATACATTTATCGATAAATGAGTTATCGGTCAAAATGTGGTTCCCATTAAACGTGGATATATGCGTTCAGAATGGGTGTCAAACAAAAGGGCATGGCCACAGCTTTCATTTAAACTTTTCGATATTTCGATTCATTTATCTATAAATGAGTTATCGGTCAAAATGTGCTTCCCATAAAACGTGGGTATATACGTTCGATATGTGTCACAAGAAAGGGCAGGGCCGCAACTTCCATTTGAGCCTCTCGATATTTCGATACATTTATCGATGATTGAGTTATCGGTCAAAATGTGGTTCCCACAAAACCTTGATATATGCATTTAATATGGGAGTCAACCGAAAGGGCATGGCCACAGCTTTCATTTAAACTTTTCGATATTTCGATACATTTATCGATAACTGAGTTATCGGTCAAAATGTGGTTCCCATAAAATGTGGATGTATGCGTTCAATATGTGTGTCACACGAAAGGGCAGGGCCGCAACTTTCATTTGGACTTCTCGCTATTTCGATACATCTATCGATAAATGAGTTATCGGTCAAAATGTGGTTCCCACAAACCCTTGATGCATGCGTTTATTATGGGTGTCGAACGAAAGGGCATGGTCACAGCTTTCATTTAAACTCTTCGATATTTCGATACATTTATCGATAAATGAGTTATCGGTCAAAATGTGGTTCCCATAAAACGTGGATATATGCGTTCAGAATGGGTGTCAAACAAAAGGGCATGGCCACAGCTTTCATTTAAACTTTTCGATATTTCGATTCATTTATCGATAAATGAGTTATCGGTCAAAATGTGCTTCCCATAAAACGTGGGTATATACGTTCAATATGTGTCACAAGAAAGGGCAGGGCCGCAACTTTCATTTGAGCCTCTCGATATTTCGATACATTTATCGATGATTGAGTTATCGGTCAAAATGTGGTTCCCACAAAACCTTGATATATAAATTTAATATGGGAGTCAAACGAAAGGGCATGGCCACAGCTTTCAGTTAAACTTTTCGATATTTCGATACATTTATCGATAAATGAATTATCGGTCAAAATGTGGTTCCCATAAAACGTGGATATATGCGTTCAATATGTGTGTCACACGAAAGGGCAGGGCCGCAACTTTCTTTTGAACCTCTCGCTATTTCGATACATTTATCGATAAATGAGTTATCGGTCAAAATGTGGTTCCCACAAACCCTTGATGCATGCGTTTATTATGGGTGTCGAACGAAAGGGCATGACCACAGCTTTCGTCTGAACTTTTCTATATTTCGATACATTTATCGATAAATGAGTTATCGGTCAAAATGTGGTTCCCATAAAACGTGGATATATGCGTTCAATATGGGTGTTAAACGAAAGGGCATGGCCATAGCTTTCATTTAAACTTTTCGATATTTCGATACATTTATCGATAAATGAGTTTTCGGTCAAAATGTGGTTCCCATAAAACGTGGACATATGCGTTCAATATGTGTGTCACACGAAAGGGCAGGGCCGCAACTTTCATTTGAACCTCTTGATATTTCGATACATTTATCGATAAATGAGTTATCGGTCAAAATGTGGTTCCCACAAAACCTTGATGTATGCTTTTATTATGGGTGTCAAACGAAAGGGCATGGCCACAGCTTTCATTTAAACTTTTCGATATTTCGATACATTTATCGATAAATGAGTTATCGGTCAAAATGTGGTTCCCATAAAACCTTGATGTCCACAGCTTTCATCTGAACTTTTCGATATCTCGATATATTTATCGATAAATGCGTTATCGGTCAAAATGTGGTTCCCATAAAACGTGGATATATGCGTTCAATATGGGTGTCAAACGAAAGGGCATGGACACAGCTTTCATCCGAACTCTTCGATATTTCGATGTATTTATCGATAAATGAGTTATCGGTCAAAATGTGGTTCCCACAAAACCTTGATATATGCATTTAATATGGGAGTCAAACGAAAGGGCATGGCCACAGCTTTCAGTTAAACTTTTCGATATTTCGATACATTTATCGATAAATGAATTATCGGTCAAAATGTGGTTCCCATAAAACGTGGATATATGCGTTCAATATGTGTGTCACACGAAAGGGCAGGGCCGCCACTTTCTTTTGAACCTCTCGCTATTTCGATACATTTATCGATAAATGAGTTATCGGTCAAAATTTGGTTTCCACAAACCCTTGATGCATGCGTTTATTATGGGTGTCGAACGAAAGGGCATGACCACAGCTTTCATCTGAACTTTTCTATATTTCGATACATTTATCGATAAATAAGTTATCGGTCAAAATGTGGTTCCCATAAAACGTGGATATATGCGTTCAATATGGGTGTTAAACGAAAGGGCATGGCCATAGCTTTCATTTAAACTTTTCGATATTTCGATACATTTATCGATAAATGAGTTTTCGGTCAAAATGTGGCTCCCATAAAACGTGGACATATGCGTTCAATATGTGTGTCACACGAAAGGGCAGGGCCGCAACTTTCATTTGAACCTCTTGCTATTTCGATACATTTATCGATAAATGAGTTATCGGTCAAAATGTGGTTCCCACAAAACCTTGATGCATGCGTTTATTATGGGTGTCGAACGAAAGGGCATGGTCACAGCTTTCATTTAAACTTTTCGATATTTCGATACATTTATCGATAAACGAGTTATCGGTCAAAATGTGGTTCCCATAAAACGTGGATATATACGTTCAATATGGGTGTCAAACGAAAGGGCATGGCCACAGCTTTCATTTAAACTTTTCAATATTTCGATGCATTTATCGATAAATGAGTTATCGGTCAAAATGTGGTTCCCATAAAACGTGGATATATGCGTTCAATATGTGTGTCACGCGAAAGGGCAGGGCCGCAACTTTCATATGAACCTCTTGATATTTCGATACATTTATCGATAAATGAGTTATCGGTCAAAATGTGGTTCCCACAAAACCTTGATGTATGCGTTTATTATGGGTGTCAAACGAAAGGGCATGGCCACAGCTTTCATTTAAACTTTTCGATATTTCGATACATTTATCGATAAATGAGTTATCGGTCAAAATGTGGTTCCCATAAAACGTGGATATATGCGTTCAATATGGGTGCAAACGAAAGGGCATGGACACAGCTTTCATTTAAACTTTTCGATATTTCGATATATTTATCGATAAATGCGTTATCGGTCAAAATGTGGTTCCCATAAAACGTGGATATATGCGTTCAATATGGGTGCAAACGAAAGGGCATGGACACAGCTTTCATCTGAACTCTTCGATATTTCGATGTATTTATCGATAAATGAGTTATCGGTCAAAATGTGGTTCCCATAAAACGTGGATATATGCGTTCAATATGGATGTCAAACGAAAGGGCATGGCCACAGCTTTCATTTAAACTTTTCGATATTTCGATGCATTTATCGATAAATGAGTTATCGGTCAAAATGTGGTTCCCATAAAACGTGGATATATGCGTTCAATATGTGTGTCACACGAAAGGGCATGGCCACAGCTTTCATTTAAACTTTTCGATATTTCGATGCATTTATCGATAAATGAGTTATCGGTCAAAATGTGGTTCCCATAAAACGTGGATATATGCGTTCAATATGGGTGTCAAACGAAAGGGCATGGCCACAGCTTTCATCTGAACTTTTCTATATTTCGATACATTTATCGATAAATGAGTTATCGGTCAAAATGTGGTTCCCATAAAACGTGGATATATACGTTCAATATGGGTGTCAAACGAAAGGGCATGGCCACAGCTTTCATTTAAATTTTTCG
This sequence comes from Merzomyia westermanni, assembly GCA_949987695.1. Classification (NCBI taxonomy): domain Eukaryota; kingdom Metazoa; phylum Arthropoda; class Insecta; order Diptera; family Tephritidae; genus Merzomyia; species Merzomyia westermanni. The sequence continues at coordinate 103,537,456 of OX465289.1, forward strand.
ATATTTCGATGCATTTATCGATAAATGAGTTATCGGTCAAAATGTGGTTCCCACAAAACCTTGATGTATGCGTTTATTATGGGTGTCAAACGAAAGGGCATGGCCACAGCTTTCATTTAAACTTTTCGATATTTCGATGCATTTATCGATAAATGAGTTATCGGTCAAAATGTGGTTCCCATAAAACGTGGATATATGCGTTCAATATGTGTGTCACACGAAAGGGCAGGGCCGCACCTTGCATTTGAATCTCTTGATATTTCGATACATTTATCGATAAATGAGTTATCGGTCAAAATGTGGTTCCCACAAAACCTTGATGTATGCGTTTATTATGGGTGTCAAACGAAAGGGCATGGCCTCAGCTTTCATCTGAACTTTTCGATATTTCGATACATTTATCGATAAATGAGTTATCGGTCAAAATGTGGTTCCCATAAAACCTTGATGCATGCGTTTATTATGGGTGTCAAACGAAAGGGCATGGCCACAGCTTTCATTTAAACTTTTCGATATTTCGATACATTTATCGATAAATGAGTTATCGGTCAAAATGTGGTTCCCATGAAACGTGGATATATGCGTTCAATATGGGTGTCAAACGAAAGGGCATGGCCGCAGCTTTCATTTAAACTTTTCGATATTTCGATACATTTATCGATAAATGAGTTATCGGTCAAAATGTGGTTCCCATAAAACCTTGATGTTCACAGCTTTCATCTGAACTTTTCGATATTTCGATATATTTATCGATAAATGCGTTATCGGTCAAAATGTGGTTCCCATAAAACGTGGATATATGCGTTCAATATGGGTGTCAAACGAAAGGGCATGGACACAGCTTTTATCTGAACTCTTCGATATTTCGATGTATTTATCGATAAATGAGTTATCGGTCAAAATGTGGTTCCCATAAAACGTGGATATATGCGTTCAATATGTGTGTCACACGAAAGGGCAGGGCCGCACCTTGCATTTGAATCTCTTGATATTTCGATACATTTATCGATAAATGAGTTATCGGTCAAAATGTGGTTCCCACAAAACCTTGATGTATGCGTTTATTATGGGTGTCAAACGAAAGGGCATGGCCTCAGCTTTCATCTGAACTTTTCGATATTTCGATACATTTATCGATAAATGAGTTATCGGTCAAAATGTGGTTCCCATAAAACCTTGATGCATGCGTTTATTATGGGTGTCAAACGAAAGGGCATGGCCACAGCTTTCATTTAAACTTTTCGATATTTCGATACATTTATCGATAAATGAGTTATCGGTCAAAATGTGGTTCCCATGAAACGTGGATATATGCGTTCAATATGGGTGTCAAACGAAAGGGCATGGCCGCAGCTTTCATTTAAACTTTTCGATATTTCGATGCATTTATCGATAAATGAGTTATCGGTCAAAATGTGGTTCCCATAAAACGTGGATATATGCGTTCAATATGGGTGCAAACGAAAGGGCATGGACACAGCTTTCATCTGAACTCTTCGATATTTCGATGTATTTATCGATAAATGAGTTATCGGTCAAAATGTGGTTCCCATAAAACGTGGATATATGCGTTCAATATGGGTGTCAAACGAAAGGGCATGGCCACAGCTTTCATTTAAACTTTTCGATATTTCGATGCATTTATCGATAAATGAGTTATCGGTCAAAATGTGGTTCCCACAAAACCTTGATGTATGCGTTTATTATGGGTGTCAAACGAAAGGGCATGGCCACAGCTTTCATTTAAACTTTTCGATATTTCGATACATTTATCGATAAATGAGTTATCGGTCAAAATGTGGTTCCCATAAAACCTTGATGTATGCGCTAAATATGAGTGTCAAACGAAAGGGCATGGCCACAGCTTTCATCGGAACTTTTCGATATTTCGATATATTTATCGATAAATGCGTTATCGGTCAAAATGTGGTTCCCACAAAACCTTGATGCATGCGTTTATTATGGGTGTCGAACGAAAGTGCATGGTCACAGCTTTCATTTAAACTTTTCGATATTTCGATACATTTATCGATAAATGAGTTATCGGTCAAAATGTGGTTCCCATAAAACCTTGATGCTTGCGCTCAATATGATTGTCAAGCGAAAGGGCATGGAGCTGTGGAGCTTTCATCTGAACTTTTCGATATTTCGATACATTTTTCGACAAATGAGTTATCGGTCAAAATGTGGTTCCCACAAAACCTTGATGAATGCGTTTATTATGGGTGTCGAACGAAAGTGCATGGTCACAGCTTTCATTTAAACTTTTCGATATTTCGATACATTTATCGATAAATGAGTTATCGGTCAAAATGAGGTTCCCATAAAACCTTGATGTTTGCGCTCAATATGATTGTGAAGCGAAAGGGCATTGAGCTGTGGAGCTTTCATCTGAACTTTTCGATATTTCGATACATTTTTCGACAAATGAGTTATCGGTCAGATTGTGGTTTAAATAAAACCTTTAAATATGCATTCAATATGGGTGTAAAACGAAAGGGCATGGCCACAGCTTTCATCTGAGCTTTTCAATATTTCGATAAATGAGTTATCGGTCAAATTGTGGTTCCCATAAAACCTTGATATATGCGCTCAATATGACTGTCAAACGAAAGGGCATGACCACAGCTTTCATCTGAACTTTTCTATATTTCGATACATTTATCGATAAATGAGTTATCGGTCAAAATATGGTTCCCATAAAACGTGGATATATGCGTTCAATATGGGTGTTAAACGAAAGGGCATGGTCATAGCTTTCATTTAAACTTTTCGATATTTCGATACATTTATCGATAAATGAGTTATCGGTCAAAATGTGGTTCCCATAAAACGTGGATATATGCGTTCAATATGTGTGTCACACGAAAGGGCAGGGCCGCAACTTTCATTTAAACTTTTCGATATTTCGATACATTTATCGATAAATGAGTTATCGGTCAAAATGTGGTTCCCACAAAACCTTGATATATGCGTTTATTATGGGTGCCAAACGAAAGGGCATGACCACAGCTTTCATTTAAACTTTTCGATATTTCGATACATTTATCGATAAATGAGTTATCGGTCAAATTGTGGTTCCCATAAAACCTTGATATATGCGCTCAATATGAGTGTCAAACGAAAGGGCATGACCACAGCTTTCATCTGAACTTTTTTATATTTCGATACATTTATCGATAAATGAGTTATCGGTCAAAATGTGGTTCCCATAAAACGTGGATATATGCGTTCAATATGGGTGTTAAACGAAAGGGCATGCCCACAGCTTTCATTTAAACTTTTCGATATTTCGATACATTTATCGACAAATGAGTTATCGGTCAAAATGTGGTTCCCATAAAACGTGGATATATGCGTTCAATATGTGTGTCACACGAAAGGGCAGGGCCGCAACTTTCTTTTTAACCTCTTGATATTTCGATACATTTATCGATAAATGAGTTATCGGTCAAAATGTGGTTCCCACAAAACCTTGATATATGCGTTTATTATGGGTGTCAAACGAAAGGGCATGACCACAGCTTTCATTTAAACTTTTCGATATTTCGATACATTTATCGATAAATGAGTTATCGGTCAAATTGTGGTTCCCATAAAGCCTTGATATATGCGCTCAATATGAGTGTCAAACGAAAGGGCATGACCACAGCTTTCATCTGAACTTTTCTATATTTCGATACATTTATCGATAAATGAGTTATCGGTCAAAATGTGGTTCCTATAAAACGTGGATATATGCGTTCAATATGGGTGTTAAACGAAAGGGCATGGCCATAGCTTTCATTTAAACTTTTCGATATTTCGATACATTTATCGATAAATGAGTTATCGGTCAAAATGTGGTTCCCATAAAACGTGGATATATGCGTTCAATATGTGTGTCACACGAAAGGGCAGGGCCGCAACTTTCATTTAAACTTTTCGATATTTCGATACATTTATCGATAAATGAGTTATCGGTCAAATTGTGGTTCCCATAAAACCTTGATATATGCGCTCAATATGAGTGTCAAACGAAAGGGCATGACCACAGCTTTCATCTGAACTTTTCTATATTTCGATACATTTATCGATAAATGCGTTATCGGTCAAAATGTGGTTCCTATAAAACGTGGATATATGCGTTCAATATGGGTGTTAAACGAAAGGGCATGGCCATAGCTTTCATTTAAACTTTTCGATATTTCGATACATTTATCGATAAATGAGTTATCGGTCAAAATGTGGTTCCCATAAAACGTGGATATATGCGTTCAATATGTGTGTCACACGAAAGGGCATGGCCATAGCTTTCATTTAAACTTTTCGATATTTCGATACATTTATCGATAAATGAGTTATCGGTCAAAATGTGGTTCCCATAAAACGTGGATATATGCGTTCAATATGGGTGTTAAACGAAAGGGCATGCCCACAGCTTTCATTTAAACTTTTCGATATTTCGATACATTTATCGACAAATGAGTTATCGGTCAAAATGTGGTTCCCATAAAACGTGGATATATGCGTTCAATATGGGTGTTAAACGAAAGGGTATGACCACAGCTTTCATTTAAACTTTTCGATATTTCGATACATTTATCGACAAATGAGTTATCGGTCAAAATGTGGTTCCCATAAAACGTGGATATATGCGTTCAATATGTGTGTCACACGAAAGGGCAGGGCCGCAACTTTCTTTTTAACCTCTTGATATTTCGATACATTTATCGATAAATGAGTTATCGGTCAAAATGTGGTTCCCACAAAACCTTGATATATGCGTTTATTATGGGTGTCAAACGAAAGGGCATGACCACAGCTTTCATTTAAACTTTTCGATATTTCGATACATTTATCGATAAATGAGTTATCGGTCAAATTGTGGTTCCCATAAAACCTTGATATATGCGCTCAATATGAGTGTCAAACGAAAGGGCATGACCACAGCTTTCATCTGAACTTTTCTATATTTCGATACATTTATCGATAAATGAGTTATCGGTCAAAATGTGGTTCCCATAAAACGTGGATATATGCGTTCAATATGGGTGTTAAACGAAAGGGCATGGCCATAGCTTTCATTTAAACTTTTCGATATTTCGATACATTTATCGATAAATGAGTTATCGGTCACAATGTGGTTCCCATAAAACGTGGATATATGCGTTCAATATGTGTGTCACACGAAAGGGCAGGGCCGCAACTTTCATTTAAACTTTTCGATATTTCGATACATTTATCGATAAATGAGTTATCGGTCAAATTGTGGTTCCCATAAAACCTTGATATATGCGCTCAATATGAGTGTCAAACGAAAGGGCATGACCACAGCTTTCATCTGAACTTTTCTATATTTCGATACATTTATCGATAAATGCGTTATCGGTCAAAATGTGGTTCCTATAAAACGTGGATATATGCGTTCAATATGGGTGTTAAACGAAAGGGCATGCCCACAGCTTTCATTTAAACTTTTCCATATTTCGATACATTTATCGATAAATGAGTTATCGGTCAAAATGTGGTTCCCATAAAACCTTGATGTATGCGCTAAATATGAGCGTCAAACGAAAGGGAATGGCCACAGCTTTCATCTGAACTTTTCGATATTTCGATATATTTATCGATAAATGCGTTATCGGTCAAAATGTGGTTCCTATAAAACGTGGATATATGCGTTCAATATGGGTGTCAAACGAAAAGGCATCGCCAGAGATTTCATTTAAACTTTTCGGTATTTCGATACATTTATCGATAAATGAGTTATCGGTCAAAATGTCGTTCCCATAAAACGTGGATATATGCGTTCAATATGGGTGTCAAACGAAAAGGCATCGCCAGAGCTTTCATTTAAACTTTTCGGTATTTCGATACATTTATCGATAAATGAGTTATCGGTCAAAATGTCGTTCCCATAAAACGTGGATATATGCGTTCAATATGGGTGTCACACGAAAGGGCAGGGCCGCAACTTTCATTTGAACCTCTTGATATTTCGATACATTTATCGATAAATGAGTTATCGGTCAAAATGTGGTTCCCATAAAACCTTGATGTATGCGCTAAATATGAGTGTCAAACGAAAGGGAATGGCCACAGCTTTCATCTGAACTTTTCGATATATATATTTATCGATAAATGAGTTATCGGTCAAAATGTGGTTCCCACAAAACCTTGATGTATGCGTTTATTATGGGTGTCAAACGAAAGGGCATTGTAGTGTGACGAACAGGCTGTTGACTTCAGAATATTTCGTCACAATAAACAAACACTACTGACCTAGATAAATCATGAACTCAGCGGGAGTTCAACTTCACTAGCACATGCCGCATATTTGGTTACATATGACAGCACTTGATCGCAAAATGCTGACGCTAGACATTTCCACATATTATACATATTTACACATTAGGAAAGTAGTTTGTAAGTATTAGTGTTTAAGCTTATACGTGTAAGTCAATAATTTGCTTCACTTACATGGCGATCCTGCCAGGCTTTTTTTCAGCCAGTCATAATCCCGCCAGGACAGTAGGCGAGAAGCAAATTTTATTGGCGTTGACAAGTGTTGCGGCCATATTTGGACTTCTTTTCGGCAAATGGTTTTGGATGAAACCTACAACAGCAAACAGAAGGCATCCGGAAGACTGGCAGCATAAGTATTTTTCGGCAAATATTTTTGAATGAACCCTCCAACACCAAACAGAAGACATCCAGAAGAAGCATAAAAAGGGTGGAATAACCATGGACAAGCCATACATCCTGAAAAAAGAGACTGGCAGCTGGACATTGGCAGACATTATTTGTATAAACATACATTAGAAATTTGGTAGGCACGCCTCTATGGCCGCTAAGCTAAGAGCAATTTAATTTGCTTAGGAATTTTTTTATAAGCACATGTTGCTTAAAGTTTAACATTACAAACAAAAAATTAAAAATCAAGTTAGTATGCAAGAAATAAAAACCAAAGAAGAATTTGATAGAATTTTTAACAAGTGGCGCGATACTATCAAAGAGCTAATTGCCATTTCTGAAAAAATTTTAAAAGATCGTGACACCGAAAAGCAAGGGCCTACACCGATCACCATAGAGGAGTATCGGCGCAGGAATAAGCTTGTCAAAAAGGAGGAAACTCCCAAAATTCCTACACCCGTAATAATCCATAAAAGGAAACGAGGTGGTAGACAGGTTAGGAAGCGAAAAGAAATCGCTGAAGCTTTTAGGCTACTTAATTTAACCGTAGACATTAACCATAGGCAGAAACTAAAAGATAAAATTAAAATGTTAAGAAATAACTTGTAAATAAAAACAAACAAACTGAGTAAATTGGAGTGGTAAATATTATTAAATTTTAAATTTTTATTAAATACACGTTAAAAAGAAAAATTTTAAAATGGCATGGTGGAAAGTTGCACTTAACGGTATACTGATAGGAATAGCAGGGTACGAGGTAGGTAAAGAAAGTTCAGCAGATCAAAAATCTGAAAATCGATTAGCCCAATACGAGCCACATCCTATTAGTGAACAGAAAGAAGAGATCACCGATAAATGGTTAACAATTTTTGCTTGTTTGGCTACATGTTTAATTGTCGCAATTGCAATTTTATTCAAAAATTATATAAAAAATAAGTTAAGACGATTGAACAATGTACAACAACGCATTTAAACGAAAAAAAAAAATTTGGCCACAGCTTTCATTTCAACTTTTCGATATTTCGATACATTTATCGATAAATGAGTTATCGGTCAAAATGTGGTTCCCACAAACCCTTGATGCATGCGTTTATTATGGGTGTCGAACGAAGGGTCACAGCTTTCATTTAAACTTTTCGATATTTCGATACATTTATCGATAAATGAGTTATCGGTCAAAATGTGGTTCCCACAAAACCTTGATGCATGCGTTTATTATGGGTGTCGAACGAAGGGTCACATCTTTCATTTAAACTTTTCGATATTTCGATACATTTATCGATAAATGAGTTATCGGGCAAAATGTGGTTCCCACACCATGTCTTCCCCACCATGTCTAAGCTTTATGGAGGGCGAATAGTTTTTTTGAGTTATTTTTTCTTTTATTTTGTTATATATATTATATTATTAGTTTAGAGAGGAAAATGGGGTGTGCGGAGCACATGTTAAATAGGGAGCCCTTTTCTAATATTTAATTTATTATTATTTTATTTATTTAAATTATTTGTTCTATAAAGAACGCGGTGCGGCTCACCTGTTACACCTTGTATGTATTAATTGGGGGCGAGCACTGTTGGCTCTGAGGCATTGCACGGGAGTGGCTTCCTCATTTCCGCTGTGAAAAACCCCGCTTTGGGATTACAAAACATAAACTATATATTTGGGATATTTTAAAGCTGCTTGCGAATTACAAGAGAGTGCAGCGCAAATAAAATAGACGAAGTAAATCGTTATAGCTTATGTCGCTTAAACATTCTTGCCCCCCTAGACGGCTTAGTCGTCTAGTGATATTCATAAGTCGCCGGTTCGAATCCGGCTCGAATGTATAATTTCATGTAATACTCACGGTTGTTGGGAATCCTGGCCTTGAGATTGGGGTACTATTTCTTTGTATTACGTTTGTTTGAAGCGGGACTTCGGGGAAAATTAGGCTTCCGCAACTAGTTGCACAAATCAAAATTAATTTGGTTAAAGGTCGGGTTAGTGTTCCTTCCCTTTATTTGCTATTCACGTTGAAATCAAACTTGAAGGGTTTAGTGAACCAGCAACAATGTGAAGAAACGCAATCACAACGATATTTTCACAACACTGTGAATTTTAGCTAGTGGGTGATTATACAAATTTATTTCGACACTTTCTATTAGGGTTTAACTCAAATAAAAAAAATTCACACAGTTTCCGGTCGGAAAACAAGAATTTAATAATAAGCCGGTGCAAAAGCAATAACAATGCAATAAGTAAAAGGAGAAAAAATGATAGCCGACTAGCTGTCAGCTGTGCGGCGAATTGGTGTGGGGTGATTTACGCGTGGTTGCCACACGTCCCAAATCGTTCCAATTTTAACACTTAAATCTAAAGGTGAATTCATAACTTGTGATGAGTAAATAATGTAATAACAATAAAATATAATGTGATATAATAAACGCGTTATAATGAAATTATTTACAATTCATAGAAAATTTGTATACGAGTATTATTTTAAGTACAATTCATGCAATATGGGTATAACGAATATTATGGTTTTGGGGATTGGGACGTGTGGCTGCCGATGTCGCGTAAACATTCTGCCTCCCCTAGGCGTACTAAGCGCCTAGTGTATGCTGCAACTCCTGCAAGGCACGAACTGCTTCCTGAATAAGGATCCGCCCCACCTTATTTTTATACGTGGCTGTGCGTAAGCCGGTTGCGGTGCACCGGATGGTGCGATCCCCGACGCTGGTTGGTCGTGATGGTTGAAGTGTATTTGGAGCACGACCATTAGCCCTGGGAGGCTGTGGTGGAAGACGGCGACGCCGACTTGCTGCTCGACGACGCGGTTCGTGGTGGCGTGGTGTCGGAGGTATTTCCGCTACAGGTGGTGCGACATACGCGGGTTGGCGACCTCCAATGTCCCGATGAAGGAATGTGTGGTGATGCTGCCCGCAGACCCGGCAGCTTTCTGTGGAGGTGCACTGGTTGGTGCGATGGGACAGCGCTAAGCAGTTGGTGCAATACTGATGTGCCCTAGCGACCAAGAAGCGTTGTTGCGGCTGCATGGCCGTGAACACAGGGCACATCAGCAGCGCGTGATGACGCATGCACAATTTACATTTCCGGTAATCCGGTAGGGGTTCGCTACGGCGCGGACGGGCTGCGGGCAGGGTCACTTGCGATGCCAATGAGCGGCGTGGTGTTGGGACCGGAGGGCGTTGACGATCCATCTGTTGAAAAGAGAGAGTAATATATGCATATTAGTTATACGCCTGGGATTAAGCATATGTTTGGGGAGTGACTAAGTTGTTGCCTGAGTGCTAACGATAGTATGAGCTTTATGGACTGTATTAAGTTAGGGAGATGGGAGTGGGCACTGAGGGCCCTCGTCACTCTCAGATGACGGTAGAAAGCATAGTTTCGTGAGAGGTCTTGTGAGAATTCCGTTCTGGGTGCGGACGTCTACGAAACGAATGTGTCCGTCTCGTCCTGGGTGTAAGGTTTCCAGTCGACCTAGTCGCCACTCGGTGGGAGGTAAGTTGTCTTCTTTAATGATGACTAGGTCGCCAATTTTCGGGGGAGTTTGAGCATTTTTCCAACGGTAACGCTTTTGAAGGTCGGTGAGGTAATCAGTTTTCCAGCGTTTGCTGAACTGATGATGCAGAACTTTCAGTCGTTCCCACCTATTTATCAGAGAGAGATTTTCGTGATTCGGTTCGGGAAGCGAGAGCATTGGTGCTCCTCGAAGAAAATGACCTGGCGTGAGGGCGGTGAGGTCATTCGGGTCCTGAGAAAGCTGGGAGATGGGTCGAGAGTTAAGTACGGCCTCTATCCGAATTAATAACGTCGAGAACTCCTCGAAGGTAAAGCTGTGGGTTCCGGCGACCTTTTTAAAGTGTGTTTTAAAGCTTTTGACAGCGGATTCCCATAATCCGCCCAGGTGAGGTGCGCCAGGGGGTATGAACTTCCAATTGATTCCTTGGGGGGCGTACTTCTGTACGATATCCGTCGATACCTCTTTCAGGAACGTGACGAATTCCAGTTCGGTAGCACGCTTGGCGCCGATGAATGTTTTGCCGTTGTCGCTCATCATCTGATTCGGGTATCCTCGGCGTCCTACAAATCGGGCGAAATTTAGAACCTCTATATATGCATTCAATATGGGTGTCAAACGAAAGAGCATGGCCACAGGTTTCATCTGAAATATTCGATATTTCGATAACTTATCGACAAATGAGTTATCGGTAAATTTGTAAATTTCACTTTATGGGATTTGCCTTTGACTTTCTTGACACTTTTGGCGGGACAATTTATTTTTTTTTGGCGGGAGCCAACAAGGAAATTTGGAGATTATAATTTTATATTATTATAATGTATGGGCAGGGGCTGGTTTCTTCAATGGCGAAGAAGGACCATGTATAATTTCATGTAATACTCACGGTTGTTGGGAATCCTGGCCTTGAGATTGGGGTACTATTTCTTTGTATTACGTTTGTTTGAAGCGGGACTTCGGGGACAATTAGGCTTCCGCAACTAGTTGCACAAATCAAAATTAATTTGGTTAAAGGTCGGGTTAGTGTTCCTTCCCTTTATTTGCTATTCACGTTGAAATCAAACTTGAAGGGTTTAGTGAACCAGCAACAATGTGAAGAAACGCAATCACAACGATATTTTCACAACACTGTGAATTTTAGCTAGTGGGTGATTATACAAATTTATTTCGACACTTTCTATTAGGGTTTAACTCAAATAAAAAAAATTCACACAGTTGCCGGTCGGAAAACAAGAATTTAATAATAAGCCGGTGCAAAAGCAATAACAATGCAATAAGTAAAAGGAGAAAAAATGATAGCCGACTAGCTGTCAGCTGTGCGGCGAATTGGTGTGGGGTGATTTACGCGTGGTTGCCACACGTCCCAAATCGTTCCAATTTTAACACTTAAATCTAAAGGTGAATTCATAACTTGTGATGAGTGAATAATGTAATAACAATAAAATATAATGTGATATAATACACGCGTTATAATGAAATTTTTTACAATTCATAGAAAATATGTATACGAGTATTATTTTAAGTACAATTCATGCAATATGGGTATAACGAATATTATGGTTTTGGGGATTGGGACGTGTGGCTGCCGATGTCGCGTAAACACCCTTGATGCATGCGTTTATTATGGGTGTCGAACGAAGGGTCACAGCTTTCATTTAAACTTTTCGATATTTCGATACATTTATCGATAAATGAGTTATCGGTCAAAATGTGGTTCCCATTAAACGTGGATATATGCGTTCAATATGGGTGTCGAACGAAAGGGCATGGCCACAGCTTTCATTTAAACTTTTCGATATTTCGATACATTTATCGATAAATGAGTTATCGGTCAAAATGTCGTTCCCATAAAACGTGGATATATGCGCTAAATATGAGTGTCAAACGAAAGGGCATGACCACAGCTTTCATCTGAACTTTTCTATATTTCGATATACTTATCGATAAATAAGTTATCGGTCAAAATGTGGTTCCCATAAAACCTTGATGTTTGCGCTCAATATGAGTGTCAAACGAAAGGGCATGGAGCTGTGGAGCTTTCATCTGAACTCTTCGATATTTCGATATATTTTTCGACAAATGAGTTATTGGTCAGATTGTGGTTTAAATAAAACCTTTAAATATGCATTCAATATGGGTGTAAAACGAAAGGGCATGGAGCTGTGGAGCTTTCTTCTGAGCTTTTCAATATTTCGATAAATGAGTTATCGGTCAAATTGTGGTTCCCATAAAACCTTGATATATGCGCTCAATATGAGTGTCAAATGAAAGGGCATGACCACAGCTTTCATCTGAACATTTCTATATTTCGATAGATTTATCGATAAATGAGTTATCGGTCAAAATGTGGTTCCCATAAAACGTGGATATATGAGTTCAATATGTGTGTCAGACGAAAGGGCACGGCCGCAACTTTCATTTGAACCTCTCGCTATTTCGATACATTTATCGATAAATGAGTTATCGGTCAAAATGTGGTTCCCACAAAACCTTGATGTATGCATTTATTATGGGTGTCAAACGAAAGGGCATGGTCACAGCTTTCATTTAAACTTCTCGATATTTCGATACATTTATCGATAAATGAGTTATCGGTCAAAATGTGGTTCCCATAAAACGTGGATATATGCGTTCAATATGGGTGCAAACGAAAGGGCATGGCCACAGCTTTCATTTAAACTTTTCGATATTTCGATACGTTTATCGATAAATGAGTTATCGGTCAAAATGTGGTTCCCCTAAAACCTTGATGTATGCATTTATTATGGGTGTCAAACGAAAGGGCATGGACACAGCTTTCATTTAAACTTTTCGATATTTCCATACATTTATCGATAAATGAGTTGTCGGTCAAAATGTGGTTCCCATAAAACCTTGATGCATGCTTTTATTATGGGTGTCAAACGAAAGGGCATGGACACAGCTTTCATTTAAACTTTTCGATATTTCCATACATTTATCGATAAATGAGTTATCGGTCAAAATGTGGTTCCCATAAAACCTTGATGCATGCTTTTATTATGGGTGTCAAACGAAAGGGCATGGACACAGATTTCATTTAAACTTTTCGATATTTCGATACATTTATCGATAAATGAGTTATCGGTCAAAATGTGGTTCCCACAAAACCTTGATGCATGCGTTTATTATGGGTGTCGAAGGAAAGTGCATGGTCACAGCTTTCATTTAAACTTTTCGATATTTCGATACATTTATCGATAAATGAGTTATCGGTCAAAATGTGGTTCCCATAAAACCTTGATGTATGCATTTATTATGGGTGTCAAACGAAAGGGCATGGACACAGCTTTCATTTAAACTTTTCGATATTTCCATACATTTATCGCTAAATGAGTTATCGGTCAAAATGTGGTTCCCACAAAACCTTGATGCATGCTTTTATTATGGGTGTCAAACGAAAGGGCATGGCCACAGCTTTCATTTAAACTGTTCGATATTTCGATACATTTATCGATAAATGAGTTATCGGTCAAAATGTGGTTCCCATAAAACCTTGATGTATGCTTTTATTATGGGTGTCAAACGAAAGGGCATGGCCACAGCTTTCATTTAAACTTTTCGATATTTCGATACATTTATCGACAAATGAGTTATCGGTCAAAATGTGGTTCCCATAAAACGTGGATATATGCGTTCAATATGTGTGTCACACGAAAGGGCAGGGCCGCAACTTTCTTTTGAACCTCTTGATATTTCGATACATTTATCGATAAATGAGTTATCGGTCAAAATGTGGTTCCCACAAAACCTTGATGTATGCGTTTATTATGGGTGTCAAACGAAAGGGCATGACCACAGCTTTCATTTAAACGTTTCGATATTTCGATACATTTATCGATAAATGAGTTATCGGTCAAATTCTGGTTCCCATAAAACCTTGATATATGCGCTCAATATGAGTGTCAAACGAAAGGGCATGACCACAGCTTTCATCTGAACTTTTCTATATTTCGATACAATTATCGATAAATGAGTTATCGGTCAAAATGTGGTTCCTATAAAACGTGGATATATGCGTTCAATATGGGTGTTAAACGAAAGGGCATGGCCATAGCTTTCATTTAAACTTTTCGATATTTCGATACATTTATCGATAAATGAGTTATCGGTCAAAATGTGGTTCCCATAAAACGTGGATATATGCGTTCAATATGGGTGCAAACGAAAGGGCAGGGCCGCAACTTTCATTTGAACCTCTTGATATTTCGATACATTTATCGATAAATGAGTTATCGGTCAAAATGTGGTTCCCATAAAACCTTGATGCATGCTTTTATTATGGGTGTCAAACGAAAGGGCATGGACACAGCTTTCATTTAAACTTTTCGATATTTCCATACATTTATCGATAAATGAGTTATCGGTCAAAATGTGGTTCCCATAAAACCTTGATGCATGCTTTTATTATGGGTGTCAAACGAAAGGGCATGGACACAGATTTCATTTAAACTTTTCGATATTTCGATACATTTATCGATAAATGAGTTATCGGTCAAAATGTGGTTCCCACAAAACCTTGATGCATGCGTTTATTATGGGTGTCGAACGAAAGTGCATGGTCACAGCTTTCATTTAAACTTTTCGATATTTCCATACATTTATCGATAAATGAGTTATCGGTCAAAATGTGGTTCCCACAAAACCTAGATGCATGCTTTTATTATGGGTGTCAAACGAAAGGGCATGGCCACAGCTTTCATTTAAACTTTTCGATATTTCGATACATTTATCGATAAATGAGTTATCGGTCAAAATGTGGTTCCCATAAAACCTTGATGTATGCTTTTATTATGGGTGTCAAACGAAAGGGCATGGCCACAGCTTTCATTTAAACTTTTCGATATTTCGATACATTTATCGACAAATGAGTTATCGGTCAAAATGTGGTTCCCATAAAACGTGGATATATGCGTTCAATATGTGTGTCACACGAAAGGGCAGGGCCGCAACTTTCTTTTGAACCTCTTGATATTTCGATACATTTATCGATAAATGAGTTATCGGTCAAAATGTGGTTCCCACAAAACCTTGATGTATGCGTTTATTATGGGTGTCAAACGAAAGGGCATGACCACAGCTTTCATTTAAACGTTTCGATATTTCGATACATTTATCGATAAATGAGTTATCGGTCAAATTCTGGTTCCCATAAAACCTTGATATATGCGCTCAATATGAGTGTCAAACGAAAGGGCATGACCACAGCTTTCATCTGAACTTTTCTATATTTCGATACATTTATCGATAAATGAGTTATCGGTCAAAATGTGGTTCCCATAAAACGTGGATATATGCGTTCAATATGTGTGTCACACGAAAGGGCAGGGCCGCAACTTTCTTTTGAACCTCTTGATATTTCGATACATTTATCGATAAATGAGTTATCGGTCAAAATGTGGTTCCCACAAAACCTTGATGCATGCGTTTATTATGGGTGTCGAACGAAAGTGCATGGTCACAGCTTTCATTTAAACTTTTCGATATTTCGATACATTTATCGATAAATGAGTTATCGGTCAAAATGTGGTTCCCATAAAACCTTGATGTATGCATTTATTATGGGTGTCAAACGAAAGGGCATGGACACAGCTTTCATTTAAACTTTTCGATATTTCCATACATTTATCGATAAATGAGTTATCGGTCAAAATGTGGTTCCCACAAAACCTTGATGCATGCTTTTATTATGGGTGTCAAACGAAAGGGCATGGCCACAGCTTTCATTTAAACTGTTCGATATTTCGATACATTTATCGATAAATGAGTTATCGGTCAAAATGTGGTTCCCATAAAACCTTGATGTATGCTTTTATTATGGGTGTCAAACGAAAGGGCATGGCCACAGCTTTCATTTAAACTTTTCGATATTTCGATACATTTATCGACAAATGAGTTATCGGTCAAAATGTGGTTCCCATAAAACGTTTATATATGCGTTCAATATGTGTGTCACACGAAAGGGCAGGGCCGCAACTTTCTTTTGAACCTCTTGATATTTCGATACATTTATCTATAAATGAGTTATCGGTCAAAATGTGGTTCCCACAAAACCTTGATGTATGCGTTTATTATGGGTGTCAAACGAAAGGGCATGACCACAGCTTTCATTTAAACGTTTCGATATTTCGATACATTTATCGATAAATGAGTTATCGGTCAAATTCTGGTTCCCATAAAACCTTGATATATGCGCTCAATATGAGTGTCAAACGAAAGGGCATGACCACAGCTTTTATCTGAACTTTTCTATATTTCGATACAATTATCGATAAATGAGTTATCGGTCAAAATGTGGTTCCTATAAAACGTGGATATATGCGTTCAATATGGGTGTTAAACGAAAGGGCATGGCCACAGCGTTCATTTAAACTTTTCGATATTTCGATACATTTATCGATAAATGAGTTATCGGTCAAATGTGGTTCCCATAAAACGTGGATATATGCGTTCAATATGGGTGTCAAACGAAAGGGCAGGGCCGCAACTTTCATTTGAACCTCTTGATATTTCGATACATTTATCGATAAATGAGTTATCGGTCAAAATGTGGTTCCCATAAAACCTTGATGCATGCTTTTATTATGGGTGTCAAACGAAAGGGCATGGACACAGCTTTCATTTAAACTTTTCGATATTTCCATACATTTATCGATAAATGAGTTATCGGTCAAAATGTGGTTCCCATAAAACCTTGATGCATGCTTTTATTATGGGTGTCAAACGAAAGGGCATGGACACAGATTTCATTTAAACTTTTCGATATTTCGATACATTTATCGATAAATGAGTTATCGGTCAAAATGTGGTTCCCACAAAACCTTGATGCATGCGTTTATTATGGGTGTCGAACGAAAGTGCATGGTCACAGCTTTCATTTAAACTTTTCGATATTTCGATACATTTATCGATAAATGAGTTATCGGTCAAAATGTGGTTCCTATAAAACGTGGATATATGCGTTCAATATGGGTGTTAAACGAAAGGGCATGGCCATAGCTTTCATTTAAACTTTTCGATATTTCGATACATTTATCGATAAATGAGTTATCGGTCAAAATGTGGTTCCCATAAAACGTGGATATATGCGTTCAATATGGGTGCAAACGAAAGGGCAGGGCCGCAACTTTCATTTGAACCTCTTGATATTTCGATACATTTATCGATAAATGAGTTATCGGTCAAAATGTGGTTCCCATAAAACCTTGATGCATGCTTTTATTATGGGTGTCAAACGAAAGGGCATGGACACAGCTTTCATTTAAACTTTTCGATATTTC